>CM065923.1:3671188-4161188 GCA_033439105.1 Magallana nippona
TCTGGAAAACACAGTTATCCTTCGGACCCCCCTTGGAAAAGTTTTCTGGATCCACACGACAGGTAAGCTGATCAATTTGATCCAACTATCTGTGATTGTAATTGGGGACTTCTTTACTAATAAAAGTTGGACATTACAGCTTGGGCCAAGTTGACAAATTTTCTGGAATGAGGTTCCATGACATTTATCTTTTATATAGAAAAAGGCTTTTATAAATACTTACTTGATGATTGAGGGAAATTAGAGAAATATTTTCTGCACAGGAATAAGAGTTGGTTTATAGTAAATAACAATTAATGTGACCTTGACATTAGCATTACTGCTATAACTTTAAGCAATTATAAGGTACATTTGATATAATGTTTTGATGTAGTTATTGGTACATTACATGTAGTACATGTATCAAAAATTAGGGAAAGTAAAATTACATGTAAATGTACATTGTACCTCTGATTTCAATAATCCTTAAAGAATTAAGATGATATACAAATTACCGTTATCACTAAGTAACCTTTAAGTTCTTAGATAATCTCTATACAAGTATACATAAGAAAGGACATCTTTGCAAATCAAGTCAAGTGTCTTATTCTTCTGTTAAGAAGAAAAAATGAGTCAATTTTAGTAAATTATTAATTTGATAAGGATATATCAGAGAGGACATTTTTGGAAAACACTGAGAAGAGCAAGAAACAAATAGACATTTCTTTTATTAGTGTTTCGTCACACTCCAATAACTGATGAAAGATTTTGTTTCTACAGACAGTTGGACCAGTCTTTGGTGCCCCTCCCCCAGAGACACGTGGACACAGGCCTGGGCCTGGAGAGACTGACCGCCACCCTACAGAACTTGACCTCGAACTACGACACTGACCTCTTCACACCCATATTTGATGCCATTCATAAAGTAGGAGAAATAATTTCAGAACTTGCCTGCCAACTTCTTTCATGTAGTTTTTAGATATAAAAACTTTTTTTGTTTGAACTATGAAACTCCACCCTTGCTTACTGACTTCCTTCATGTACTCATGTATTATTGGCCAGGGATAACATTAACTTTCTTTGGTAGGACTGTGGAACTCCACGTTATCAGGGTCGTGTTGGCTCGGATGACCTTGGGGGTCGGGACATGGCCTACAGAGTTGTGGCTGACCACATCCGAATGTTGTGTGTGTGTCTGTCTGAGGGAATACTGCCAGACCGAGTGGACCAACATGGGTAAGACAATGGAACAAAATCACAGTTTTTTCATTTTCTTCAGGTTTTTAAATCATCTGTGATAAGATTTTTCTAGCACCATAAGGTCATTGTAAGATTTGACATATTTTGGTTGAGTCCTGAGGCGAGTTCAACAAAGCAAGCGCTCGCGATTGCTCGCCAAAATTCCTTATACCCGCAACACAAATTTTGGCGAGCGCTCGCAAGCGCTCGCTCTGTTGAACTCGCCTCTGGTCATCACATCATGAAGTCCTGGTCATCAGATCATGAAGCAGTCTAAGACTTCAGTCAGACTTTGTATATAGTATTTAAAGTTTTATGATAACATGCATACAAAATGCAATTTAGGATTGTTTCTCTAGTCTTGTTAACATATACAAATTTTAAGAGTTAATCTGTGATTAAAAACATTTGACAAATGAGTGAAATTTTGACAAAAGTCTTAAGAGTTTTCACGGTCCTAGACCCAGAACAAAGTATTAAACAATATGACAACCAGTGCATGTAATTGATTTATTAACAATCTGACAACCAGTACCAGTAATTGATATTTTGAACCGTTTGTCCTCCAGACACAAGGTGAGGTTGGTGCTTTACCGCTGTCTCCAGTCAGCCAAGGTTCTGGATGTGAACTCTGGCTACATCTCCAGCCTGGTGGACATTATAGTGGAGAGTCTGGTCAGTGTGCGAGTCCAAGCATCTCAGTCTGATGAATCTCAGTTTCTCTGTTTATGTTACCTGGAATATAATACCTGGAATGTTTTTGTCAATTTTGTAGGGAGGAACATATCCAGAGCTAAACCAAAGTTGTAAGAGGGTGAGTTTATTTTCTTTTAATGTGTGTTTGAAAGAGAGATAGAGAAAAAGTCCCAGACAGACACTTTTTTATTCCATGAATCATCTCATAAGCTTAACAATGCACAAATATAACAACTATATATGCACATACTAGACAAGCTAGGTAGGCATAGAGAGAGGCAGAGAGAAAGGAAAGAGAAAGGAAAGTGATGGAGAAAGAGAGTGAGAGAAAAGGGGGAGAAATAGATTTAGCTTTATCCTTTGTATTTTCTGACCAGATAAAGGATGTCATCAATTCGTCAGAGGAGCATTACTACAACACACTGGAACAAGGCACCAACACTTTCAGAAAATTCCTCAGAAAAAGAAAGAAGACTGGCCCCATATCTGGTAAATATGAACCAGTATAAACACTGTCTTTAAGGTGTCACTGGCTAATTGAAGATATTAATTGACTATTAATATTTCTCTCTGATTATTTTTACATTCATATGTTCAATTATTCATACTACTTTTTTCATCAAGATGCAACAAATCACATGCATTTAGCCTTAATGGTGAGATCATATGTAATGATGCAAATAGGGTATCTTCAAAAAGCAGTTATGGTAATGACAAACTCAACTATTGCAGTGTAAGTGGAAAATGCATTAATACAGTTCCTAGATATGCATTGTATTGGGTTCTACTGCAGCATTTCCTTGCAACTTGACTTATTTTCATTCCCATGTTGTACAAAATAGTCCTCTTTAAAACAGATTAAACATTCTTTACAAAACCTTTGCTGAAACAGTAAGGATTCTAATTGAGCCTGTGACAGACATGTATGGCTAGACTGACTTATAAGTGTGTGTGGTTTTTCCAGAGTTAGAATCCAGTGATTTGTTGTCGGGACATTATGGCTATCCTGTTCCCATGGAGATCTTAACAAGTCTGGCACAGCAACACAAACTGTCCATACAGATTCCACAAAGAGGCTCTGTGGAACAGAAAGACAAACGGAAGGCAAGTACTGCTTGGAGCATTTTGTACCAACAGCTTATATATACACATGTTCAGGTACCATATTGTACTAACAGCTTATATATACACATGTTCAGGTACCATATTGTACTAACAGCTTATATATACACATGTTCAGATACCATATTGTACTACCAGCTTATATATAAACATGTTCAGGTACCATATTGTACTAACAGCTTATATATAACATGTTCAGGTACATATTGTACTAACAGCTTATATATACCCATGTTCAGGTACCATATTGTACTAACAGCTTATATATACACATGTTCAGATACCATATTGTACTAACAGCTTATATATACACATGTTCAGGTACCATATTGTACTAACAGCTTATATTTATACACGTTCATTTACCAGGGTTAAATGTGGAATAATGAATTTCTCCACATATTTACTGTGGCATTGTTTACAGCAGTTATGGCAACAAGAACCAACATTTATCTAAATGAACTAATAAGTGCCTGACATTAAAACTATCTACCTATGTAAAAAACTTAATACTGGATTCTATTTCTCAAACAGTTAGAATGTTTCCTTTCTGGTGTATCCATGTGTAAAGTTGTAAACTATACTTGCAGGATAAAGTATATGATATTAGTCACCTGCAGAATCTACCCGACACTGATGATCATCACAAGTACCTATATAAAAGGACGGGGTCAAACTATGGTAAGGACAATCTAAGGTACATGTGCAATAAAACATGTTTATAGCAAACACGCTTATAATGAAATGACGCTTACAACGAAGTGATTTTCATTCCCAGTGACTTCATTACATGTTGTAAACTTGACTGGTATAACAAATATTACTGTAAACGTATTATATTTAGCGTGTACGATATTTGGCTGAAAATTATTTTTCAACAAGTTAGCGTGGATTTGATTTAGTGCATTTCTGAATGTACCTATTTATCTACTTATATATTTTACATTTAGCGGTGTACTTGATTTAGCGGACGCCGTTTTCCGCCAAAATCGCTAAATAGAATAAACAGCCAAATGTAATATGTTTACAGTATGCTTGTAATGAGGCAAAATTGCCTGTCCTTTGCACCTCATTATAGGGATTTTTCACTGTATATTGTATAATATTTACAGCATCTATAAAACTATAGCATGCTCTGCAACAAGGACATACACATGTTATAGATTTATGTAATTAAGGTTTAACAAATATTTTGTATTACCTATTGCTATCCTCTAAGTAGGTTTTTATCTGTAAATTAAATTTTGCTTGTGGTGTAGAGTTGTAGACATGTTATGGTTTTTTCTGGTAGAGTTTCCAGACTTGCCAGATACCAGTGTGGTGGGAATTCTCCCCAGACAATCTGGGGAATCCGAGGAGTCCCTCCAGTCTGGACAGGAAGGCAGCCTCTTCCTGGATAAGACCTGCTTCTATGCAGAGTGTGGGGGACAGATAGGGGACACAGGAGTTCTCCAAAACGAGGTCAGTTTGTATACAGATTCATTTCTGATTGACAAAGTACTATTAAAAGTACCACAGTGTGATGATGCTTGCCAGTGTATTTGTAAAAAAAATGTTTCAAGTATAAAAAATATAAACTTCATCTCTTCTAAACATTTTGGATTCTGAGATGGTTACAGTGGTTTCATCATCATCATCTCACAGGTACATGTATATGCATGGAATATGATCACAGTATACTGTACATACAGTGTACATGTACATCTGATTTGGGTTTCATGACATACCTGTATACATGTATATACATGTTCATTGTTAATCAGCCGGCCACCTTACCATGCTTTGACACGATTTCTGTGTTCCAGACGTCAGAGTTTGTTGTGACGGATACACAGAGAGTAGGAGAACACATACAACATGTTGGTTATGTAGAGAAGGGGGAGATAAGAAAGGGAGATAAGCTCACAGCCAGAATAAACCAGGTAAATCATTTATCAAGTATATATACTTGTACATCATACTGTGGAATCATTAAGATTTGTTTTGACCAATTTTCATGGAATGTCAATTTTCAGTCTCCTCAGAATGTATTTTTATGAATTTTCATGAATTTTCATTTTTTCAGTTTCCTCAGAATGTACATGTATTTTCATGGATTTACTTGTACGATAAATGAATTTTAAAATACTAAGTAAACTCATAGTTGGCTGATGATGCAAATTTGTTGGTGAAGGGGACCCATGACATCCAAGCTAATCAAGCTAACATGAATTTAAATTAGTTCACAGATACAATGAAGATCTAAAGGTGTCAATGCACTTAGATGTACATGTAGATGTAGACAAAGTTCAGTACCAGTATTTAAAACCCTATATACATGTATACTATACTATTAGCTTCACTTGATGCTGTAGGATAGGAGACTGGGTAACATGAGAGCCCATACAGCCACTCATCTCCTGAACTGGTCCCTGAGACAGCTGACCAGTGATGCCAGACAAAATGGCTCCCAGGTCGGGAAGGACCGACTATATTTTGAAGTGTTTACAGCAGTAAGTGTTCAATCAGTACCAATAGTATAACCAGAGTTTACGGCAGTAATTGTCCAATCAGAACCAATAGTTTACAGCTGCAGTAAATGTTCAATTAGAACCAAACAAAACCAAGAGTTTACGGCAGTAAGTGTTCAGTCAGAACCTAAATAAACTATACTCTTTCCTGAGTTTTTGCTTCCACCACTTTTCGCTTGATATTTTGATAATCATAAATACCTTTGTGCTTAAAGAATGTTCATCCATTAATATGAAAAATGTCCCGATTATCTGTTTTGAAATGCCCTTCAGGAAATGCCGCTTCAGGTTTCGATACACAACCCAAAATAGAAAGTCTACGGGGATTTTGCATTGCATCTGCCATCAAATAGCCCGTATGATAACGTTGAAAAATTGTGCGAGGTATTCCAAGTAATTCCGAATGGAGAAAAGATGTAAAATTTCCCATTATAAATCTCCGTAAGAAATTTGTTTTCGTTCCTATGAGTTTTTTTGAGTAAAAAATGAAAATGTGTAAATGAAGATATCTTGGATATTTTCCCTTTCATCGATTTCAACTGTATTTCTTTCACAGGTATGTTTATTTTTATTAAAAATCATCAAAAATTGATGGAAGCAATAACTTGGGACAGACTATAGTACTATGGTAAGAGTTTATAGCAGTAAGTGTTCAATCAGAACCAATAGTATAACTAGAGTTTACGGCAGTAATTGTCCAATCAGAACCAATAGTTTACAGCTGCAACAAGTGTCCAATCAGAACCAAACAAAACCAATAGTTTACAGCAGTAATTGTTAAATCAGAACCAGTAGTATACCAAGTGTTTAAAGCTACAACTGCCCAATCATAACAAATGTAAACCCAGTATTAACAGCAGTAAATGTTTAATCAGATGTTTAATATCTGTTTAAATGTTTAATAGTGAACCAAGCATTTATATATGTAGTCAGAACCAGTGGTACACTAAGTGTTTACGCCAGTAAGTATCCAATCAGAACCTGTAGTTTTTCAATGAGATCAAAGAATCAGTGTTTGCAGTGGTAAGTTCATAGTGACATGATAGCAATAAGTGTTTAATCTGAACATGACTGTATATAAGTCCAAGTGTTTATAGTGAATCAGTGTTTACAGCAGTAGATGTTGGATCAAAATGTAAAGTTAGGTACTGTTTAGGGCAGCATATCTACATGAAAATAGGACCAGTACAGCTACACTGTACATGTGTAAGTGTCCAATGAAAACAGGGGATACAAACAATATCAAAATCACTTCATGTTTCTTCTTGCCCTTTTAACGGTTCAATTTTATCTGTGAGAGATCCACACCCAGTCTGTTGTGTGCTTCTGAGTAAGAATGTGTGTTTTTGTAGCGAGCGATGGACACAGTGGTTGATGTGATTCATCTACAAGACAAAGTGCGGGGACTGATTGATCACAGACTTCCTGTCTCCAGTCGGAGTCTCCCCCTCAGTGAGGCCCAGGAACTGGACCACGTCGTCTATCTACTAAATGAGGTCAGTGACCCCTGGTGAATCAAAGAACCCCCAGGGACCAGACCTCTATTACTGTGGGGGTCAGCTCCCAGGATCAGACCCTCCCTCCCATATTTTGGGTGGGGGTGGGGTGGGGGAAATTTTGTGATGAATGCTTAGAAAGAGATGTGGTTATATCTGTTGAATGGCCAGAATTTATCAAGAGATTGGAAATATCCCTGTGTATATGAAGATACATGCAGGTTTTGTCTTGATTATGGAGTGTAATGTGACTATTCTCTGACTTGATTGGTTGTTTTGTAGGTGTACCCTCACACTGTCAATGTGGTATCCATAAAAACAGAGGAGGAATCCAAGTCTGTGGAGCTGTGTGGTGGAACGTAAGAAACCTTGTGTGTGAACATCAAGTTCAAGGCTCTCTTTTTTCTATATATTGTATTACACAATTATGTTGAAATAAATATTCTTTTCATCTTCTAGGCATGTATTTAACACCCACGATATCGGTGATTTCTGTATTGAGAAATTTAAAGGAGTGGGACAAGGAAGGAAGTGTTTCTACTGCTTCACAGGGCAGCTAGCTACTCAAGTAAGGCTAGAAAGCTTCACAGATGAAAGGGTGGGGTGGGAGTGTGGCAGCTCACCACTCAAATAAAATTATAGTGAAGATATCGCCTCTCAAGTAAGGTTATAGTGGAGATAACACCTCTCAAGTAAGGTTATAGTGGAGATATCACCTCTCAAGTAAGGTTAAGTGAAGATATCACCTATCAAGTAAGGTTAAGTGAAGATATCACCTCTCAAGTTTAGTGATAGTGAAAAGCTAAACACTCAAGTAAGTAAGAATACTGTTTTTACATGGGAGCTTGCCACTCAAGTAAGACTATATAGTGTAATTTATTGAGAAATACATGTACTTATTATAATAAGTACAATCCAGTGAAAGAAAGGGTTATGAATGACAAAGGATGTCAGTGCAAAATGTCCAAATGTGTAAATAAACTAATGTGTCCCCAATTACATGTAGCATGATATATCTACTTATATCAAATAACGTTGGATTAATGTACATGTCTGCAGGCATTTTCATGTTACACTTTCTAATGAAAATTATCTGTTCAATGCAACACAAACATCAGAGGTATCAGCTTTTACACAGAAAATGTGTTTAAATGTTGAAGGTGCAAATAGAAATCTTTGAACTCTTTATAAAGTTCTTCTTTGTTTCAATGACTAGTGAGTTGTGTATAATTTTGATAAAACTTTTAAGCATTTATAGCATTTATTTATTTCTCGCAAAAGGCACAACATAATGGAAATACGCTTCAGAAAATGATGAGTGATTTAGAAATTGCTGTGAAGACAGAGAGGGAACACCAGAAGTGGGAGGACAGGATTAAGTCAATAAACACGGTAACAGTGATCAAAGTTAGCAATAATACTGCAAGCTAGCCAGGGAAAGATTACAAGATTATAAACAAGATTTACAGTTAGCAATAATACTGCAAGCTAGCCAGGGAAAGATTACAAGATTGTAAACAAGATTTACAGTTAGCAATAATACTGCAAGCTAGCCAGGGAAAGATTACAAGATTGTAAACAAGATTTACAGTTGACATACAGAGTTATAATGATAATCATTATTACATGTATTACATAATAGCTATCGTGTGGTAGATCGGGATTTTGTTTAATTTATATTTATTATTACATGTAGTTGTATTCCAATCCCAATGTAATTTAATTGTATTAGTTTGGTAACGCCCACTTTATTCGGTAACCAATAACTTTAATGAAAGTTGCCTTTTGTTCTCTCTCCTATATAAAGTCGTGTTTCTCCTTATTTGACGAGGGAGACGGCTGGTTTCGCTAGCTACTTTTCTCCTGAGTCCCTGTCTTGTCTGTCTGTGGGAGGTTCCTGTTAATGTTAAGTTGGGTTAGGGTTGGGGGAATTTATTATACTTGAGATTTAACTTGTTTGTTCCTATTTTGTTCTAACTAATTTATAAAGGGTTGCTAATCTTGGTTTTCATTTACTTTGAGTTTGGTTTCTTGTATCTGGTTCATCTACCGGGTAGTATATTTTGAGTAAAGTCGTTTTTATACTGTATTTAGAAATTAGTCAAGTTTAATTCGAATTAAACGTAAAGGTCAAATTCAGTCTCCAGACAAAAAATAAACACATGGAGAACAGAGCAGTTACCAAGATAAATATTAAACATGTCATGATGTTTTACTTTTGTGTAATTTACCATAGTTGAATCTGATTGCTCAAGAAACATTTGATGAGAATTTGAATGGTATTATAGATGTACAGTTTACATTACATGATTTAAATTTACAGTATAGAAAACCTGATAAACAATCATCTTCATAATATAGTAAAAATTTATCTATAAATTATATTTACATAATTTCATTTCATTTGTAACAAGCTTTTTGATTGGCTAAACACACAGAAAAAAAATTAATTTAATACTTTGTATAACCTGGTTAGCTATGTAGCCAGCCCCCCTTGAACCCCCCCCCCCCCCCCCCCCCCCCCCCGGAGGCAGAACTACTTTTTTTGTAAATTCAAATTTTATACAATAATAAACAATTTCTTTCTTTAATAATTGCTTTTTTTTAATCTTTTAAATACATTATAAGGAATGTTTTTAATTTTTGCCCAGATTATCCGATATAACCTGGTTTGAGGCAGTGCACACTTTGCGTATTATAAAGCGTGCTCTGCCTCAAACCAGGTTATATCGGATAATCTGGACAAAATTAAAAAATATTCCTTATATAATACAAAATATATTAAATCCTATCTCATCCAGGGGGCCCCTGGCACCCCAGGTGAAGATGTATTTCAAGTGTCTCTGTGGAAATATTACCTCCCTATTAACTGTTGTATTTGTTTCTGAATAAAAATTTGGGGAAAAAAAGGAAAGGAAAAAATTGATTAAGCATTGTTAAATATCACAGCTAGGCTATTTAACATGATAAAGCATTGGACATTCATACACTATATGAATGTAATATCATAAACCCTTGCTAGCGAAGATGGATTCAGAGGGGTAATAGGAAAATTAACGTAACAGTAATACATTAACAGGGGTTACAATAGTAAATATTCTAAAAACTGAAAATTGGAGGACAGTAAATTGGAGATTAAGGATGAACTTTACAGAATATTAACATTAATAAGAAAGGTAACTTATGACTTGCGATTACAGATGATGTTCAGTGCAGTGTTACCCAAGCTGGAAAGAGACAATGTGGAAAATAGATTGAATCAAATAGAACATGTGGCTATGACAAAGCTCAATGCATTAAACACTCAAGAACTGCAAAAGGTAAATTACCTTTATGATCACTTACTGATAAATATTACACTAGATAGGGGTTCAATATTCACTTCTGTTTTCCCCACTCAAATTATCTTAAGGTGTAAAACATTGTGGGTGTTGGTTTTTATATCTGCTAAGTTAAGTACCGTACAATATTATATGTACTTATATTTTCCTAATCTTACTACATGTACTAAAAAATATTTGAATATGTATTTTTATTACTAAAATTAAAAACTGTACTGGATTCTTTATTTCAAATGAGTACTTAATTCCAAAATCCTGCCATCTAGTATCAAATTACGATAAAATGAAATAGCAAACACTATTTTATGACTTCATATACCGGTACATGTAGTTCATAAAATTCAGAAAAATAACAGCAAAAATTCAAATTTGCGATGACTGTTTACAAGATTTTGGTGGATATTTATTCTTCATGTTTAATAATTAGGAACCTACATACATGTACATGCATACTGGGTACATTTAATTAATTACACTTAACTTCTTTATACATAATTACGTATATTACCTTAATTTTGTTCTCTACATCACTTAAACAACCAAGAACAACAGAAAATGTGTGCACTCCATGTTCAAAATCCTAGTTGCACATACATATTGAAGATAAACTTGAATACTGCAAATAGGCCTATAAAGTAGAGTTTTAAAATTGCTGTAATTAAAGCATGCACGAAACATAGATACACAATATTTGGCTTGTTTACATATGGCTAGAGCATTTTCTCTTTTCATTACTGTGGTATTTTTTAGGAAATTGTGATAAGTAAACGAAAAATTCGAAGCTGGCTTCAGTTGACCATAGACTATGGAAATACTAATGTGGTAGGTAAAAATTAGCTATTACTGAAGTTTAACATTATGTATGTATGCATTATGTATGGATAATTGATAATTATCCCTTACATTTGCAACACGTATCCTAAAAATATGTCAAATCCAGCATGACTTTAACTGCCGACCACCATGCAGTTAAAATTAGTGCAGCCATTTTCTGCAACACATTTTGGTAATTATAATCATTATAAAGTTATTTGTTTTCATTTGGAATAGTATGGGAAAATCTTACGATATGCTGCTTATGAGATCAATAAACTTGTTGATTTGTACGTGTACTTGTGATACATGTATGATAAATGTAAAACATCTAACTTAATTTTGATATTTAAATATTTATGTAGATTAAAAAGGCTCTACTTACAACCTCTATAGACAAGCCAGTGGTTGTCATGAAATCTGACAGCAAGATGACACATTTTGGGATGGCTTTTCCAAAGGTGAGTCTATAAATATTCATGTCTGCTCTCATTTTGAATGGAAAGGCTCAGGTGGCATACACATTGAATTCTTCTTCACCTTAAAACCTATGTGTTTGCTGGATATATTAAAAACAACTATACTGTATATTGACGAAGATGTGCTGAGCCTTTAATAACATCATTGCAACAAGACTGGCTTTGATCATTTGCTACGAGACTTTACTAATAACAAATCTTTTCCCAGGATTGTGATGCTAGATTAAAAGAGCAGATTTTGAAAGTGTTCAGAGACCATGATGCCAAGCTAAAGCAGCAGAAGAGGACGGACAAGATTGAGTTCTGGTGTGTGAACATCCACGACCTTACCCAGAGCGAGGAGATCCAGTGGGCCCTGTCGGTCCTGTATTACAAAGCACTGAGGGAAGACATGGAGACCACGTAACAGACAGGGCACCGAGAGACGACACAGACACAAGATAACCATCTTGTCTAGAAACATGTTCGGATTGATCAATAACTGTGATTTCTCATATCTTAAAAGTAAACCTCATGAGTGTTTGCCAGTATCAAGGACATTGTTTGCCTTTCTAGAACATAAATTAAGGTGAAATACAGTAAAAGTCCTATCAATTGTGAAATTCCAAGTTGTTGTCTTAACTTTTGTGTACTTATATGTATTAAAGTATATGTACATGTATATATACATGTATGTTCTTGTGTGACAGGATATTTTATTCATATATTTACAGTACATGTTTTAGGTATTGTGAGTACATAAATATAAAAGGTGTCCCTGAAGAAATCTGGGCATTTTGTAAAGCAAAACTTTAAACCACCACTATAAAATGGATTGCTACGTGTTGCCAACTCTAAGGAACAATGTGAAGAATTTCATTACACTTCACAGGAACCCATCAGTTATTGTTTACAAGCGTTTGCTGCAGGACATTTAAAAAAAGTCCCATTTGTCCAAAGAACAAGGACATCTAAAAATTGCTCATAAATGTACAGGTACACATATTAAAACATGTATTGATAAGAGTGTTCATGCAAATAAAGTTCAGACAAGAGCTGGCAATCTCGCATCATTCTGTAAACACAATTTCTTTTCAATCCTTTTATGATTGAAAGTTTCTGTAAAGAAGTAAATTGATTGCGATACATATAATCCTGGTTCTATCTACCGCTACATTTGTTCACTTTGTTCAGAACATACAGTAAACCAAGTAACCCATGTTGTAAGTCGAATTATAACTTGTACTAAAAATGTTGCTCTTCAAAAACCTACCATTTGGCATGGGTCAGCTGTAGCAATATTATATACCCCGCCCGCATTTTCATGGCGCATTGCCTTATCATAGGTATGCAAGCAGCCAGCTGCAAATGTATTTTGACATGTAATTTTGTGCAATCAGTGACATTTGATCATCTCCAATCTAAAATTTAGCCTGTGTCACTGTGTACAGGTATTTATTATTATGTACCAGTTTAATATTCCATCCCTTATAAACAACAAGACATCTCTGCCTCCTGAGTTATCATGCAATGATAAACTTTGTAATTGCAAGTTTTTGGCCAAAAATTATAAATTTTGAATATTTTAAGACAACTATGTTTTGAATATTTAGTACTGTACCCTGCATTCATTCATCAGGAGATCCCAACATGAGGGTGTAATCTCCAGAAAAAAAGCAAACCATAACACCTGGTTTCAATTCTGTTTGCCACTTTTTTAATTATTTCATTTCATACATGTACAGTATTTTTATTTTACATACAAAATGAATATGTACAAATAATAGATGAATTGATTTGACTCATTCTTTGACAACTGAACACATAAACCTTGGCTGAACATTATCACAGACTTCATCTCACCACACAGCTGCAGGCACACACCACTGGTACAACCAGACCAGCTGCGATAGCACTCGCATGTAGTCCTCCTACACTCTCATACACATACACGCTACGCTAATTGTCTTTAGAGCTGCGTAATTGAATACGTCTGAAAATAACTTAACCTTGCAAGTACAAGAAGATATACCGGTACTACTTCATAGAATTTGTTGCTACTTGCTGCTGAGAAAGAAATGGTTGCCAATAGTTTTTAGTTTTTGTGACAGGGATCTAGAGATATCAGACCTGACCATGAGAGACCTACATGTACATGTATGTAGGAGATAATAGCACTGATATAAGGAACACCATACCAAGTGATCACAAACACTCGATACATAAAACCTCTGTCCTTGTAAGTCTTTATGAGATCAGCTGCACTTAGAAGTGGGGAAACAAGGAACGAAGACACGTGAATAAAACAGCAAAGTTAAAATGGTTTTAGACTGTAGTCTAATGCTTGACAAGCAAAAACAAGGACACACTAATAAAACAAGCACTTTTCTGTTGGTACAGATCACAGGTCCTAGAGGTCAGCTGTGAATTAGTCCATCACATTTACCAGAATGTGTCTTTCATCACTAAAACACACTGATCTTATGAGATGAGGCAGTGTAGTTTGAGAGGTCAGTCCAGATAAGGGTGTTCACAATGCCCGCTCTGGCTGTGGTGAGGGAGGGTGAAGGCAGACTGACCCCAAGGGAGGACCAGTGGGACCTGCCCTATAATGTTGAGGGATGACGTATGAGGGGGTTGGTACCCGACAGGAGTTACGTGTACTACCGGCTGGTGTCCTCATGGAGTCGAGGGTCTTTCTGAGATCTCCGGTCCGTGATTGTGTCCCCTTTACGCTTCCTGTC
This sequence comes from Magallana nippona, assembly GCA_033439105.1. Taxonomy (NCBI): domain Eukaryota; kingdom Metazoa; phylum Mollusca; class Bivalvia; order Ostreida; family Ostreidae; genus Magallana; species Magallana nippona. The sequence goes on from CM065923.1 coordinate 3,685,587, forward strand.
TGTATGAGACTGGTAACTGTAAACAAACAATGAAAAAGTCTGAATACACAGTAACCCAATGGTGTAAAATGTTGTACAGCATCAAAAGAATAGCTATTTCCAAATAACTTCAAAAGAAACCTTGCTTAGACTTTTAAATTGATCTTGACCTGAGGACTAATTAGTCATGGTGAGATGGGAGGGTTGCCAGGTGATTCCTACAGGATACATACCTACTACTGTCGGGACGGTTGCTGCCATAGTCGCGGTGACCATACTGTCCATAGTCAGGACGCCGGTCGCCACGGTGATCTGATCGGTAGTTACCATGGTGATCATGATGAGAATGGTAACTGGATGATGAATGATCGCCTCGATCGCGATATGCATGACTGGAAGAATACTCTCGCCGATCATTGTTGAACCTGATGAAAGAGTGTTTCAATGAAATAATTAGCCTCAAATTAAAACATATAAAAAATAAAATTTTTAAAGACCCTTTTATTACTGTGCACTTTGATGGCTTAATGCTTGGAATGAACAAATAATTTGAGATTATATCACTTTCTACGTGAAATCTATGTAGAATAAATTTTAATTATTTTAACAAATTTGACAAATCTTTCACTTCATGACACTGTACTGACCTATGGTGTGAGTCCCCAAACCTGGGGTCATTGCCATGGTAATTCCTCTCTGGATAATGCTGCTGACGCCCATAGGCACTGGAACTGTTGTCATACCTACACAGAGACAAATCCACTTATCATAAAGATCTGGTCTCTGATCAAACTCTGTAAACTCGGACGACACAAAGGCCAAACAAAAGAACTACTTTGCAGAGAAACTTAAACATTACAACAGTACATGCATCAGAAAAAAGGAGAATTTAGATACATATATTGACTTAAGACCCCTTTATTTTCAAAATCAAAACAAAGGTGTTCATTTTTAATTTCCTTGGAAAATAACAAATTTAAGGTCTTTAATTTTTAAAAATAACCATTATTCTAATTAACTAAATCTGAAAAACAAGTTTGCTAATGAGGCAAAGGTTGTCTCTGATGCCAGAATTTCTAGACGCAACCCCCCGAGAAACCCGTCCCAGGAGTAGACAGCACACACACAAGACTTGCCTATTTCTAGGTTGATCTTCAGCCCGTGCTAAGGGACTAGCATGAGTCCACCTATCGTTAGAGTTGGAGTCGTGACTAGAATCAAGGACACTGTGTTTGTGAGTTAAGCTGTTGGTGCTGCCACTATGACGGGGACCGTTACTTACAGAGGCAGAACTTAGGAAGGAAACAAAAACGCAAATCAAAAACACACCAACAAAATCAGTGATCCGCAACCTAGTTCTGTGCCGATTTCTGATGGTGGCTTCTTGTAAATGTATATGGATTTAACTGGTCTAACACTCAAGAACTTTTTTTATCATTGCCTTGTTTATAAAATAATGGTGCAGTTTTCTGGTTTAAGTGCCTTTAAATGCTAAACCTTGTGTTTTAAATCCACTAAATACAACACTAATGTCATAAAACTAAACTTAATACAGAGATGATTGAAATAAAAAAAGCACTTAAAAGTACAAAGTAGAAATTGTACATGCTGTATGTCAAAAACTATACACATTTGTCTGATATAGTCTTTGTAATACACAGTAAATATTCTCTATAGGAAACAAGTACATGTATATAACATTCTATAAAGAACTGAAAAACTGTAGCATGCCATTACATACACTACTAAGCCAAATAGGACTACACTGAGCTGGGTGTTTACAGGCTGCCTCACCTTTTGTGATCCTTGGGCCGGTGCTCATGCTGGGCTTTCTTGGTCGCTTTCTCGCCTCCGTCCCCGGACTCCGGGGTCCGTTTGTGTTTCTTACCCTCCCCATGCTTCTCCACGTGGTTCCCATGTTTTTCCGATGATTGTGGTTTGTTGTTACCACTCTAAAAGATGAGAAGCTTAAAGTGTCAGTGAAATGAATGAAAGTCTTTGAGTGTTGAGTAGGAAGTAAAGAGAAAGGAGGAGGTCACCTCAACAAAAAGAAAAGGAGGAGGTCACCTCATCAATAAGTAAAGGAGGTGGTCACCTCATCAATAAGTAAAGGAGGAGGTCACCTCATCAATAAGTAAAGGAGGTGGTCACCTCATCAATAAGTAAAGGAGGAGGTCACCTCATCAATAAGTAAAGGAGGTGGTCACCTCATCAATAAGTAAAGGAGGAGGTCACCTCATCAATAAGTAAAGGAGGGGGTCACCTCATCAGAAAGTAAATGTATAAAAAATATCCTTGTAGATTTGTTCAATGCTTGATTGTTCTGAAACAAGGACAGGATTAGAAAGTCTTGCAGAATCTTTTAGTCAGACAAGATTTGTGTATAATACTGGTTACATCAAATCTGGTGAGTAAATGACCAGTTTTACAGTAAATGTAGAACATGAGTAGTACACGTGTTCTGACCTCATGTTCCTGCTCCTCCTCTCGCCTTCTACATGCATGCTTATACAACTTGTGGAGCTTCTTGGCATCAAACTCGGTGAACTTGGACACAAAAATCCACAGAAAACTGCAATATATCAAATACATATGAACATAAAGAACTTCACTATCTGTAGTCATTTTGCTGATACATTGGCAATTATCTTGGTGGAGTAAGTTTGACTCTCCCACATTTCCTCACCTGCGCCACTGCTTGATGACCTCGGGGTCGTTGTAGTGACCCATACACTCGTTGATCCGGTCCCCGATCTTCAGCAGACACTGACGCGTGTGTACCAGCTGCTCTTTGTCCGACATTCCCTCATCGGGGTTGTCCAGGCGTTTTAATGCTCTTTTTACTGGCCGCATCATCTCCTTGCACTGAAACGAATATTTGTTTTTATACAGTGTGTTACAGATGGGGATGAGAATAATTGGCTTCCTGAGTTCCTGATGAACCACTATACCTTTGAGAAAACTTCAGCTGGTAGCTCTCCGCTGAACTCGGATTCCAGAGCTACTGGCACAGGTACTGCTCCAGCAGTGAAATGCATCGCATCATTCTGCTTGGCCTTTTTGGCTGCCTGTAAAATACAGTGTAGTATGTCAGTTCAAGTTTTGGGACATGAGTGTTACTTAAAATATATATTCTACTTCCACTGGTGAAAAAATATTTAAAACAATTCTGATTTCACAAACCATCTCAAGCCTACTGACATTTCATACAGTTTATCAATTTACAAAAGATTAGTCACCTAATATACATGTAATCACATTACACAGAAAAAGCTACAGAGAAATCAGCAGCAGAAATGGAGTAATTGGAATTCTCCTTTACCTTTTTCTTTTTCTTTTTTATATCCACAGAATCCCTTGTAAGTGTATCTTCCTCTTCTGGAATCTTGTCAGGCTTTAAAGTCTTTTTCTTTTTCTTATGTTGATCAAAAAAGCTATCGCGACTGGTCTCTTCTCTAGCACTATTATTGTTAAAATTAGCACGGGAATCTTCCTCCGAATCACTGAAGTCCTTCTCTATTATCTCAGCCGTCGTCTTGGGTTTACCCTTCCTCTTTTTCCTAGGCTTGCCCAATCCTGTGGACACTGTGTCCTTCATGATAAAAAGAAAGTCAGGGCTCATAAGTCTACTTGTATGACTTGCTCCAATATTCAAGGAATATGTGTATCAATAAATCATCAAGTATAATTTAAAATTAACATGTTAATGAAAAAGTAGTACCCCTCCATTCTCCTGACTTGAGTTCTTCTTTAGCACCTTCAGGAGATAATCAGCTCGTGTAGCCAAGTGTTTCCCTTGTGGTTTCAGATCAATTCCATCAGGCAGAATCTAAAACATAAGAAAAACATCCAAGTTTACAAATGATTCAAACACTCCAAGACAATGTCAGAGTTAATAATATGATTCAGTTCAGCAATAACACTTATTGAATAGAGTTCTAATATGCTGAAGTGCTTTCATCAGAGTACAGCTGTACTCTTACACGGGAGTTACCACTCACTTTATCATGAAGCTGAAGGTTGGGGTCCATTTTAATGGCCTCCCAGCTGCCCAGTCCGTACTCATATATGCCTTTCAGAAGGTTGGAGTCCTCCTCTACATCCCAGATACAGTCCCAATGTACAGCCTTGGCCTTGAATGGAAGTTGATATCTACAACACAACCACAAACTATTACTCAACTAAACAACCTTCACAGGAACAAATTACACACCCGTACATTGTACTGAATAATATGTAGATATAGAGTTTGCCAAATTGTTTAAGGTAAGGTTTGTGATTACAGGGAGATAACTCACAGATTTTCATTGTGACGCAACACAAACTTCCCTTTATTTCATATATGACGTAATAATTGATTTCAGTTTTTTTTATTCCTTGGAGTTTTGTATTTTACAGGACACAAGCATTTTATCAATTTCCACAAAAATGAAGTCTGCAAGATATGGTTTTAAATAGAGTTCTAAAAACATCAGATTACATATATACTCAGTTAAGCTTTTCCTGAAATCGATGGACTTGGAAGATGTTTCGTTTACATTATATCAGTCTAAAATTTTGACATTTGTTGCAAATTATTCTTATCTAAATACCGGTAGTTCATTAGAAATTAGTAGAAATGAATCAAGATATAAATAGTGACATTGTTTTTTGAACATTTTAAGCATAAATAACCCCATAATAGTCATATATGAAATGTTTGTATTTCACAAAATTATTTACATTTCATCAACTTGACAGTTTGAAATCATGATCTTTGACCTTTGTAGTTATAAAACACGTCCGGCAAAATCATTTGAATTTTATAAGAAAAAAGACTATAGTATAGTGAACAAAATGGTTTGTAACTTTCGAACGATTCCTAAAAAATGTGAGCCGCAAACCTTACCTTAACTTAATTTCTAACTGTTACGGTATAGGAATAACAACTATTAATTATGGAATATATGCACACAACTTATACTCAATCCTATCAAAAAGAGTTCTCTACTTGCCTCTTCCTCTCATCAGCATCAGCAGGAATGGCTGCTGCCAGGGGCTCTAACTCTTGTCCCGCCTTCACTATCGCCTGGGCGTTGACAGAGACGCTAGAGATCTTGAAAGAGGGCCCCCTGTTACCTTTCTTTCCTCCTAAAGAAATAAGAGTATGTTTTATCAATAAATACTCTAAGTGCAAGCAAACCAACAATAAAGTCTTAGAAGTTATCTTACTAGTGAATTCATATTGTAATAATTTTAACCTTTTGCAACTTTTAAAAAATTGCTGTTATAAATTGTAGAAAGAACTAAGTGTGATGTACATGTAAATGCGACTACAGATGATAACTAAGTGTGATGTACATGTCTATGCAACTACAGATGATAACTTAGTGTGATGTACATGTATATGCGACTACAGATGAGAACTAAGTGTGATGTACATGTCTATGCGACTACAGATGAGAACTAAGTGTGATGTACATGTATATGCGACTACAGATGAGAACTTAGTGTGATCTACATGTATATGCGACTACAGATGATAACTTAGTGTGATCTACATGTATATGCGACTACAGATGATAACTTAGTGTAATGTACATGTATATGCGACTACAGATGATAACTTTGTGTGACGTACATGTATATGCGACTACAGATGAGAACTAAGTGTGATGTACATGTCTATGCGACTACAGATGAGAACTAAGTGTGATGTACATGTATATGCGACTACAGATGATAACTTAGTGTGATCTACATGTATATGCGACTACAGATGATAACTTAGTGTGATGTACATGTATGTGCGACTACAGATGATAACTTAGTGTGATCTACATGTATATGCGACTACAGATGATAACTTAGTGTGATGTACATGTATGTGCGACTACAGATGATAACTTAGTGTGATCTACATGTATATGCGACTACAGATGATAACTTAGTGTGATGTACATGTCTATGCGACTACAGATGATAACTTAGTGTGATGTACATGTATGTGCGACTACAGATGATAACTTAGTGTGCTGTACATGTATGTGCGACTACAGATGATAACTTAGTGTGCTGTACATGTATGTGCGACTACAGATGATAACTTAGTGTGATGTACATGTATGTGCGACTACAGATGATAACTTAGTGTGCTGTACATGTATGTGCGACTACAGATGATAACTTAGTGTGCTGTACATGTCTATGCGACTACAGATGAGAACTTAGTGTGATCTACATGTATATGCGACTACAGATGATAACTTAGTGTGCTGTACATGTATATGCGACTACAGATGATAACTTAGTGTGATGTACATGTATATGCGACTACAGATGATAACTTAGTGTGCTGTACATGTATATGCGACTACAGATGATAACTTAGTGTGCTGTACATGTATATGCGACTACAGATGAGAACTAAGTGTGATCTACATGTATGTGCGACTACAGATGAGAACTAAGTGTGATGTACATGTATATGCGACTACAGATGATAACTTAGTGTGATGTACATGTATATGCGACTACAGATGATAACTTAGTGTGCTGTACATGTCTATGCGACTACAGATGATAACTTAGTGTAATGTACTGTATATGCGACTACAGATGATAACTTAGTGTAATGTACATGTATGTACGACTACAGATGATAACTTAGTGTGATGTACACTGTACATGTATATGCGACTACAGATGATAACTTAGTGTGATGTACATGTATATGCGACTACAGATGATAACTTAGTGTGATGTACATGTATATGCGACTACAGATGATAACTTAGTGTGATGTACATGTATATGCGACTACAGATGAGAACTTAGTGTGATCTACATGTATATGCGACTACAGATGAGAACTTAGTGTGATCTACATGTATATGCGACTACAGATGATACCTTAGTGTGATCTACATGTCTATGCGACTACAGATGATAACTTAGTGTAATGTACATGTATATGCGACTACAGATGAGAACTTAGTGTGATCTACATGTATATGCGACTACAGATGATACCTTAGTGTGATCTACATGTCTATGCGACTACAGATGATAACTTATTGTGATGTACATGTCTATGCGACTACAGATGATAACTTAGTGTGATGTACATGTATATGCGACTACAGATGATACCTTAGTGTGATCTACATGTCTATGCGACTACAGATGAGAACTTAGTGTAATGTACATGTATATGCGACTACAGATGATAACTTAGTGTGATGTACATGTACATGTATATGCGACTACAGATGATAACTTAGTGTGATGTACATGTATGTGCGACTACAGATGATAACTTAGTGTGATGTACATGTATATGCGACTACAGATGATAACTTAGTGTGATGTACATGTATGTGCGACTACAGATGATAACTTAGTGTGATGTACATGTATATGCGACTACAGATGAGAACTAAGTGTGATCTACATGTATGTGCGACTACAGATGAGAACTTAGTGTAATGTACATGTATATGCGACTACAGATGATAACTTAGTGTGATGTACATGTACATGCGACTACAGATGATAACTTAGTGTGATGTACATGTATATGCGATTACAGATGAGAACTTAGTGTGATCTACATGTATATGCGACTACAGATGAGAACTTAGTGTGATCTACATGTATATGCGACTACAGATGATACCTTAGTGTGATCTACATGTCTATGCGACTACAGATGATAACTTAGTGTAATGTACATGTATATGCGACTACAGATGAGAACTTAGTGTGATCTACATGTATATGCGACTACAGATGATACCTTAGTGTGATCTACATGTCTATGCGACTACAGATGATAACTTAGTGTGATGTACATGTCTATGCGACTACAGATGAGAACTTAGTGTGATCTACATGTATATGCGACTACAGATGATACCTTAGTGTGATCTACATGTCTATGCGACTACAGATGATAACTTAGTGTGATGTACATGTCTATGCGACTACAGATGATAACTTAGTGTGATGTACATGTATATGCGACTACAGATGATACCTTAGTGTGATCTACATGTCTATGCGACTACAGATGAGAACTTAGTGTAATGTACATGTATATGCGACTACAGATGATAACTTAGTGTGATGTACATGTACATGTATATGCGACTACAGATGATAACTTAGTGTGATGTACATGTATGTGCGACTACAGATGATAACTTAGTGTGATGTACATGTATATGCGACTACAGATGATAACTTAGTGTGATGTACATGTATGTGCGACTACAGATGATAACTTAGTGTGATGTACATGTATATGCGACTACAGATGATAACTTAGTGGGATCTACATGTATATGCGACTACAGATGATAACTTAGTGTGATGTACATGTATATGCGACTACAGATGATAACTTAGTGTGATGTACATGTATATGCGACTACAGATGATAACTTAGTGTAATGTACATGTATATGCGACTACAGATGATAACTTAGTGTGATCTACATGTCTATGCGACTACAGATGATAACTTAGTGTGCTGTACATGTATATGCGACTACAGATGATAACTTAGTGTGATGTACATGTATATGCGACTACAGATGATAACTTTGTGTGACGTACATGTACAGTGTATATGCGACTACAGATGATAACTTAGTGTAATGTACATGTACATGTATATGCGACTACAGATGATAACTTAGTGTGATCTACATGTATATGCGACTACAGATGATGTGATGTACATGTATATGCGACTACAGATGAGAACTTAGTGTGATCTACATGTACATGCGACTACAGATGATAACTTAGTGTGATGTACATGTATATGCGACTACAGATGATAACTTAGTGTGATCTACATGTATATGCGACTACAGATGATAACTTAGTGTGATGTACATGTACATGTCTATGCGACTACAGATGATACCGATCCCTACCTTCGTTATTGTCTGGCTCTGTCTTATTCTTGGCCTCCTCTATGGCTTGTTCACAGTTTCTTGTTAGCACCTCTGCAAGCCTCTGGAGATCACTCTCTGATTTCTCTTGAAGCTCAGCATCACAGGCAATAGCATCTAACCTGTAATCCACACAAATACACTGATATTTGTACAAATACTGCCATATTAACTTCTCTTACAAAATTCTTCATTTTTTTGTCAGAAATACAAACCTTGTCATTGGTCTTCCAAACTTTTTAAAGCTTTTGATAAAGCGCCGGATTTCAGAGTCATTAAAGCCCCTAACTGATGTCTTTGACATTTTTGGTCTACCACGTTTCCTTGGCTGGTCATCATCATCTTCATCGTCATCATCGTCTTCTTCACTGTCTTCATCATCTGCATTCCTTTTACCTTTTCTCCTGCTATTGTCATCCGAGTCATCACCGACCTGAGGCTAAAGATTAAAAGACAGGCTGTTATTGGGATTCTGTATTTGATCGAGTTCAACATGAATTAGACCATTGCTGATTATAAGTCTGACCTGTTGCAGTGATTTTCTTGATCGTGGAGGAAGGTTAAGTTCTAACAAGCGTTTCTGCTCCTCCTCTTCCTCTATTTTCCGTCTATCTGCTTCAGGGATGATGGATTCCCATGACTTGTCTGTAGAGGTAAACACTAAGTATGAGACACTATCAAACAGTTATATAGGGGATCTACACTGGGAGCCAAGCGCCTGAAGTAGGACTTATGCCACTCGGGTGACTATAGTATGCACTGTATACACTTGGGTGACTACAGTATATACTGTATACACTTTGGTGACTACAGTATGTACTGTATACACTCGGGTGACTATAGTATATACTGTACTATACACTTGGGTGACTACAGTATGTACTGTATACACTACGATGACTACAGTATGTACCGTATACACTTGGGTGACTACAGTATGTACTGTATACACTCAGGTGACTACAGTATGTAATGTATACACTCAAGTGACTATAGTATGTACTGTATACACTCAGGTGACTACAGTATGTACTGTATACACTCAGGTGACTACAGTATGTACGGTAAACACTAAGGCCATAAAATAAAATTTTTAGATGCTCATTCCTGCCTACTCCTCTCAAAGATTCCAGTCATGTTTGTTATCATAAGAATGGAATTAAAAGATTACAAATTGGTTTGTGTACTAATATTAATATTCACAATTAAAACAAGAGATGTTTGTGAAACGCTTATGCCCCCCTCGCTTGGAGACCTCTGTGAAGAAATGATTTGAATTTTTTCTAAGTCCAAGGGGCATAACTCTGTCAAAAATTGCTTGATCATACCCAAAATCGAACTTGACCTGAATATTATTATGATAAATCTGTATACCAAAGTTCATTTCAGTATGTGCAACCTCTACAACGGGGGGCATAAAAATAGAGCAACTGTTATTCAAAGAATGTGAAATAAATATTTTTAGAAATAAAATCCACCCAGCCGCCCCATATTAATTTTACGTGGCCTAACGGTCAGAGACAGTCTACACCCGACTATCTCTCCAGTAGTCTTACCTTCCTCCTCAGTCCTTGACCCTGGTATTTGTTCTATTTCCTCATCCTCCATGTTGTCAAAGCTGACCACTTTAAACTGAGACAGCAGCTCGTCCCCTACACCTGTATTATTTTCATCAACTTCTCTGGTTTCAGCTCTCTTTAGAATTTCATCTATGTCCACCTAAACACAGGATTAGTTAATAGAAATGTCCAAGCCCTCTTTCTTCAATGATGTTTGACATACATGTATATGTGACCAACTCTACTATTTACCTGTGGTTCATCCTCGTCTTCATCATTTTCTTTGAATAATTCTTCAGCACCAAATTTAAGAATGGAAGTCAGCTCATCTTTGTTGAATGGGGTAGAATTACTAAAACAAAATCAATTACGCATTAAATCATCTTCACAAAATCAAAACTGCAAAGTTCTGTACATGCATGTTGTACACATAAACACATGTGGAAAGCCCTAACAATTTGAGCAGGACTTGAGCAGCAGTTGTGTACATCATAGCAGTAAGACTATGGAGCAGTGAGACTGACCTGGAAGGAATGCCCCGGTTGAGCACGGTCCGGCCCGTGGTGTCCATTCTTTGGATGACCAGATGATCCAGCACCATTTTCCTCTTGGCTCGCTCCACTATGTCCTCCTCCACACTGTTCTTAGTCACTAGTCTGTACACACTCACCTGTAACATAAACACTCTCAATATTACATCTGTCACATAAACACTCTCAATATTACACCTCATTCACCAGTCTGTACACACTCACCTGTAACATAAACACTCTCAATATTACACCTCATTCACCAGTCTGTACACACTCACCTGTCACAAAAACACTCTCAATATTACACCGCATTCACCAGTCTGTACAACTCACCTGTAACATAAACACTCTCAATATTACACCTCATTCACCAGTCTGTACACACTCACCTGTCACATAAACACTCTCAATATTACACCTCATTCACCTGTCTGTACACACTCACCTGTCACATGAACACTCTCAATATTACACCTCATTCACCTGTCACATAAACACTCACATTTCAATTAAGTTCCAAGGATCATTAACAAAAATAACTCATACCAACATTAACCAAGATTCATATACATCAACGTGTTTGTTCATTTTTACTTGTTACATGTATATTTTCTATTTACCTGATTTTTGAACCCTATGTTGCGAGCTTTTTCACCTGTCCCCCCCCCACTTTCAGCAACTTATTTATACCTGACTTTCTGCCCTAATCTGTGAACTCCTTTACCCGATCTTTTGAGCTCCTTTACCTGATTTTTCTGCCCTATTCTGTGAGCTCGAGCTTGAGCCTGCAGGTCATTCTGAGGATTCCAGTCACTGTCAAAAATAATGACTGTGTCGGCAGTGGCTAGGTTAACCCCGAGACCCCCAGCTCGAGTTGACAAAAGGAAACAGAAGTCCTCCGAGCCCTCGGCATTGAAATGGTCCATGGCCTGCCTCCTGAGGTCTCCCCTCACTGACCCGTCTAATCTCTGTCAATAAGTAAGTAAATATTCAGAACTCAGCCTAATCCCTTTAGAGTGTTTTCTTATAGATATGATTGTCAATCAAGGAAACAATGTATTTAGTAGCTTACTTGGTATTGAAAATGCCTCATTTGTAGATATTCTCCCAAAATGTCCAGCATTCTAACCATCTGGGAGAAAATCAGGACACGGTGACCTGATTCCTTGAGCCTTAGTAATAGTTTATCCAGCAATATCAATTTGCCACTACCTTTTACCAAAGACTGCAAAACACAGAATACATATCGTCATTATAAAAGCTTCAGTTATTCAACGGATGACAGTAGATACTAATATCATATTGATGTCATAGAAAATGATAACTCACAGCAAGTCTGTCGGAGAACTCTTCCTCCGGGGGCCTGATCAGCTGAGAATGGTTACAACACTTCTTTAATTCCATTATTATGTTCACAAAACTGGACACATTACCCTTAAGTCCTTTACTTAATGCTTTATAGTTCTTTGTTAATATCCACCTACAGAACAGAAACATGTACAACCTTAGCAGTGCAACAACATGTTGAGGACAATCTACATCAGGATTGGAATTTCTTGTTTCATATAATATTCACCTGTAATACTGTTTTTGTATAGATGACATCTCTACTCGTAAAATTTGCTCTGTCTAAAATTAAAGAGTAAAAGATTATTAAATGGGTTCAACAAGCACCAACTTTCAATGTGCTGTAGGAAGTGTGCACACTTAAATGATGAGGAGTCACAAACCTTGGCAGGTAGAGACTTCTCCACATCTTTCTTGACACGACGTAACAGGAAGGACTCCAGCTCTTTGTGCAAATTTACAAACCCTGTTTTCTGAGCAGATGAATGTTTCTCCTCAAATTCAGCCCACTTGTAAAACCTTTAATGATTTTAAATTTACTATAACACAAACACTGAAGATGGCAGTAAGTAATGTATCAATTTTTTGTGTTTGCTCTGCTCCTGTATTTTAATTTTCCTTTGGACTTTTGAATTCGAACATTGTTCATTATCACCACATGTCAATCAAACAATACAAGGTCACTGGCATAGAGAGAAAATATCTCTTACTTGTCTGGCATAATGAAGTGAAGAAGAGCCCACAGTTCTTTGAGGGAGTTTTGTAGAGGGGTACCCGTAATCAGAAGTCTATGGTTGGAATTAAATTCAAAAAGAGTCTTGTAGAGGAGAGAATCATCATTCTTCAGCCGATGAGCCTCGTCCACAATCAGTGTGGCCCAATTCACACCACCCAGGAACGACTGAAAATCAAGGAACATGGGAGATCAGTTACTGGTCATTAAACAGCTTTTTGTCAAATAGAATCATACAACTGTTTCATTCAATATACTTTATGTATATTAATATAATTTTTTATTCTTAAGCTTATGTGAAATAAAATAACTTATTTTCAAGCAGAGTTTTTATGTGTAATGACAAATGCATGTGTGTGTACAAAAGAAATTAACACATTCTGACTAACATTTATACAGAAGTCAACAAGAGGCATGGATTTGTTTGCTACCCTTACCTTGTCTTTCAGGAGGATTTCATAGGTAGTAACCAACACATTGAACTTTAACCTCTTGTTTCCACTGTGGCACCATTCATGTTCCCGTATCTGTACAAAATTCAATCAGCTACTCAAATGTTCACACAGACTACACAATCATAAGCTGACAACATAATTCTGCTGATTTATAGTGTGGCATTTACATGTACCTTGGATTCAAATCTCACAAAATATATCATGCTATATATTGTTTACAATTACTTCCTAGCTAACTATGTGTTCAGAGAAAATTCAAATCAAATGATATATGATTTTACAGAGCAACAAGAGAAAAGCTATCAATGCAACAGCAAACCGGGTTTTCTTTTGTGTGAACAGTACCTATAATCACCCTGAATTGATGAACACTACCTATCTAGAGAAATGAGGTACTCTACATGCAATATTTTTGCCAAAAAATAACTGAGTTCAACAGCTGGTATTTTTTCATAAATAATCAGAAATCAAAATCCTAGCAATATGCACACATCTGATATATGTTTAATTGATCTGCAAAGAACAACTTGCTTTCTTGAAAACTGTAGGAGGAGTTATCCGTACAATAAGGGTAACCTTTTGGCAGCCGCCTGCCCGCCCGCCATTTTCACCATTTCAATAACCAGATTTTTCCTTTGGAAAACCCATTCAAAAATGAAAATGTTAAATATACCTACCTTATTTCGACTACTAATATCCCCTAAGTATATCACAACATTCATTTCTGGAGCCCAGAGTTTAAATTCTCTCTGCCAAGCAGCAATAGTGGAGAGAGGTACAACTAGCACATTAGGTCCATACACTTGGAATGTATTGTATAAAATTGATAAAAATCCTATGGTTTGAATGGTCTTCCCAAGTCCCATTTCATCTGCTAATATCACACTGTTTTCTCTAATGAAAAACAAAAACGAAGAATTGAAAAAAAATAAGTAAACTGTTAAATATTTTTCATATTTTGAAGAACTTGGGGCAGGACTAAGTACTTACTTAGACCATGTATGCATTAGCCAATTAACACCATCTAACTGATAATCCCTCAACACAAGATTTTCTCCACCCAGAAATGAAGGCTGGTTTTTCAATGGTGTGAACTTTGGACGGTATCGAAGAGCCTGGAAGAATAAAACACAGGTGAAAACTACCTTATTCCATTCCAATGCTTTAAATACACAGTATTTCTGATTATCATTTCGTTAGTTGTTTCACTTACGGATTAAATGGAGTGCTCTTACTTTGCAATATTTGGCTGGAGTGGGTGTCCTCTGCGACTTGTTCCGCACATTGTACTCATCCACCAACACTAGGAATTTTCGCGACACAAGCTCGCCTTCCTCCCATGTACATTCCGAGTAAGGAAGACCTTGCCACTTACAAAGGTAATCTGGGTATCCATTGTTTTCATTGGCCATTTTTTGGTTTGAGTGAGCTAAAGAATAAATGAAATCAATACTTTCTGAGACACATAAAAATTACCATAAAATCTCAACACAGTAAGGTTTTTTTTAATATTATATCTGAATGATTTCAGTACATAGTAGAGCTTACCAATAATTCTTTCCACATGCATATGTTGCTGGTATAACTCCTGCACCATTTCCTGCTGACATTCAAAATAATCAATATCTTCAGGCGTTGCTTGATCTTTCCTGTATAAAACAAAAATTCACAATGGTTACGCTTTGGTCAACAGTCAAGAGTCCTAATAAGCTCCATCTACCTCAATAGCTCAATCAGTATGTAATGGCACCCATAGGAACATGTTGACATACCACTCTCTGATCTCATCTTGCTTCTTGATATAGTTGTCCAGTTTCTTCAGTCCATGGACTTTTTGTTCCTTCAGTGTTTTATATGACTCCCAGGTGTTGTGTATGTGGGCCCAGTTCTTCCACTTGATCAGGAACTGCTTCTCAGTCTCCTCTGTGGCTGGGTCCACTCCATCATTAGGATCTCCATTGTCTTGTACATTGTATATGGTCGTTTTGCTTCCTGTTGCTGCCAGAAAAATACCATTCTTCATGCATTCTTTTAACAGACCCATTAAATACAAAAATATAATCCAAAAGAAGAGAAAAAAATGTAATAGTATTTCATCTAGACCTAACCTCATTTTCATGGACTTTTCTTCAAAGGTTAAAGTGTTTATTGTATGTTTTGGTAAAATTTACAGTGTCACAATATCAGCAGGTTTTTCTAATTTTATAGCAAGTCCTAAGAATATCATGAGATGGTTTGTTTCAGTATCGGACAGGTAGCCCTGACAAGTGTGTACCTGTGACACGTCCGATCCGGTCGTCCAGGACCTTCTCTATGACCTCCTTGTTATCTTCCTCCTCCTCGGCCTCCATCTGATCCTGCGTGACCTCGATAATATCATCCGAGTCCGTCTGGTCGTCAGAGTCTTCCTTGTAGCTACAAGAACCTCAATACGTCAGGTAGGGAAACACAATCACAATTCTGAGAAAAGCTCATTGTACTGTATGTATGTATGTACCGTATTTTTCGGACGATAAGACAGTATTTTTTATCTCTGAAGCATAGCATCTTACTTATCGTCCAGATTGACTTGTCTAAGGCTCGAGATCGGAAAATTTTCCAAAAAATAGCATTAAAAATCTTGGTTTTAATCATCTAAAATTGGTTGTGTGATTGGATAATACCTTATTGAAATCCTTGTTCATTTTATCAATTGTCGTTTTCATTCATTTGTTAACACTAGTATACATAATAATACCGGTAATTAAAAAAATGGTACATGTCTTTAATTAATCAAAAGTTTTACCGTTCTGTATTTTTAAACACATCGTCACATTGTATTCATATATTACTAGTGGGAAGATAACACTGCCCAGTAAAATTGAAACCAAATTCGAATGGAACAAATTATTGCGGTAAGTCCCGGGAATGTTTATAACAGATATTAAAGTACATAATACTTTTGTATTAGTGTTCATTGATAATCATCCTAGGGATTTTTTGCATTTATGGTAAAATTAAATCTTGAGATACGTAATTGGCAATTATCAACACTATTGTTTATACGGTAGGCCGACTCTGATTGTGCTAATTATCATGCCCTAAGGTCGAGATCTATACGTGTTCACTATATACAACGTACCGTTATAAGGGTGTTTATATTTCATTGATTAATTATAGTCCAATTCTTTGATTGTTGTTAAATAAACATTGTAAAGTAACATATGCATGTCGTATTTCGTCATTATCAAGTCGTACAAATGATCGATGTATTTTTAACAGTGTCTATGTAAAGCAATAATGTTTAACTGCATAACTGTACACAAAGTAAACAAGTAAAATCGAATCATAATAATTGCTAATCTTCCTGCACTTGAGACCCCCCTTTGAAGTCTGACACGAGACAGTTGCATGCTTCTGACACTGGAAATTGTTAAACAAACATTGACCACGTGCCGAGTCAACAGGCGGCTGGTTACGTAATGGCGAATACACTGGCGATAACTTGTTTGATGCAAGGAATAGTGGTCAGAGTGATAAATATTTTAATACATGGAATAAAATATTTTTGACAAAGCAAGTTTAGTTTACACTCATACAACTTGTATAACACGCGATATCGGGAATTGTGTGCAAGCAATTTAATAGATTTTACTGGTATTCGAAAATATCATGCATAAGTATAAAGCATAATTGTTTAAATGTTAATCATTAATTAATAATCGGTAGCAATATCGGGGACGTCCTTTGCATCATACACTGATTATTTTACCTGCAGTTTAATACGCCATTTTGAAGCGATAAGATCGACGTATCGTCTGAATCAAGATATCTAAGGATTTTTTTTTAATTTTGGGCTAAAAATGAGCGATTCAACTAATAGTCCACATCGACATATCGTCCGAAAAATACGGTATGCATGTGTGATCTCCAATTGGACTTACCTAACTTTACTCTTAGATCCTTTCCTTCTTGTGGTATAGTCACGTCTACAAAAGGTAATACAGGTCAATGTCAGAACTTTTAGAATTTGCACGTTGGATACTTACTTGTTAAATGTTCAAGAAAGAATTCATCAGTTTAATCTGATGTGCTACCTGATTATGACGTTTACCTGATATTTTTGGTGGAGTACAAGGTTCACCTGATATTTTTGGTGGAGTGTGTTTATCTGATTTTTTTTGCTGGAGTGTATTTATCGGATTTTTATGGTGGAGTAGGATGTTTACCTGATTTTTTTGGTGGAGTAGGACCTGTAAGAACTGCGGGTATCCTCCTCACTGTTGGACTCATCTGAATCGCTCAGATTACTGGTGGCCTGTCTGCCTCGCCTTGGGGGTGCAGCCCGCAAGCTTCTTCTACCCACAGACCTGAAAGCAGTCCAAATACTCAGCATTTCGCATCTTCACCAAACACAGGAAATATTTATCTCAATTACAATCATGTAATATTCAAAAGAGCACATGAAACAATATATTCTGTTATCTTTAAATAAATATTTTACAGAGCGAAAAGCATATGGTTATGTAAATTAGTTAACAATTCAATTCAAACTCTAATCTAAGTAAGTATTTTAAATATATACATACTGTAGAATACAGAAATTAAAATTCATTTCACACATGTTGATTCAAAGTTCAACTGTTTTTCAGATAAATCATTAAAGAGACAATAAAAAGGTGTTCACTCTACAATACTGCATTTCCAAAATTACCATACCCATGTTGAATACAATCATGTTTATATCTTTATTCTTTGTTGTTGTTATAGATGTATTTACCCAATTCAAACCAGAAAAATTAAAATAGGAGAGTAGAGAAGGGCACTACATATAGAATGTAGATTCGCAACATTTTCTCTCAGTCTTTATAGAAAAAATCCATAATCCTTACTTTCACTATTCCTCAAAGTTTGGACGATGAGAGTACAACAATAAATTTTATTTTTTCTGTTCTGGCCTTGCCAGTCAGTCAGGTGACAGGGGTCACGTGACTGTCATGAGGGACATGTACCTGGACAAGGCCCGTGAGGAAGGTTTGTAATCGTCACTACTCTCACCACTGCCACTATCAGAAGCATTCCAGTCATCTGAACTGAAAAAGTGTACACAGAGACTGGTCAGTACTGCAGAGCCAGTAACCACTGGAACAAAGCCAAACACCTTCACCATCACTCCAACCAAATACATGACCAACAGTCGATGGGGGGGACACAGAGCGGAGTCTGATATAACAGTCAATCAGTCTAACACTATATCAATCAGTCTAAGACTATATCAATCAGTTGTACTTTAGAACTGGCAACCATTACAATACAATATCTGAAGAGCATTTCCAATCAATTCCTGTAGTTTAAATTGAGACATCATGTATAGGTTACAAAAAGCCTAATTATATCCACAACTAACAATTAGACAGTCTATAGATGAGTCTATGGCATGATCTAAGCAGAGAAATCTTATATAACATGAAAACCATGTTCTTGCCTACTGAAAATTAAATAATATGTATGTCTATTGTGTGTCCTAATTTTTTAAAATCAAATGAAAATATTGTAGGAATTTGAATTCTTTTAAACAGAATCTAAAATACATTAACAATGCTAGTAGAAACTTGTGTTTGTCAATTTCTCTCATTCAAGCAATTAAAACATGACAAGAAACAATAGTCTTTCCTGAGCACAAACTTAACAAGATGACACATTTCAGAAATAAAATCCACCAACATCAGAAAAATTAATAATGTGATTATATGTTAGTTTGGCCTACAAAAGAAAATAAATTTGATAGAACTACATGTATTTGAAAACAATTTCGGGTCTACAAAAAAAAGCCACATGTAAATCTTCTTTTGTGTTCTTTTTTTCAATTGTAATTTTACAAAATAATAGCAATAATACTGAACAGTAAAACTAGTAATAGCAAATAATAGACTTGCAATACATCATGCAAATACTTTGTGCTTACAAATACATGTATGACAAATCAAGTCACATCTACTAAAGCTACATGTACATGTATAAATAGAGGGTACAAAAGGGTCTTTACAAGTAGTAAATGAGAATTATATATCATCAAAGAAACACCCACCCCTTTCTTCCTCCTTTTCTTCTTGGTTTATCATCTGTGTCACTATCACCCTGAAGGAGAATAAATAGGGAAATTGAATCATCTCTGTTTAAAAATAATTATTTTGTACGCTAAAAATGAAAACAGTGCTGATGAAATCAAATTATCTTACCAAAGCATTATATCTAACAGGTTCTTTTTTCGCCCTTCCTGACCGTCTAAGTCCCAAAAGGTCAGGGTCATCCGACATTTCCCGCAAAATCTACAAACAAAAATCAATTATCAAAATCCATGAATTAATTATCATTTCTTAAATATAATTTTGTTTTTAAATCAAAATTTAATCCGTTAAATATCTTTTTAAAAAAAATGTTTGTTGCACCTGTTTGATGTCATTGATACTAGATTTGCGTGGCCGGCCTCTTTTTGAGGACAGATTGGTACTCTGAGTATCCTGTGAGTCATCGTCTATGTGGGAAGCTGTCTTCCTCTCACTCCTCTCATTGGAGTCCGAATCATCCGATTCTGATGATGAAGTTTCCGAGTTGGAACCCGACCTTGACCCAGATTCGGAGTCGCTTTCATCTGAGCTCGAACCACTACTGATATAAACAATGCCTAAATAAGTTTATTGCAACTAGCTAATAGGGTGCAGGTAAATTTTATTAGGTATGTAACCAGAGCACTCACCTGGAGTTTCCAGAGTCTGACCCAGACCCACTGGCATTGTTCTCTATCTCCTTTTTTAAGGAATCTTTATTCTCTTTATTTGAGGAACCTGCTTTCGGACTTTTGTCATTACTCAATGGTCCAAAGAGGGGACTGTCAAAGTCAGCAGGATCTTCAATAGAAGGCTGAAGTAGAAAAAAATACAAATTATCAATGCAGTTAGACACCACTGTTCGTATCCATCTTATAAGTAACAATAAAGATATTTATGAACCATCATACACAACATACCTGTATGCACAAGATCATAACACTTGCCAAATGAAACCGTGGCATTTTGTTTCAAAAGAATGTTTTATATCAGCCAATCAGAGCTTACTGATTACTGACTGAGCCAGGGTCATGACTTTTAATCAAGTTTTCTGAAAATGGGCCCTCTTCAGAATTTTAAAATTTTATGCTAAATCTAAAGTACATATACGAGAAAAGCAATGGGTATAGTATCATCGTGGTTCACAGCTGTATTATGGTTCTTTGGTGAACTTAAGTCTTAGTAACAGTCATACTGATAACCTAAAAATTTCTAAAGTTA
Organism: Magallana nippona; assembly: GCA_033439105.1. Classification (NCBI taxonomy): domain Eukaryota; kingdom Metazoa; phylum Mollusca; class Bivalvia; order Ostreida; family Ostreidae; genus Magallana; species Magallana nippona. The sequence goes on from CM065923.1 coordinate 3,706,442, forward strand.
AGATTTTTTATAAGTTATTCATGGAAAAATTTTAAATCAACTTTAAAATGATGAAGGCATCATAAAGAAAATACTCTGTACCAATGGTTATCAAATGGTGCATATTATCCTTTTCATTACTATACAGAAATAAGCCCCCCCCCCCTCCCAAAACAAAGTAAAAAAAAATTGTCAAGAAATATTAAGTCAATTATGTCTATAAATTTCTAAATAAAACAATAAAATACAAGTGATTCTCTTCCACAGATCACTTTAACCTTGATGTGGAAGCTCAGATTCCTATCAAATCTATGATTACATGTCTGATTTCTATTACAGCAAAGTCAGCCATTTTGTTATTTTTGGCATCCATTTTGTTTATTGCAGTTACCTCCTCTTGAATATACCATTGATAGATACCACATATTCATTAGAAAAGCAGATTTCACAGTATATTTGTACTTTATAAAAGCAAAGAACAAATTATTAAAGTATTTCTTAACAGAGAAAAAATTTCTATGTGCCAAACTAACCCCCAGAGTTCATAGTGGTTAGGTAGTATATTTATATATATTAGTTGAAAGACCACAAAACTCATTGTAGCTGATTCATAGGTCCTGATAAGTGAAGACATAATGATATAATAACTTAAAATATTTTCTTCGTAACAATCCATGGGTGCTGATCCTCAGTAACACTTCCTAGGATATTTTTATTATATCATTATGTCTTCACTTAAGTAAATAAAACTCTGTAAAATCCCTTTGTCTTAATCAAAATGTATTAACAAAACAATATTAGTCACATTTAAATAAACAACATTCAAGTGTCACTAAAACATATAATATAAGAATCTTTAAAGTCCAACGCTACAAGTAAATTTCAAGTGGGCCATTTTGATATATATATAGTAACCATTTTGTTCATTTGCAGTTATCTTTTCTTTAGCAGAGGGATTCAATATAATGTATAAGTATATAATAAAAAACTACAAAATCCTGACATAGCTCTTAAAATCTCATATAGTGGAGGACATCAAATACAATCAAATTTTGTTTACATCATCTGCACTGTGAATGGCATGTCCAATTAGTAACAACCCTATTAACCCTATGAACAACTGTAAAATAAACAAATACATTCGCTGGTCTGTCTATGAGACTTATTAACCCGATATATTCTGAAATACTAAATTAAAAGAAATTCATTTTGTATTACATTCTTACATACAAATCATCTCTTTCCCTGAGTTGAAAACCAACCAAACCTTAGCAGTTCACATAATTTAAAGTCCCTAGTAACTGTACATCCACAGCATTCAATAACATCACATATATAAGAAGTCCTTCAATTTCATTGGAATAATGCTCAGTTTCATTATTACTAAGCAGGATATATCATCATGCTTATCTCAATTTTTCCACATGTCAAATCAAATCAATGTGCAATTTTTGTTGTGGTTAAAGAATTTTCTCCTTTCAATGACTTTCCATCCAAAATAATCTGGACTACAGAAAGAAAACGAAGGACACGGAGTAAAGAAAAACAGAACATTTTTCTTTCTTTGGTTGAAAAATCAAAAAATCTACTTTACAAAACAGTTTAAAATGCTTATTGATGCAGAAGGTGAATTGTCATACAAATTCATTAATATTACAGTTCTTTTTAACCAATAAACCACAAGGACCATAAACTTGTTCACCAATATTCCTACCGTATTTTTCGGACGATATGACGATATTTTTTTTCTCTGAAGCAGAACACCCGACTTATCGTCCAGATCGACTTGTTTAAGGCTCGAGTTCGGAAAATTTTCCAAAAATAGCATTAAAAATCTTGGTTTTAATCATTTAAAATTGGTTGTGTGAATCGATATTACCTTGTTGAAATCTTTGTTCATCTTTATTTATTGTCGTTTTCACTCATTTGTTAACATTAGTATACATAATAATACCAGTAATTAAAAAAAAATGGTCCATGTCTTTAATCAATTAAAAGTTTTACCGTTCCGTATCGTTCGAATCGACATATCTAAGGATTTTTTTTTAATTTTTGGCTTAAAGTGATCAATTCGACTTGTAGTCCACATCGACGAGTCGTCCGTAAAATACGGTAATTACTGTACTTTTCATTAGTATCACATGTACATGTGTACAGAAATCTTAAGTATTTTTTTTTCAGGAAAATTCTTTTTTAACCAAATTAAATTTTAAATACATTGTTTTCAAGTTTTAGTGATAATTCATAGCAAGATCTTAAAATAAATGAACATTTTCTCTTTTAAATTTCACGCTTTATCTTTTTTTGTTTACCACTATAGATGTTTTCTACATAAATGATTCCATAAAACTTAAAAAATATTTAAGAGAACAAAAACATTTTAATACATAAGCTTGACGTACTGTTATACATTACAATTAGAATATTTTGCAAACTATTGCAGGATTCAATTACTTTCATCAATTTAAAAACTTTATTTTTTGTTGTATTACCTTTGTAAATATATCCATAATTTACAAAATTACATAGCAAATCTTTGGTACATATAATGGAACATTTAAAGTGCATGAGATTAAAAATTGTGTTGCACTGAGCTCATTCTACAACCGTAACTAATCCCTTTTTAACATATTAAGAAAAATTTACTTTTAAGTTTTGTCTCCCTTTTTTGATTTTAAAAGTATCTAAATAAGAAGTATACAAATTTGTAGAATATATTTTTTTTGCCACCTTTAAATCATTGTAATGACTTTTTGTGTTGTTACATTTTTTTTAAACTTTCCTGTTTTCAATAAAATTGAGCTAAAAATATTTCTAGCATTATATACGATACACTGTATATCATTCTGACCTCCGACAAAACATCCAATTTATATAAAATTTTGCTTTCTTATACATCCAATAACTGACTACTATCTACTAACATCTTTCTAAATAATATTCTTCAAGCATATTTTTATTATTATTTTCAAAGATTAAATCAAATTCATGAAACATGTGAAATACAAGCAAATTTATTATCTTTGCAACTAACAAATAAACCTATTGAATAATAAAAATCTTGATTAGGGCTTTGTTTTTCATGACTTAAAAATCTAATTTTAATGAATCAGATGACATTTTAATGTTAAATTAAATATCATTTTTTCTCCCCCCCCCCCCTCCTTTAATGAACACAATATTTTTGACTGCTAGTAACAATGATCTGTGTTTAAATTTTTGAATAGTGCCTCAAGAAAAGACTTTTACAGCAAATTAATAATTTTTAGAACTTATAATATGTGATATTCTTGTTCCGCACATAATTGTTGATTTTTTCATTCTACATATCAGACCTTCAATAAAAAGGGGTAAGTTGGAAATGAATAGTATTGTCTAAACATTCTTTCAAGATCACAATCATGAATGCATCATTATCACACAGGATTACAGTATATTGTCATATCATTTTAATACTTAGTATTAATAATTATCTTAGAACTTTGAGTTGGGGATCAGTAACTCAAAGGAAACATATGTAATACCGATGCAAGCATTAAAAACAAAAACATTCCAATTTGCTTATAAATATAAAGATGTTCTGAAACAAATTTGTATTTTTAGGCCTAGACACATTCACAAATTCAAATGAACAGCAAATATCCTTAATTTTCACCAAGACTGAGAAAATTGGTGGCAGCACAGTAAAAATCATTAAAAATTGTAATTTACAGCATAAACAATCATTAAAAATAGGAGAAATCATAAGCTTCCAAGAACTTTTGCTTTCCAAACTGTGTGTGTATAAGTATGCACAAGAACTCACTACATAACCACACGTGGTGAAAATATCATTTTCACATTCCTGCCTGAAAAATACTAAGTCCAAATACATGGTAATTTTTCAAAAATGGGTCCCATCTAAAATCTTTTTAAACAAAGGTCAAATCAAAGTCAATGCTTCAATTGTGCTAAATCAATGAAAATTTGACATGATCAACACCTATTTTATGGAAAATTTTAAAATTTACATCTAAATTACACAAATTTACCCTTGGAAAGCATCAACTTCTCTCCCAAAACATACTATATTTTTCACATATTTTTCCTTATTTATTAAACAGAAATACTTTTTTACACTACAAATGATAATTATACCGTAGAAAACCTGGTTAAATCCCTATATCACGTAAAGTACTTCTATTTCTGACATCCAAAGCATAACAATTGCCTGACTTGCACAAAATCAAAAATTTTCAAGATGGCGGCCAAGGCACATAACGTTGGAAATAACTTTTTCGGAAGGCTGACTCCAGTATTTCTCTATATTCCTGGAAATATCCTAAAAACAAAACATATTTTATCAAGAAAAAAAGTAAATGATGATGCAAACCTTGCTCATCCTGACTGGTGCATAGCCCGTGTCATGGCTTCTCGTCGGGTTGCACTGCGGTAAAATCGAACAAAATTCCTTTCTAATCACGTGTCATGCTCACGTCATGAGAGTTCCTAAAATGCAAAAATCAGAAAAACAAACACTGAAAAGAAACAAACTCAATAATTTTGAAAACATGATCATATTCAAGAGAAAAACGAACCTTTGTTACATGTGCTTGTCTTTCAAGTTCTTTTCCATTTTCAAAGCGAAGACGTGAAGTTACTACGGCACCGCGAAGGAAAACATGTTTAAATGCAAACCAAGATACGCATAAACTGTCACTAGTCGAACAGAACACAAATTTAGGTCGTTTTTACCACTCCATCATCCATTGTTTACATTTTTCTTTATCAGAAGCTTCTCAGACGATAATCAACAAATATGGCTGCTGACGAGTTATTCGTAACGATGCATTCTGGGTAATATTATGATAATGATATTTCCTGTAGCCTAAACGATAAAATTAAAAAAAAAAAATTGAGAACCAGTGATATATTATATTTTTTTCATCATATTTCTTTATGAATATATGTGTTTTACCCTAATTTAAAATATAACGTTCTTTTTCAAGTTATCTTTTTAAATGTTTAACAATTATTCCCACTTGGTGCGGCTGGTTCAGTAGTGTAGTGGTTATCACGTTCGCCTCACACGCGAAAGGTCCTGGGTTCGACCCCCAGCTGAACCACTTTCTTTTTCTACCGTTGTAGTGGTACACTGTAAACATAAGCACTTTTCATAGATGCCCATCCCTATAATAAAACGAGCTCAGTTTTGTATACTTTTTCTAATTCGGTTGGTTACTTATATCTTACTGCTTTTAAATATCATTAAAACATGCAAAATTTTAATACATTGACCTTTCTTATCATAGCATGATTATTGGTGATCTTTATTTTTTTTGGTCACCAATAAGTCCATGTATACTGTGATTTAATCAGTATATGTCCTATTGCATAGCCTGCAAACTGCCCAGTTAGGTATGAGGGGTAGACATGCACAACTTTTTTTCGTTGAAATATATTAACAAAAGTGAATTTCAAGAGATATCGTTATGACTACTGAGTATAAAGGGGCATGGTCACGATTTTGGTCAAATTTATTTTTCTATTTTTATTGTTTACAATGCTAATTTCTAATGATCAACCAAAATTTGAGTATCAGTCTTATAGAGTTAAAAACAAGCTACAGAGCTCACAATCTTTGGCATGTAAACAAGGTGCGTGCCCTGTTTTTGTTTACATAGATCAATATACCGGTAAAAAGTTCTTTTTAAAACTGATTTCTCTCTTCTTATTCGTTTTAAGCATAAATAAATAGTTCCTATAGCGTCGTTTTTTTTAGCTTCATTTTAGGTCTAAAATTGGGTTTTTCACTTCAACATTCAAAACGTAAACAAAAACATGACGTAAGCTTTGTTTACATGACAAAGATTTGTGAGCTTTATCTCGCTTATAACACGACGACTGACACTCAAATTTTGGTTGACTATTAGAAATGCCTTACTGAAGTATTGTAAACATTAAAAACGAAAAATTAATTTTGGAACAAAATCGTGGCCATGCCCCTTTAAACAATTTTATTCCTCAAGGACGGAAAATTAGCTCCATTTAGGAAACTGTGCTAACAAGATTTCTTGTCCAAATCTTTGCGGGAATTATAACTATCGCATTAAGTTATTATATCGATTTTTTATGCTTAAAAATTGCTGTAGAATCATTGGAACTCGTGATTGTTGAATCTCGTGCATTTTATAGTAGCCCCTCGCCCACAAATCCAGACGCCCACAGTCTTCGTTAATTTTTTATGTGATAGTGTGTATATATATAGAGCCGTTTTAACAAGAGTTTGGACTTTGGGCATTTCATGACAAACTCCAATTTGATGAAGGCAGGACTCATGGCTAACTGTCCAGTCATAAATATTTTGAACGCAATGACACTTGTCCAACTTCATCCAGTGCTGTATATTTCAATTAAAACAGCGTCAATATCTCAGAACAGAGCAGATCTCGGGAAAAACAACTTTCTGATTTTGACAGTCTATGGATGTTAATGAGCTTCTCTAAGGGAATTAGAAGGAAGGAGGTCAATTTTACAGCTTGTTTGATGAGCAAACTATAGATAGTAACATTTCGGTGGCACCAACAGTCCAAGCTGTTGTTAAAACGGCTAGCTTTAATAGACTCAAAACCGACATGCCCTCTCCTTGTAGCACTAGTTGGTGGGTAAACCCATGCACCCTACTTGTGGCAACTCTCATGAAACAAGCCATTCTACGATATAACGAGCCCAAGAACTCGTAACAAATTGACAATCCACGAAAATTGGCTCCCACGAAAATTGAATTGATTCCAATGGTTAATTCTTTTCTGTTTTTTAAATAAGAGTGTTTATAAGATGTCATAATGTACACGCCCTACAAAACTTGCGGTATTTTGGATTTCTGTGTATGAAATTTTGCTTAACTGTATTAGGTTTAGTACATTAAGCAGTTACCTCGCCTGAGTTATAGAGACGGCCATTTCCGTGAAATTTGAATATATCATCCAGTCATTTTGAAAATTATAAGAAAAACAATACATATTAAAATGTGAACTTGTATAACCTTACTCTTTGGAGACATTAATTGATTTGAATTAATCTATTATATATCAAGGACTATGTTAACATCCTGTCTAATTTAGTTCATTTTTCGTTACAGAATTAGGAATTGGTTCATCGTCCGCATTTCAATACTTCGCGATCGGATATGTTCATAGATTATGATCATCAAGGAAATACCAAATAACCTGCCACAGGGAAACTAATCTGTTACGGCCTAGGTGTAGGTTAGTACAGTTTCCTTTTATCTATCATTTTGTTTCAGTCTAGATAAAATTGTGTAACAAACAGTAAGAATTGGACAGTTAGGAGAAAACAATATACTGGCCGATATATTAGATTTATGGGTTACTGTACTGATATCTCCTAATAATATACACCACGCAACAACTACATTGAAAAAGGGATTTTTTTTTCTCGTTTTCTTTCTCTCTCGATATTATTAGTGTAAGTTTATCTAATGTGTACGCTCATCAAAGAATCTTTCCGCCTAATACTTTTCAATTTTGAATTGCACAGTACTTTTGAATATTATATAGAAGAGAATATATTGATAAGTTTGTAATTGTAATGACATGGTAATTGTGGTCAATTAGAAATTGTAATTGTAAAACTAAAGTAAATGAATAATGCTACCGGTACATATTGGTTCGAATCTTTATTTGAATCAGGTTATAATAATCGCAATTGTGTTTTTTCTTCATAAATTCCGTATTGATAATATTTTTATATTTTGATTTTTTTCTCCATATATTTGGTTAAAAATACTAGACAACTATGGACCTTACAGTCGAATTTGTTTTAATCGGCATATATCAACAAAAATGCTAAAGAGGTGTTTTATCTATATGTGATCACATTTCTATGTACAAGGGTTTAAGATCTCAAAATGCAGCGCACTGACTATTAATTGACACATTTTTGTTGTTGCTTTTTTTAACACAAAAATTTTAAGATGTCCTCTACAACATATATTATTTTGGCGAAGAATTATTTAAGAAATAAGGTATTATTTTTGGATGTATATCGGGATATAAATACGAATAGGCACGTGATCGAATCCCATAAAGCCCGAAGGGCTAAAATGATACCTTACTTCTTATATTTACATTTGTTGCAAATTATGACAATAACAATGCTCCGTACTTACTTTTTTTGTGATGACCTAGAAAGCCGCTTCGATAAACATGACGTAACGAAAAATAGTTCAACAATGTTGCAAGCAGGCGAATTACGTTGTAAAGTAATGCATTACATTACCATTACTTCATGAATTTGGGCGTTAAATTACCATTACCATTACTTTATCTTCTTGTAGTAATGCATTACATTACCATTACATGAGTAAAGTAATGCATTACCATTACCATTACTTTGTGAAAAATCAATAATAAGTTTTATAAAAAGTAAAGCTAAATAAAGAGTTTTTGCGAACGTTTCAAAATTATGTAAATTAAACCATAATATGTATATTAGGTCAGATTTGTGATTTTTATTGTTTCATCCTAAATCAACGAAATATCAGACACTCACTTTGATAGTAAAAGCCACTTTTTTTGTCATTCAACATAAAAATTTCTAGATATATTTTTTAAAAATAGTTAAGACAATTTTTTTTATTGTAGACTCAATTAAATATAAAACACACTATGTACAGGTTCATAGTCACTATCAGGTTCAAATTTAATGACTTATATAAGATTGCTGTTTCACTTTATGATAATCAATGTTTCAAAGGTTTCAGTAATTATGTTCAAATGGGTTATCATATTGGTAGTGATTTTCAAGCTTCCAGAGATCATTATGGACAGTGCATTCATTTTTGCTTTTAAAGGTGCATGTCTGTCCTCTATTCTATTGGAACAGAGCCAAGAGAAGGGGATTTGGGGTTTAGCATTTCTTAAAACAATAGATTGTTTTGATACTTAGATTATCCTGTGGGCATTGTGTGTTGTTGACACATTCTTCACAGTAAAGAATTTATTGAATGGACACCTAATTGGAATAAATTTTTCAGATGATTTCAAACTCTTTAAAACAACACTCTTCAAAATTTTATTAAATTGTGCTGTTATAGCTTGCAATATTGACAATTTAAAAATGGTTTTTAAATTTTGTTAATGATACATCCAAATCATTTTTAACCCAAAAATTATTTCTTTTTTCTCTAAAATGATTTTTAATCAAATACAATTGCAGTTATTCAATTCATCACAATTTTTAAAAATGAACATGCATTAATAAGCATAGTAATGCAAAAAAGCAACGTAATGCCATGTAATGCCAAGATTACACTAGATTTTGTCAAGTAATGCATTACATTACCATTACTTGTCATGCTAAATTTGTGGCATTGCACATTACTAGCATTACTTTGAAAACATGTAATACATTGCAATGCATTACCATTACATTTAGCAATACCCCAAGCCTGGCTGCAAGTATAGCCTATTTGTCTAAATTTGGTAATCTTAATAAATAAATATGACACTTCTTTGACAAGACAACACTTTTTTTATTATAATAAAGTGAAACAATAAATAAAATTCGTTTTACAATTGAAAAAACCCGATTGCAGCTTGGCTGATTAGTGCCACTTCCGTCGAAGTCACAGAGCGGTTGGAAATTTGAAAACAAAGCGATTGAAAACTGAGTTAGAGTCTACTGAGGCCTTTTCAGATGAAATTCTATCGCAGAATCAGATTCAAGAGCATGATGATTTTCTTCGGACATTTTAGAGACAAGCTATTCTAATTTCTTTTATGGAACAAAACGGACAGAGAAACAGGAATTAAATTTAACCATGAATGGACTAAACACGAAAGGTCTGTGATATTGCGTTTGCGATTTTGACCCCGAAACTTAGTCAGAAATGAACTATAACTGATTTAACTACATGTACTTTGACAAATTGCGATTGTAATTTTAAAGAAGGGTTTGTTACGATGTCGATCCATAAACATTATCTTACGTGAATCTTAAGCTATGATCACGCAATTAATGTTATATATAGCAAAAAGAATGAATGAATAAAACTTCGTATAACAAAATACAATAAGTTAGAACGCTCACAACGAATCTGTGAGTCATGAATTCGAATCTCGCTTGGCCTTTTATAATTCTAACTTTCTAAAAATTTATAAAGCATATTTTTTCTGTCAAATATTACAAATTTGAAAATTCTTTAACGGTGAATGTATTTTGATTATTAATATAGTTTTATCCACGTTATTATCGACATGTGTTCCACCTTAAACAGAGTAATTTTATATACCATTCTTTCGTCAATTTTTATTAATAAAACCATTAAAACAGTGTAATCACAGGTGTCATACATTCTAGTAATATAGCTTTCAGAAATACCTTTTTTATTTTACCAATTACAACTTTGCCATAATGTTCAATTTTACGTTCGTTCCACATTTCGAAACGGCAGTTAAACGTGCTGTGACTTTTAAAATGTTCGTCGTTTCATTTACACGTTTCTAAAGTCAAGTCGCATGGAATTTTCATTATAGTGTAACAATACATTTGTTTTTGGATCAAATACGTTTAAGGATAAAAGAAAACTGAAAACATTGAAAAACTGCAAAAACTGAAAGGCAAATCCATCGCACCTCGCCTCAGTATAAAAGAAAATATAAACTAGAACGAATAAATAAATAAAATAATCAATATAAAATAAATGAATACTAGTATATGAAAATCCAAGAAATCAAATTAGTTATTCATATAACTGATTTTTTTTTTTACATTTATTTTATTTATCATTATCACAACCATTTCACAATCAAAGTTATTTATAACTAGTTTTGTTTTCTGAGCATTATCACCTCTTTTCAAACTCATACACAGTACAGTATGCATATAACTGTTAGTTAATTCAATTATTTATGTTATGTCTAGATATAATCAGCAGTTTATTAAGCGCCTTCGTTACATGAAACATTTTGTAAAGATTTCTACCAAGTATGTGTAACACATCGTCTCAAGCCACGGGTTAAGTGTCCATTCTATTTCCACAACCCCAGTTTGTCGAAGTAGAATGGACACTAAAACCGTGGCTTGAGACGATGGTGTAACGAAGAAACAATGTTTCTGAAATGTTTAATTAGAATGGTCTTAGTGAGAATTTCCTGTGCGAGTATTTTAAACATTGTACAATACCTTGATTTGAGCAGTGTTGTAATAGATTAGCACAATGAAAATTATTAATTAAGAAATGCTATTTGCTAATGTTCAACAGTTTCACAATCTTTCTACTACTATATTTAAAAAAAATACCCCTCTACAACCAAGTCTATGAATAAATGGTCAATGATAAATACAAGCCATTGATATAAAAGTAAACAAAAGAATTAAATCTCCAAAAGAAAAAAAATAGGATGTGTCCTAGTTTGCCAAGAACCACAGTTCCCACTTCCACGTTAGTACAACGGAAATTACCGGTATCTTAAAAGAGCTATTCTACAAACGTATTCAATATTTGTGAAAATGTTTTCTTTTCGCCCTCTGCAAAATTGATAACATTGCCAAAACGTAAGAAAGCCCCAAGTTTTCGACAGGACACTTCCGCTGGTTTCATCAAATCGAAATTTATGACCAGTAGATTCTTTCGGCAATCGGACATGTAACGGTTCCAAATGTTCTTCCATTCATTGTGCGTCACTATGGACTCTTCGTTGGAATAACCCTCAGAGAGAATCACCAGGTAATACCTGGATACAGATATTTGGTATGCTGCTTCCTCTGCTCTTACACTTCCCAAGGGCAGGTCACGAAAAGGCACAAAAGCACTCAAACCATTCTCTGCTAGAAATGGTTCCAGTGTTTTGAATACCCAAGAGCAAATATTTTCATTATTGATATCGTACGAAATGTACACCACGCAGTCCTGATCTATAGTTTTGATACTTTTGGTAAATACTTTTCTTAATCTTAGCACAATTGTTAGTTCAATCTTCCAAAAATTAACAATTAGCATGAGAAAACAAACTAGTACCAAAATTGAGGAGCTGATAAACATCCAATCATATTTATGAAAATCCTCCGTATCTGAGCAATTCAGGCTCGAAATATAAGTAGTTAAATTTTCCTTAGCAGTGCCATTCAAACATTTGAAAACGTAAGAAGTACATTTCCTGGTCAAAAAACTACCTATCCAGTCCAACATCCACAGATGGGAGCAAGTGCATACCATAACAAAGTCTGTTTTTTGGAGAAAGACACAGGGACTCAGACGAGACAGGCGTCGAGGTATTCCTTTTCGCTGTTCTGACTCCGGTATGGAAAATATTTGGAGACGTGTTAGATTATCTACGGCATCCTTACCGAACACGGGCATAATTTCTAAATCTAACACACTAACGTGTCTCAAGTAATGGTTGTTAGTTATTTCGTGTATCATGTTCCCCCTCATGTGAAACTCGATACGATCACTGTAGGGAAGAACACGAGGAAGGCGCTTTAGATCAACCCCGGTACAGTTAATGATGAGAGTCAGTGTCAAGGACATGCTTCGATAATCAATGTTTTTAGGAATTTCTTCACAAAAACAACCAGCAGGACACAAAGGTGTCGAAGTATAGTTACAGAGCAAGTCTTTTATTTGGTTTTCCCTGATAATGCTTGGTAACGACTTACCCTGGAACTGTTCTGGTGAACCACATGTTATGTTAAAGTAATCCCTACTCATTATGTCAATATAATCTTTAAAGAGTAACAAGGGCTCGGCGATCTTACAATCGCAAATTATCGGATTATGCCGAGCATCGAATCCAAAGTCAAACAGCTTACCAAAATCGAAAATATTCGAAAAGCCAATTTTTGTTGCATTCGGCAATCTTGTAAAGAAATTAAATGAAAACACTCCATACCCAGGTCCATACTTCGCTTTTAGATTTAATTTCCAGTTGTTTTCATTTGTAGGCATCCTTAAGGCATTATGAGACATATTTATCACACAAAATGGTCGTTCAAACACAACATCTGTGACATCCATTGAAATAACCTGATTTCCATGTAGGAGTATGTTGTGAGCTGACAGTGCAGCCACTACTCCGGTCTCCAAACGTGTGATGTAGTTACCAGACAGATCCACCGTTCTCAGATTCCTATTCTTAGTTAACGTTTTCGGCAATGAAGATAATTTGTTGTAAGATAAATTTAAATCAGTCAAATTTGATAGACAGTAAAGGTCCGGAAAAACCGTGATGAGATTCAAAGACAGATTGATTTTGGTTATTCCTGGAAAATGGCAAATATTTTTAGGGAAAAACTGTAAGTTCTCTTTGACAAAATTGACATGTATATTTCTGGCAGACTTGTTTCCTTTCAGGTATCCTTCTTTGGAAACATTTACATGTGAAACTGTCTTAATGAAATCCCAAACACTTTTTGAATGGCATGCACAGCAGTTATCTAGTGTGTCTCCGCTTATTGGCTCGTTTTTACATGTATTTGGACAATACAAGATATGCCCATTCCAGCCTTGTGGATACCATGGAAATGTATCCCTCTCCTGGGAAATAATAGCACAACGAACCATTCCTATTAACAATAATAGAAAAGCAATTGATATTTTCCGGGTTGCGAATTCATACATGTTATATCTCTTGTGTTCGTACGGGTTTGGCGACTGTATTTATTAAGTGTTCTTTAATAAGCCGATTAAAGACCGCGGAAGTAAGGAAGTCTATCGCTATATTCCGTTTTAAAACAGCCAATTTTAAATATAACAAATATTGCATTCGTTTGTCTATTTTTCATGTTAATCAAGATTTTTTCAACCCTTCAGTTTCGTTTTCCGGTAGTCTTTGTATTTTACTCTGAATAAGGTATTCAACACACCGCTGATGCTTAACGTACTTCTACGAGCCTTTGTTTCGTTCAATAGGTAATCGCCCAAACATCATGCACCAATTTTGTACCCTTTTTCTTTATTAACTACAATGCCATGTTAGATTAAATATTCGATCTCTGCAGTGGATTTTTTCTTTAGGAAACGCTTCCTCCCAAAAAAGATTTATTCATTATGATATATTATGAAGAATGTATGTTTTCAATCTATATGTTCACTGTATGGAAATTGTTAATCGAAAATATGCTTGATTTAAATCACTGGCTATACTTTTATCCGGTATCTTGAATTTATTGTCTGCACATGTAAACAAAACTGTCATATAGAGCACTTTTGATTAACTTTGAATAAAACTACATCAGATTATTTTAGCATTTCACAGATTCTTCTCCATGCTTTGAGAAATACACCAAATACTTACCCAATTTTTGAAGGCTCAATACAATTACAACTTGTAAAAGGGGATGACAGGGTAATAGATGAACGGCACAAAACCGGGTGTAATGAATCGACATGGTAAGGGATGAACAACACGGAACAAGGTGTAAATGATATGGCAGGGTAAGAGGTAGACGGCACAGAACAAGGTGTAAAGGATATGACAGGGTAAGAGGTACACAGCACAGAACAAGGTATGGTAAGAAATGTTGGGCGCAGATCAGGGTATAATGAATATGGCAGAGTAAGAAATGGACGGCACAGAACAAGGTGTGGTAAGAAATGCTTGGGACAGAACAGGGCGTAAAGGATATGGCAAGGTAATAGATGGACGGAACAAAACAGGACCTAAAAGGATATGGCAGGGTTAGAGATCAACGGCAAAGAAAATGATGTAAAGAATATGGTAGAGTAAGAGATGGACGGCTCAGAACAGGATGAAAAGGATAGGATATAGCAGGGTAAGGGATGAACGGCACAGAACAAGGTGTGGTAAGAGATGCTTGGCACAGAACAAGATGTAATGGATTTGACAGGGTAAGAGAAAAAGGCACAGAAAAGGGTGGAAAGGATATGTCGGAGTAAAATGTGGACAGCACAGAACAAAGTGTGGTAGGAGGTGCTCGGCCCAGAACAGGGCGCATAGGAAGTGGCATGGTAAGAGATGGACGGCACATAACAAGGTATGGTAAGAGTTGTTTAGTAAAGAACAAGGTGTAAATATATATCAAAGTAAGAGATGAATAGCACAGAATAGAGTGTAAATGATATGGCAGGGTAAGAGAGAGAGAGAGAGAGAGAGAGAGAGAGAGAGAGAGAGAGAGAGAGAGAGAGAGAGACGGCGCAGAACAAAGTGTGGTAACAGTTGTTGGGTACAGAACAGGTATAAAGGATATTGCATATACAAGAAATGGAGAACAAAGAACAGGGTGTAAAAGATATGACAGAATAAGAGATGGACGGCACAGAACAGAGAAGGGGTGTTAAGAATATGTCGGGGTAGGAGATGGACGGTACAGAACCGGGTGTAAAAATTATGGCAGAGTAAGAGATAGACGGCACGGAACAAGGTGTATAGAATATGACTGGGTAAGAGATGGACGGTATAGAACAATGTATAAACGATATGGCAGAGTTAGAGATGGACGGAACAAAACAAGGTTTAAAGAATAATGCTGGGTTAGAAATGGACAGCGCAAAACAATGTTGAAGGATATGACAGAGTAAAAGATGGACGGAACAAAACAGGGTTTAAATGATATAACAGGGTAAGAAATGCCCGACACAAAACAGGGTATAAAAGATATGGCAGATTAAGTATTGAACGGCACAGAACAAGGTTTGGTAAGAGATGTTTGGCACAAAAAAAATTGTAAGGGATAAGAGGGGTAGAAGATGGACGGCACGGAGAAAACTGTTGTAAGAGTTGTTGGGCAGAGAATGAGGTGTAAAAATTTAGGCATGTTGACAGATCGACTGCACAAAACAAGGTGTAAAGGATATGGCGGGGAAAGAGATGACCGGCACAGAACAAGGTGTGGTAAGAGATGTTTGGCAGAGACAAGATGTAAAGGATATTGCAGGGCAAGAAATGGAGGGCATACAACAGAGTGTGAAAGATATGACAGGGTAAGAGAATAACAGCACAGAACAAGGTGTAGTAAGAAATGTTGGGAATAGATCAGGGTAAAATGGATATTGCAGAGTAAGAGATGGATGGCTCAAAACAGAGTGTAAAGGATATAACATTGTTAGGGATATATGGCACAGAACAAGGTGCGGTTAGACTTGTTAAGCAAGGAACAAGGTATAAAGGAGGAAGGGTAAGATATGGACGGCACACAACACTACTGGCTCTAAAAACCCCTGTCCGTATGAAAATCCCCTGTCTTTCTCTGTCACCCCCTGTGTTTTCCCTGTCATCCCCTGTGCACCCCCTGTCAGCCCCTGTACACATTCCCTGTACACCCTGCAATCCCCTGTCAGCCCCTGTACACATCCCCTGTGTGCCACTGTAAGCCCCTGTCACCCCCTGTACGCCCCTGTCACCCACTGTAAGCCACTGTATTTCCCTGTACATGCCCCTGACACCCCCTGTACGGTGTTTGACTGCTTGATAAGGTAAAGAAAAAGTTTTTAATTAGTAAACGTTTTCGGATTTTCTTCAATATATATTTAGCAGTTTCTGATACATAAGGAAATGGACAGAAAGAAAAGCATTCATGGTTTAGACGGTGTTTGTTTTTTCTTTGTATTTCATAGAGGGCAATATTGTTACAAACGTGAATAATTCTGACTCAACAGTGACAAATATCAAGATAAGTATATACTGATAAACCGCTTAATATTTCATTCCATGTATTTAAACAAACGACCGTGTTTTGTACTTTGTAAAAAAAAAAAAGAAACCTAAGTGGAGAATGAGTACGGGATATCCGCGACGTTCTGTGCCATGTAACCTACTTGAGTTAAAGCGCTTAATCACACAACATGATTAGCATGTGCAGATAATCACAGACCGACCGAAATGATCACCTAAATTTTGATGTTTTGCCTGGTATAATGATGCATAGAATTACATCGTCCCAATGAAATGCATGTTGATTCTATTTAGCAGGAAATTAATTAGTTAATATCTAAGTCATGTCAATCGCAATCGATGATATTTGGTGTCAGCCATTGTTTTTCGTGGGTTTTTTTCTGATAAATTATGAGAGAGAGAGAGAGAGAGAGAGAGAGAGAGAGAGAGAGAGAGAGAGAGAGAGAGTTGAATTTTTAGGAGGGGTAATTTAGTACGGCCCTTTTACACTTTTATTTTTTATGAGGGTGCATTGTCCAGTTTAGTGATTCATATGCATTATTGTATAGAATTGTCCTCATACATTTAAAACAATGATACAGTTCATGATCATGAATAATTTCATACATGTATACAAATACCGGTAACGGGTAATGTAAAGACATGCATGCATGATCTTAAAAGAATGTTCCGGGTTTCGAGTTTTAGATTAGAAAAATATCATACATTTATTTAAATTCTGAATTTGAAAAATGAAAAATATGAGAGCATTACGGTTTAATTCATAATTATGACTGTGTCAAATAATGTTCCGAATTTTAAGCTCTTTCTTCTCATGTTTGATATTCTTACATGTAGAACTGATAAATCAAAATTTTCTTTACTTGACAGACTGGGAAAGAAAGTCATAAGCGGCGTTTAAACAACATATTGAATAATTGTTCCGCATTACCGAGCATTCAGATCTTAGGAAAACGGTGTGTGTGTATATACAAGTACACAGGTGTCTGTCACCTCATTGTTCCCATCCTCGCTACCGTGCACTGCAAATTGTCAAGAAGGGCTGTGTACAGTAGCTATAATTATATAATCAGTGAACGACCATTCAGATCTGAGGAACTGTGTGTATATACATGTACACGCGTGTCTGTCATCTCATTTTCCCAACCTCGCTACCGTGCCCTGCAAATTGTCAAGAAGGGCTGTGTACAGTAGCTATTACATAACCACTGACCGAGTAAAAAAAATAATATCCACATTCTCTCCTTTGAAAACTGTAACTTCAATCAATTCTTTGAATAATTGATATGGTGTAAAATAAAACATTGGTGGATTAAAATTAATATGATCGTTTTAAGTTAATCTAATTAATAATAAAGAATTGGGAATGAAATTAGGATTGCATGTTAACTTTTTAGGAAACTTATTCCCGGGTAAACTTTTAGTAACTTTTAATTCAAAATTAATGCAAACTCACTCTCTCTCTCTCTCTCTCTCTCTCTCTCTCTCTCTCTCTCTCTCTCTCTCTCTCTCTCTCTCTCTCTCTCTCTCCGTATCTATATAAACTCCTATATGTACAGAAAACACTAGTGCTACATTTATATGTACAGGTATGTTGTGAATGTTCTGACAAAGGCCACGGATTTCTGTTCACTGGCAATAAATAACATTATATTTGATATCTTCCATTTTGCAGTAAAAAGGGGAAATGAAAATTAGATTTTAGAAATTATTAAATTGTTTATGAGAGTTAATCATCAGTTAAAATTCAATTCAAGGGTCCAATAAGCCGCTCAGAAACATATTAAACAAACATACTAAACTTATTTCTTAGGCAAACTTATAAACTATTGAAGCTTTATTTTGTTATTCACGGGAAATTAATAAAGATATAATCAGAAACTTGTTATAAAAAAAAAACCCAGACGTGCTCTATCGTAACATGGCTGCTTATACATGTACATTCTACATTCTGACTGATTAACATGTTTCAGTGTGCAAATATTTGTTTAGATACACAAAATCAAATGCTTAACACCATGTGCTGCGCTTGATCTTTGTAGAAATAATTCACAGTATTTCTTATATTTATTTTTCAAATATTACGGAGTAGTGATGTTCCCGACCGCTAAAGGACTAAATGCCCTGAAGGCTTTCACACCGCCCTCACCTGAGATTTACCACCCGGTGAATCTCGAGCCTTTAGTTGTAAGCATGATTATTTAAGTACTGTGCCAATAAATTATGAATGAAAACATATTATAATTTCTAAAATTACTATAACAGTGTGTCTTGTGAGTCGGCGCTCTGTTGAGTGCAAAAATTGATTTATATCTCAAACTATAACACATGAATGTTAGATAATTGAATTGAGAAAAAAATATTGAAATTAAATAACAGGAAAGGCTGTTATAAACATTCAAACACAGTACAGGGGGTGTCAGGGGCATGTACAGGGAAATACAGTGGCTTACAGGGGATGACAGTGGTGTACAGGGGGTGACAGGGGCTTACAGTGGCACACAGGGGATGTGTACAGTGGGTGACAGGGGATTACAGGGTATACTGGGGCTGTGTACAGGGCCTGACAGGGGGTGCACAGGGGATGACAGGGAAAACACAGGGGATGACAGGGAAAGACAGGGGATTTTCATACGGACAGGGGTTTTTAGAGCCAGTAGTGCAACAGGATGTAAAATTTATGACAGGGTTAGAGATGGACGGCACAGAACAGGTGTAAATAATATGACAGGGTAACAAATGGACGACACAGAACAAGGTGTGGTAAAGGTGTCTCACAAAACAGTGTGTAATCAGGGTAAGAGATGGATGGCACAGGACAGGGTGTAAAGGTTGTGACATAGTAAGAGATGGACGGCAAAGAACAGAACATGGTTGAAAGAAAATGACAGAGTAAAAGATGGACGGCACCAAACAGGGTGTAAAGGATTTGTTAGAGTAAGAGATGGACGGCATAGAAAAAGTTGTGGTAAAGATGCTCGAAACAAAACATAGTGTAAAATATATTGCAGGGTAAGATATGGACAATACAAAACATTGTGTAAAGAATTTTGCAGGGTATTGATTGAGGCACAAAACAAGGTGTGGTAAAAGTTGTTGGGCACAGAACAAGTAAAGGATATGGCAGGGTAGGAGATGGACTGCACAGAACATAAAGTAAATAATATGACAGAGTAAGAGATGGACGGCACAGAACATGAAGTAAATAATATGACAGAGTAAGAGATGGACGGCACAGAACATGAAGTAAATAATATGACAGAGTAAGAGATGGACGGCACAGAACAAGGTGTGGTTAAGAAGCTAGGCACAAACACGATGTAATAGAAATGGCAGGGTACAAATGGCGTAAAGAATATAGCAGGGTAAGAGATGACCGCCACACAACAAGGTGTGGTAAGAGTTGTTGGGCACAAAACAAAGTGTAAAGGATATTGCAGGGTAAGAGATAGACTACACAGAAGGTGTAAATAATAATATGACAGGTTAAGAGATGGACGGCACAGAACAAGGTGTGGTAAAGATGTATCACAAAACAGTTTGTAATCAGGGTAAGAGATGGATGGCGCAGAACAGGGTGAAAAGGATATGGCATAGTAAGATGGACGGCACAGAACAAGTTGTGGAAAAGATGCTCGGCACAGAACATGGTGGAAAAGATATGGAGGGTAAGATATGGACGATACTAAACATGGTGTAAAGGTGCGTGTTTGATTGAATTGACTGTAGTAACTGTATGGTTATGTTAGTGCATGCGGAGAGGCTAGACTCTAGACTGAATGTGAATAAAATAACAAGTGTTGCTTTAGTGTTAAAAATGGCGAATAACTTTGTTTTTTCCGGCAGCTGATCCAAAGGTAATTGAATTAATACGGTATGGATCTAAAATTTACAAAAGTTTTATTTTTATTTTAGATAACTACCATTAAATGTTTAATTTCTTTTGCAAAAAAAAAATCATCCTGCAATCCCGTTGTAAAATTTCCCTGCCATTCAGAACTAGCAAGATTCCCTTCCCCAGTCCTGATCTGAAAAAATATTTTAAACTGAAATACGCATCTCAATGATAACTTTATTGATGAGTAACAAAGAATTGATTGAAAAAGATAAGTAAGAAAAACCAATGTCGCGTTTTACCTGTAGAGTTAAACATTTCCACTTATCCAGCATTAACTAATGCTTTAATTGTTTTCCCGTTAATCTCTAACTCTACTTGAAATCTGGAAAAAATATCAGTTATGTAAAGGTTTAAGTAAGTCATACTCTGTGAGTGATAAATTAGATTAACAGATATCATATGTCAAACTCATAATTGCTCATCGTTTTCCGCCATCTTGAAACTCTTGTGCTCTAACTAAAAGCAGGAGTAAACTTTTGTAACACGAGTTTAACACTAGTGTCGTAAAATACATGTTTTAGAATATGGTGTAAAGATATTGCGATAATAAATGTTTATATATATATCACCTTGTGGTTTATTAAGCGTAAACTGTCTCAAAAATTTCCAAAAATAGCTTTTGATAAAATAATAATTTATCAATTAACAAATTGCTAATTAATAAGTTCATCAACATTCCATTGTCGATTGGAGAAAGAGTACTACCTTCAGTTAAAAGTGAAAACTCTTATGCAATGATTGTTAATCGACAGAGTATGGGTAACCCTTATTCATTATTCAGACTTTCATTCAATCCAACGACCAAGAATGATCTTATTACGCCAAACGTTAAGAAAGACTGTATTTTTTATATTCAGAATCTAAAGACAAACCCATGTTTCAAGGACTTTTCAATCACCGTAGTATTCAATTATAAACACCCGAACCCTACATTCAATTATAAACACCCGATCCTGTATTCAATTATAAACACCCGAATCCTGTATTCATTTATAAACACCCAAACCCTGTATTCAATTATAAACGCCCGAATCCTTTATTCAATTATAAACACCCGAATCCTGTATTCAATTATAAACACCCGAATCCTGTATTCAATTATAAACACCCGAATCCTGTATTCAATTATAAACACCCGAACCCTGTATACAGTTATAAACACCCGAACCCTGTATACAGTTATAAACACCCGAACCCTGTATACAGTTATAAACACCGAATCCTGTATTCATTTATAAACACCCGATTCCTGTATTCAATTATAAACACCCGAGCCCTGTATTCAATTATAAACACCCGAATCCTGTATTCAATTATAAACACCCGAACCCTGTATACAGTTATAAACACCCGAACCCTGTATACAGTTATAAACACCGAATCCTGTATTCATTTATAAACACCCGAATCCTGTATTCAATTATAAACACCCGAGCCCTGTATTCAATTATAAACACCCGAATCCTGTATTCAATTATAAACACCCGAACCCTGTATACAGTTATAAACACCCGAACCCTGTATACAGTTATAAACACCCGAATCCTGTATTCATTTATAAACACCCGAATCCTGTATACAGTTATAAACACCCGAACCCTGTATACAGTTATAAACACCCGAATCCTGTATTCAATTATAAACACCCGAATCCTTTATTATGACGCTGATATCGTTCTTTCAATATTGTCCTCGGTATATTCTGCTCCGTGCTATTCATCTCTTACTCTATCAACCATGGTTAACTCTACACATTGCCATATCCCATGTACATACTGTATTATGTCATTGATCTATTGCCCTGTCATTCCCTGTTACACTCTATTATATATATCACCTATTTCTTATGCTGTCATACCCTCTTACACTCTGTTCTATGTTATTAGTTTCTTACCTGTCATTCCCTGTACAACTGTGTCATGTCAGCCATCTCTTACGGAAAACTGAGAACTAAACTTTATTTATTTTACAACGATTGATAAACAAATTCCTCAACTTATATTGATATCTCTCATTGGCACGGATGATAGCGTGAGGTGGTCATTAATGTGGGAGGAAGCCGGAGTGCCCGGAGAAAACCCACGTATCCAAGCGGGCGACCACCAAACCCTTTCATATACAACCACTGCCGCTCATGGGGATCAAACTCGGGTCGCAGCGGTGAGAAGCGAGTGCATTGTCCACTATCCATCTCTTACCCTGTTATCCCCTGTTACACCTTGTTCTATGTCATGCATTTCATAACTTGTAATGTCCTGTTACGTCCTGTACAATGCTATCCTTCTTTTACCTTATTATCACCTGTTAAACCTTGTACGACGTATTCAATCTTTTACCCTGTCATCCACTATTACCACATCTTCAGTATCACCCATCCTTTACAATGTCTTTGTTTGTACACTTTGTACTGTTTCCGTATTATATAACTCTTACTATGTGTTAGCATGTCACACCTTGTACTATTTACAGGCTGTGATATGTTATTTTTCCTACTCTTCTTTCCCCTATACACCCTCTTCTTAGTCATTTACTATCTCCCCTGATCATAAATGATTTCTAGACGTTTCGACACCCCCCCCCGTTCGGCCCTAGACATGTTCGGACCCTAGTAGTTCCGGCCCCAAGTCGTTTCGGCCTTAGTATTATTGTAGAGATTTTATTTTATTTTCGGATGTTTTATACTTAGAGTGTATTATTACCTATTATTTTCAAACATTTTTAGCCTGATTTCGGAAGTTTTGATTATAAAATAAATAAAATTTAGAGTGATGATAAAAAAGAGAGCATTTCTTAAGTAAGTTTTCCCTTTCGAAGTGATGAATGTTGTGTCATTTTTGTATATTTAATCATAATGGCTCCTTATCTGTTGATATGTTAAGATAACTCATGTAATGAATAAAATGAGAATTTTAAGAACACAACACAAAACACAACACAAAGCATAACAAATTACAAACACATTCTGTACCGAGTTCACAATACGCCTAATTATTAGAGGTTCTGTTATTAACATCTAGTACTTTTCTTTTGAGTATTTGCTATGATAGAATTTATATAAGATGACCAGGTTAAGAAGTTATGGAAAATATGTCGGTACTTCAGGGACTGATGTAAGTTACGAAAGGAATAATTGCCCAAGTAAAAGCATTTTCTTATAGTACAATGACATGTATTTTTTCAACTTAAAATTTTAACCACATGTATTTCAACAATTTTAAATAACTGGAAGTTAACTTGGGGTTACTCATTAAAATGAATATTTATCCGTAATTTTTTACCGGACGTAATATTTTAGTTCACATATGGTTAGAGATGGACATGAAATAAAATTTTAAAAAAATCCATATAACAATTATATGTATCTGCTATTATCATACATGGGTCAATATCAAAATACGCAGCCTTTTGGAACATATAAAACACGAGAAAATATTATAAATAAATGATTTACGTTTTGCCATATTACAATCTCTTCATTAAATTTGTTACACTGGTTAATAATCGATTAATTATCTTAATTCACGGAAACTCACTTAAATGTCGATGATGGGGGACACACCCCATTTCAAAAAACAACGACAAAGAACTAACAGTAACGAATTTAACTAATTCATTATCTCAGGCCGAAAAGACTAGGTATCTAAGGCCGAACCAACGAAGGTCCGAAACTCGCCAGGGCCGAACAAACCATCGTCCGAACGGGGAAAAGGCCGAAACGACTTGCTACCATTATAAATCTGTACAGATCATGATCTACTACATTATAGATACATTATATTACATTATTTTTGCCTCCTTCACGCTATGTGCGCAATATGTGAGTTTAGTTTTCCTGTGCATGCTCTTCACAATCTCCTGATTTTGCCCTTTTATCATCTTTACGCATCCCCTGTACCCATGTCTGCCCATGTATATGACTTCATCAACCTCTACACATTTCCCGTTAACGAGGCCGGGTCTTATTTTTTCTGCCCTAGATTTTTTAATGAAATTTTTTACATGAATTTCTACTGTTATAATTATTATTTTAAAACAAAAAAATCAGACATTTACCAAAAAAAGTTTGTTAATTTTTAGCATAGGACCCTATGGGATTTTGCTTGAAATGCATCGATTTTGCACATTTTTTTCATTTTTTTTAACTTCTGCCCTAGGAATTTCTTTTCTGTTCTACAAATGAAAGTTATTGCTAAAAGGCATCAAATGATCAAATAAAAAAAATTACCTTTTGGTTTGTTCCAGGGGTCTTATCAAAGATTTGTTTGGATGCCTAATTTTCCATTTTTGTCGGATAATGGTTATTTTTAATTTGACAACGGCGAAAAATCTTTATAGCACTATTAAAACATGTATATATAACATCACATATTAAGGGTCATAAATATAAAATACATGGTTACTCTCTTGAAATCCATGTATTTAGCTATATTTAGGCGGGGGTAAGAAAACGT
Source organism: Magallana nippona (assembly GCA_033439105.1). Classification (NCBI taxonomy): domain Eukaryota; kingdom Metazoa; phylum Mollusca; class Bivalvia; order Ostreida; family Ostreidae; genus Magallana; species Magallana nippona. The sequence goes on from CM065923.1 coordinate 3,731,407, forward strand.
GACAGAAGGCTAGGCTTTCTGAACCCTCTTCACGTTTTCTATCAGAGCCCAAATATAGCTTATACTTCAAGACTTTAATGTTAATTCTACAAAATAATATCAACTTTACGCCTCGAACGAGTTATTTTCGACAAATTTCGCTGAATATCTGAAGTTGAATTCATAACGCCATGGTGTCATCCAAGCAAAAAGATGACGTCACAATGCAAATGCAACGCTGTGCGAAAGCGTGCGTCTCGAACTGTACTCGGCCTCGTTAACATGTATCTTCATTCTCAACGCATCTCTTGCGTTCATGCCTTTCCCTGTATATGCCTTTTCAACATAAATACACATCTTCTGAACCTCCTTTTTCCAAATTCTGTTTTGTCCATGTCCCCATATCACGTATTTTTCAAACTCATTGCATTCTGTAGTTGCAATTGTCAACCTCTCTACAAATCCTCTAGATTTCTTTGTCCCCATCAATAACAACCGCCTTCTCTGCGTCTCGTAACACCATTGTTTCCCTTGTTTTCTTCTGTCACCTTCTGTTTACATACCCTGCACCCTGTGCTCATCTCTCCCCATACCTATATCATTGTGTACTATATACTAAGTGACTTTTCCATCAAACACATCTGTCACCTCCTTTTCATCTATCCCGGTTGAATGTTTTGCCAAATGATGACCTGGGTTTTTTTTCTAGCGGCAAAAAAAAAATAAATAAATAAATTGACGAACATTCTAAAAACACAATTTTTTCATTAATGGTTGCTCGAACAACTGCTTATGCAATATCGAAATGCATATTAATTATAGGCCAAGATTATTCTTGCTTTGGCAATAACTTTTTTCTTAACATTTTATTACATAAGTAGATAAAAATCTTTATCATTGATATTATACATTTGTATATATTGATAATAAATGACATGACAACAATGAAAAAGAGCCTTTAATATTATATATAACATTTTAAAAGTTGATATTTAAATGCATAAGTACACAATACTGTGGGGGCTATTAGACGAAGAAAACAGTAAGACAAGAAGAGTTATTATTCTTTGGCTCTTGTTTAATATATACGACAATCAGTTTTGACATACATTAATTATTCCTTTGTAGAAAAATATCATAAAACTTCCTTTAATCTTAATCAACTACTTGCTTGACATATGAGTGGCTTACTGGCACACAGACGCAGGAGATATGGGCCTTTCAATTAGTGAGAATTTACTATTGCTTTACTGTAATATGATTATTGTAAAAGTCTCTAATTCTACGTGTCTCACATTTCAGGGTTTGCTGTGTTGGTATCTTTAATGGTATTTTTACGGAGATTCAATTTTTGTATCATAATATGAACAATACATTTATCAAAAAATATTGATATAAGTAATTAAAGTTAATACCATTTTTTTTCTCTTTATTTTTTTTAATCATAAAGTCATTACAGTAGATTTTCTTTCAGCAAATGTCAAGTAAAATTATTGTCTATACATTATCAATTGCTACGAGAAAATTGATTTTCATATTAATGCACAATATTCACGATGGTTCAATGTTCGCGAAAAACCTCGCTTTTTCCGAACGTGAAAATAAAAACAAACCGTAATGTATTTTACGTCTACAGCAATAGATCCGATTTTACCCACAAACATTACTCTTTACAATATTCTTGTTCAATGTACAGGCATCTGACCTATTTATTCCCATAATGAAAAAAGCACCTTCTATTACTAATATAACATCACCGCCATCTTGAATGTTTCGAGGACTATCTGTCAGCTTACGCTGAAATCTTTTTAAAGAAAATGTGCTATTCCCCGTTTACTAATGTTAACAAAGAATTGTGTTTTCCTTTGATTTCAAGACACTTCATGCTTTCCACTTGACATTTGTAATATAAGCACACTTAAACACTTAAAATGGGCAAAATGACAATTGACAAAAGAGCCGGAGCGATTAGAATGTTGGTGTCTCGATTGTTCCTACGACAGGTTGCACTCACTTTCAAACTACTGTTAGTTTTGTCCTCGATATTGTTTTTAAATATTTTGCAATCCAAAGAAACGTTATTTTAAGATAATTTTTCCGTTCTAGAAGTGTATCGTCATTTCTATTGGCAACCTTAAACAAATACAAAAGCTCTGGGCAAAATTCAACCAAACCGGAAGTGTTTGTGATATCCAGCAAAGGTGAAGGTCTCGAGTCGCAACGAGAGGTCGAGATCAATACATCGTCATTAACAGCTTGAAAGTCATGTGGAAATCAGTCACCCCAACGGCAAAATAAATAAATGTGTTTATTTCATATAGTAAAAACATTATACTGGGTGAACAGTTAGAATTTGGTTCAGTGTACATATGGTACGGATTACCAACTCTATATAGGGGAATAGCTTGGTTTGTCTAAAATCTAATAATCATGAAAAAATGGCAAAATTTGTATATATGAAAATGAAATCCCTGGCTTCAAAGACTTGTATCAATAAAACTGTATTTTGCAATATTATGTCAAATAGTATCAGGATAAATTAATTTGTTAAAAACTTGAAATCAAATTTTAGAATTTTAGAACAGGGTCTTGTCTTTAATGAAGATACATAATAATACATGTAGTGCTGTTGATGGGATAGTCGAGGTCTTTAAATGAGGCAAAGTAATTGAACAGGAAAAAGCAATGTACCGGTGTACTCCTACACATACCAACACACCCCTGCGAATGTTATTGTCGTTTAAATTTAGACCACGTGGTTTTATTGAACCCTTTCAGTTTCGCAGTAAAAATCTTGTCTCGTGGTTATAGTCTATTTCCAAGAATCTAGGTATTTGTAGTCAAATATAAAATCTAGACGTGTATTGATTTTAAACTTTATCTTCATTAATTGGTAGATAAAATGAGTTCTAGAAATAAATGTGACAATAGAAAATATAACTATTTTTTAATGTTGCAAGAATTAACATGCTTAGTAGCGATCCCCCCTAAGAATTAATTTTCGATCCCCGCCTGACCTAGTAATAGCATCAATAGTGAACTTACGTATTATCCGAACACTCAAACTTCCGCTCAAAATTTCACAGGAACTAAACAAATCTCGGAAAAGTCTCGTGAACTTTCATTCGAGCACCTCTGGATTTATTACATACGTAGCAACGATAAAGAAAACATTCCAAACACATTCGCAGGGGTGAACAGCACACAATCAACTTCACCGCCACAGTTAATAGCACAGAACAATGATTTGTTTTCTCGTTTTTTTCTCTCTCGTTATTATTCATTAGAAACAATGAATTGTATTTTTTTTTAAAAACGCACACATACGAATTAATTATTAGAAATTGAAAGTAGTAATTAAATGCAACAATTTTAGAATCATATTTCTAACTAATGTGCTAGATTATATAGTGTTTATGTCCATTAGCGAATAATTCCTTATAATACATTCTAACATTGAATTACACAGTACTTTTGAATGCTATTGAAGAGACTATGCTGACATGTTTCGCAGTTGTTTTTGTTTTGAACATATTTTATTGAGATAAGCTCAAAAGGATCAGATACAAGTTCTTACAACTTAATGGATCTTCTCCTTAAATGTAACAATAACTGTCATGCATATAAAATTAAAATATATACTAATATACACATTTAAACAAAGACAAGTTATTTGAATCTAGAAGATTCGTCAATGAATTTGTGCACAGAATCAAAAATGATTATGTTTATGTGTAAAGGTAGGTTATCGTTAACATATAAAATTCAACTAGCATCAATATTGACTAAATCTAGCATAAATAATTAGTCAAACAAGTTGTTTCTAGCTCTAGAATAATTTTACATTGATACGCATCTTCTGTTTTACCACATAGACATAATGGAGTTTTTAAAAATATTACGTTTATATAGATCATAATTTGATATACAGTTGTGTCTCAGCTTGGTGTGAATTATGTTGGTACAACGTTTACCAAAAGAAAAATACTTAGGGGGTTTCGTAACATTAGGCATATGTTTACGGAACAAATTGATTGAGTTCGCTGTTCTGGCTTCTATATTTAACGAATTCCACTGGTTAACACCATTGAATACAAATGATTTTTTGAATAAATCTAATCTACACTTAGAAACAATAAACTGATCCTTATTTCGTGTGTTATAGTGTGATATGTTTTCCCGATTGCTAGGAATAGTATCAATTAAATAGTCAGGTACAATCCCCTTGTTTATTTTAAACATAGTTGTCATCTTAACAATATAGCGTCTAGTTTGTAAAGTTTCCCACCCTGTTTCTGAATAAAGCACTTCCCTTGAGACAACTATTGGCAGCACAATGAGAAATCGAGCAGCGCATAATTGAACCCTTTCAAGTTTGTCTGAATCATGCACAGAACAGCCATCCCACACAATTGAAGCATATTCCAGGGTAGGTCTGATAAATGTAATATATAATTTAGAGAGATGTTCTCTGCCAATTTTATACTTAGGTTTATTAAAAGTCCTAATTTTTTGTATGCAGAGTTTACAATACCATCAATGTATATTCAGACCAGCTGAGATTTTGTGATAATAAAAGTCCTAAATGGCGATGAGTCGGAACAAACTCCAATTTATCACTCTTAAAAAATATTTTGGGTAAAACAGAGTTGTGTTTCCTAACCTTTGTTTTTGATGGGTTAAATCAGAGAAGCCACTTATTGGACCATGATTCTAAAATTTTCAAATCATGATTTAAATGATGTTCAATGTCAAGTATGTTCTTTGAAGAATATTGAAGCGAATTGTCATCACAAAATAGTCTACACATTGATAACATATTAACAGCCACATCATTGAGATATATCAAAAATAAAAGCGGTCCTAACACTGATCCCTTGGGTACACTAGCAGATATTTCTGATTTACTTGACAAAAGATCTTTATACATAACTTTCTGGGACCTATGACATAAGTAATTAGAAAACCACTTAAGAAGTTCTATGTAATGACATGGTACATGTAATTGTGTTCAATTAGAAATTGTAATTGTTAAGCTAAATGTAAGTGAAGAATGGAATAGTTTGAGTTTAAATCTTTGTTTGATTCACTGGTTATATTTCTTTCAATCAAGGTATTTCTTCATAAATTCTATGGTCAGGATATCTGTTTTTCATTTCGATTGTTTTCTCCCTGCATTCGGTTAAAGTGCAAAACCGCCATGACCCTTATAGTCAAATCTGTTTTAATTGGCATATCAAGAAATGCCAAAGGGTTCATAGGCCCGGTGCTTTATCTTTATGAGATCATGTTTACAAGAGTTGATCTATATTTTGCCATTTAGTTTTATGTTCGTTCTACATTTCTAAATCGCAAACAAACTAATTCAAACACCGTTAAAGTGTTCGACGTTTCATTAACACGTTTCTAATGACACGACCTGTTGATAATTTATTATAATGTAAGAAAGATTAAAAACATATTAAGGATGAAAAAGTGGAATAAAATGTAAAGTGAAAAGTCCTTATTACAAAACCCTGAAATAAATTAAAAAAAATATAAACTAGAACAATTAATAAATAGATAATTAAATTTAATAAAATACCCCCAAAATATTTTTAAAAATCCCAAAGAAAAAACAAATAAAACAAAATAGCCAACAATATATAAAATATCAATATATTATATGAATTATTCCTATTACCACACCCCAAAGTAAATAAAAAGATATATACTAGAACATTATATAGATACCCCCCCCCCCCGAAAAAAAAAACCAAACAAACAACAACAACAACAACAACAACAACAACAACAACAAAACAAAAAACAAAAACCAACAAAAAAAAAAAAACAAAACAAAACAAACTAACCTCAAAACTAAAAAATAATGTCTCTCTGATTTACAATCCTGACTGATATGTCTAACTTAAATACCCTTCTACTACCAAGTCGAGCAATAGATGGTCAATGATAAGAGCTATTGCTTTATAATTAAACAAAAGAATTTAAACATCAAAAAGAAGGGGTAGAATATGACTCAGTTCGCCAAAAAATCACTGTTTCCACTTCTACGTTAGTACAGCGGAAATTACCGGTATTTTAAATGAGTTATTCTACAAACGTATTCAATATTTGTGAAAATGTTTTTTTTTTCGCCCTCTGCAAAATTAATAACATTGCCAAAACATAAGAAAGCCCCAAGTTTTCGACTGGACACTTCCGCTGGTTTCTTGAAATCGAAATTAATGACGTGGATTTTTTCTAAAATCGGACATGTAACGGTTCCAAATGTTCTTCCATTCATTCAACTCTTCGTTGGAATAACCCTCAGATTAATTCACCAGGTAATACCTGGACAAAGATATTTGGTATGCTGCTTCGTCTGCACTTACACTTCCCAATGACAGATCACGAGAAGGTTCAAAAGCTCTCAGTCCATTCCCTGCTAGAAATGGTTCCAGTGTTTTGGATTCTCACGGGCCATTTTACACATTATTGACATTGTATGAGAAGTACACCACACAGTCCTGATCTGCATGTTTGATACTTTTTGTACACATTTTTCTTAAGCTGATAAACATCCAATCATATTTATGAAAATCCTCAGTATCTGAGCAATTCAGACTAGAAATATAAGTAGTTAAATTGTCCTTAACAGTGCCATTTAAAAAAAAAAAAAAAACATTTGAAAACGTAAGAAGGACATGTGCTTGTCAGAAACTATCTATCCAGTCCATCATCCACAGATGGGAGCAAGTGCAGACCAAAGCAAAGTCTGTCTTTTGGAGAAAGACGCAGGGACTCATAAAAGAGATGGTATCATGTATTCCTTTTCGCTATTCCAACCCCGGTACAGAAAATATTTGGAGACGTGTTAGATTTTCTACGGCATCCTTATCTAACACTGGCTAAATTTCTAAATCTAACACACTTATGTGGCTTAAGTAATGGTTGTTAGTTATTTCGTGTATCCTGTTCTCTCTCATGTGAAACTCGATACGATCGCTGTAGGGATGAACATGAGGAAGGCGTTCATGACCAGCCCCAGTACAGTTAATGATGAGAGTTAGTGTCAAGGACATGCTTCGATAGTCAATGTTTTTAGGAATTTCTTCACAAAAACAACCAGCAGGACACGAAGGTGTCGAAGTATAGTTACAGTGCAAGTCTTTTATTTGGTTTTCCCTGATAAAGCTTGGTACTGACTACCCTGGAACTGTTCTGGTGAACCACATGTTATGTTAAAGTAATCCCTCTTCATAATGGCAATATATTCTTTAAAGTGTAACAATTTTACAATCGCAAATTATCGGATTAACCCCCTTCCCCGCAGTAACGCACTTTAACGCATATACCGTTGTTCCACAACCAAGCATTTTGACGCATATACCTTTTCCCCACAATCACGCACTTTAACGCACTTTTCGTTATTGACTGTTACGGCTCCGATAACACGTAATTCACTGTTTTTATCAAAATATATTGATAAAAAATAACACCTATGATGCAAATGGTAATTTTTTAATTGTTGAAGTTGAGATTGAAAACAAAGATTTCCTTTTAGTTAATGTATATAGGCCAAACACATATCAACCTGATTTTTATAGTAACTTAAGAAATGAAATTGAAAATTTGTATATTAATCAGCATATAATACTAGCAGGAGACTTTAATGTTGTTTTGAACCAAGAACTAGATACCATGAATTACAAAAAAACTTAACAACCCCAAAAACCAATGCGAACTTAATAAGATAATTGATATCTTAGATTTGGAAGATAGTTTTCGTATTTCTCATCCAGAGCTTAAAAGGTATACTTGGCGTAAAAAAAAATCGTGTAAAACAGGCAAGGTTAGACTACTTCTTGACTTCCAATTCCTTATCACCCTTTATCCATAACATTAGGTTTGAAAATAGTTATTGATCAGATCACCCCCAGTTGTTCTTTATTGCAGATTTACTGAACTTAAAAAGGGAAGAGGTTTTTGGAAATTCAATAACTCCCTGTTAACAACGATATCAATTATGTACAATTAACAAAACAGAGAATATCCGCCATTAAAAAGCAATACGCAGTTTTAGTTTATGATATTGAAAATATTGAAAGTAAAAGTAATGCAGACATCTGTTTCAGAATAAAAGACAACATATTTTTAGACACTTTACTTATAAAAGTAAGAGGGAAAAAAATATCATATGCAACATTTAAAACCAAACTCCAAAATAAAACTGAAAAAAAGGTTAGAGAATGAAATTAAATTATTAGAACAAAATGCTGACAATGAATCAATAAAACTAATTGAAGAAAAACAAACTGAACTCAAAAATATTAGAAACCATAAACTTAGAGGAAATTACATAAGGTCAAGGGTTAAATGGATAGAAGAGGGAGAAAAACCATCGGAATATTTTTGTAATTTATAATCACAAAACTTTATCAGTAAACTAGAAAGAGAAAATGGCCAAATTCTGCACAATCAAGAAGATATCTTAAATGAAACAAAAATGTTTTATGAGAACTTGTATAAGAAGAAAAGACAATTGGAAAAAAAAATATATGTTTGAAATTAACTAATTTGGACATAAGAAAACTTACGGAGGAAGAACAAGAAAGTATAGAAGGACCTATAAAGGAACATGAAGCCCTCAATTTTTTGAAAAATATGAAAAATGATAAAATCCCTGGTGCCGATGGCTTTACAGCTGATTTTTTTAAAATTCATCTGGCCTGATTTGAAATACTTTATTATTAGAGCAATTAATAAATCATATGAAATAGGTGAATTGTCTTCTACTAATAAGTTAGATATAATCACTTGTATTCCAAAACAAGATAAACCTAAACAGTTTTTGAAAAATTGGCGTCCCATAACTTTATTAACAGTTGTATATAAAATAGCGATATGCTGTACAGCAGAACGAATTAAAAAATTCTTAGATAAATTAATTAGTAATGATCAAACAGGCTGTTAAGGGTAGGTTTATTGGGGAAAATATCAGACTAGTATATGATATTATGAACTACACTTAAAGTGAACAAATACCAGGTCTAATTATGCTTATTGATTTTGAAAAAGCATTTCATTCAGTGCCTTGGAAATTTATTTTCGAAACTTTAGAGTATTTTAATTTTGGTACATCCATTAAAAAATGGATAGAAGTTTTCTACAACAATACAACTTCATACATTATACAAAATGGCATAATATCTGAATATTTCTAACCAGAGAGAGAATATAGACAAGGATATCGCATTTCTCCATATTTATTTATACTCTGTGCTGAAGTTCTTGGTATCTTAATTCGAAATAATAAAGATATAAAGGGCATAAATATAGATGGGGAAGAATATAAATATCGCAGTATGCAGATGACACACAGACGGCTCTCCAAAATCTCTTGACGGAATTCTCCAAACATTAGACTTATATTCAAACGTGTCTGGATTAAAGATAAACTTAAGTATTGATTTTACTAATATGATTATGAAAAATTTTAAAAATATATAGATTTTGGAAAGATGTATTACAATGTTGGAGAACAATTATTGATGTGCAAAACGGAAATTGTGATAGAATGTTTAATGAACACATATGATATAATCCAGATACTAAAATCGATAATAAATCAGTTTTATTTAAGGATTTATTTAAATTAGGTTTTATATATATAGGGGATATGTATGAAAATGACAATCAGATGTTTAGTTATAATGAGTTGAAAAACAGATTCAACTTAAACACAAATTTTGTTCAATGTCTCGGTCTAACAAAAGCATTACAAAATTATGTTAAAGTATTAAATAAATAGTTAACTAAGAACTGTAATATTGGTTACCCAAATACAGTAGAAATATTTTGTAGATCTAAGAAGGGTTGTAGTGACATGTACAACCTCTTAATATCAAAGAAAAGAACTTATCCAAAATCTGAAACAAAATGGATGTCAGAAATCGAATAAATTAAAAACAATGGAGGAAAATTTATAGTCTGCCCTTTAAGTGCACAAAGGATTCAAAATTACTGTGGCTTCAATACCAACTATTACATAGGATCTTGCCAATTAATTATTTTTTACATAGAGCAGGGATAGTAAATTCTTCATTGTGTTACTTTTGCCAACAGACCCCTGAGAAAATAGAACATATTTTTGTCGATTAGTATTTAGTGAAAGAAATTTGGATTGAATTGGATAAATGGATGACAGATATCTTTGGTTTACATACAAATTTTGATAAATATTCAATCCTTTTTGGAAAATATGATAAAAGAGATATTCATAGGTTAGAAAATTTAATCTTTCTTTTCACAAAATAATATATTCTGCAAAGTAAAATGAAAACATCAAGGCTAAATGTAAATATCATTAAGAAATATATAACCAGAAGACTGTTTATAGAAAAACTTTTGCTTCTGAAAAACTGTAATTATCACTTGTTTGATACTTATTGGAAAGATATATTTCAACGTTTGGAACATTCATCACCACCTATATTCTCTCCTTAATGTCCCTGTTTCTTTGTTTTTGTTCTGTATCATTAAATTTTTCTTTTTTTCTAAAAATAAAACCATTTTCACATATATTATATACCACTAGTTGTTCAAATTATATTGTAACTCTTCTGAGGAGTAATATGTATATGTACATAAACTTTATATCTAAATATTGGATGTATCTATAAAACAATACTATAAATGTATACGTATACATTGCAACTATATATATCTATGTTTATGCGCTATGTGTATACTCTGGTATGTGAATATGTGAATGTTCAATAAAAAAAAAATATATATATATATTGATGCTATCATAGTATAAGATTAATGTAATAAAGTTATGTCATCAAATTTCGAAATCTTTTGCAAATGATATTTTTTTTGATTCTTGAAATGTCATAGTTGCCCGATTAGTTACCAAACTTTGCGCGACAAAAGTTTTGATGGCGGCGAGTGAAGTTGATTATTGTAACGTCAGCGATGGCAAAGTGTTCATAAAGCTCCCTTAAAACAGCCTGTTTCTCAAATGGCGTCTGCTTTAGTCACTGTGGGCGTTTCTTTAATTAAACTTTACCCCCCCCCCCCCATTTACAACGTACGGCAAATAAGAAAAAAAGAAAAATTCCTTGAGTTGCCTCTCGATGAAGATTGTTAAAGAATATATAAATTCACACAATATAAAGTTAACCATGCTACTGAAATACAGCAGAGAATATATATATTTTTATTTTCGACTCAAATTGGCTCCTAGTAAAGTAAAAATGAAGGGAAACGGACTGTTTTGTTTATTTTTCGACGTAACTTATAATACTAGCAGGTATGGTTAATAAACATTGCAGGAAAAAGCGGTATGTACATGACTGTACATGTTAATAATTGATACTTATAAATTAGCTTATAAAATCGAACAGCGAAGAATCAATATTCTTGACAAATTTTGATTTCTAAATCATAATTTTTCAATGTCCGGAAAGTATTATTACTGGAACATGTTCAATCTGTATATATAATCATTATTGATGATTTGGGTTATTTCAAAACATCGGATAGAGGATGATTTTCAGATAAGAAAGAAATTGACAACTATTAACAATTTTAGAGTTACTTAGCAGCAGCAAGCAACACTATACAATTATAACGTTTTATTATTTCTAGATTATTTGATATTCTATTACAGTTATTACCGAGATCAAAGAGATGCCGCGGACATTATTCTCCAATATACCACGAACGTCATCAGTAAATTATCAGATCAGAAATACATATTTGTCTCGCACTGATCATGAAAGTATAACTTCAAACCGTAAAAAGTTTTAAAACCATGTCAATTTCACGTGTTAGTTCCAGTCAAAACGATGTGAATTGCCTCAAATGTTTATTTTTAAGAGATCAATGCGGCTGTTCCCAGGACCTCCCTAGCACAGTTTCACTGCGTGTTTTACATAAAATATATAACGTGTAGTACTAATAATCGTGTTAAAGTGACCTTAAAATATTAGAAATATGATTCAGAGATAATTTATAAATAAGTGAAGAGTATTCAAAATGCAAAGAAAAATTATGTCGTCTGCATGTGATTCCTTCGATCGATACACATGTAAACATTACTAACAAAACCGTTGGGGTTACACGGAACAGCCGTCAAAATGACCTAGATCGTCTCTCTATAGGAAAACGATCTGTAGAAATACTGGGCTGTTAGTAGAATAGAAATAAAGTTTTTGTTATTGTAAATGTTGCAGGATATCCTCCTCGGTCTCGAAATGTTGTTTAGAAATTACCTTATTATTTATTTGTTGATTGATTTTTTTGATTGAAAATTCATTAGTTGGGATACTCAAAATGTGTACATATTTTTTCACTCTTAGTAAAATATCTGCATAAAATACAGTAAGGCAGCAAATGGCGGGTCACACTAGGCTCACAGTAAATACCCCCCCCCCCCCATCCACCAAAACAAAAAATATAATAATCAAATAATAATATATGAAAGGAAATTGAACACTCTTTTTGTCTTTTAGAAACAATGATAAATAAGATAATTTATACGGGAGCAATATTTACAGATATATTTTATAAATACATTGATTTGACACAATTTTATTGATCAAGGACTTTAATTATTTCCCGACTTAACATAAATCATATGCCATGCTTTACTGTCATAACTGTATAGCACATATTTTGTTTTTATCATTCACGGTACACTGTTGAAGACTTTTAAGTGCATAAACACAATGTTGGTACTACTGACACAGAACTGGAATCGACAAATAAATATAATATATAAAAATAAATATATAAATATAAACCTATTCAGTTGCATGCATGCTTATTGGAAACATGTTTATTCCCAGTTATTTTTAAAATTAGTGCACGCGCGTAAGTTATTGCAAGCGCAGTATTTATCAAATGTGGGTAACGAAGCATTTGTTTGACAGACATGCTCAATAAAAACCTTTGATTCATTTCAGCTTCAGCTTTTTTAAAGGAAAATAATGTTATGTAAAATGTTTATCATTTCAAAGTCTTAACTTTAAGCTAATTTTATTCAAGCTTAGTTTACAAAGCAGACTTAAAAAAGAAAAAAAACGACGATTAATTGACGGGATACTAGAGAATACGCGTAAAAGGTTACTGAAATACATATAATTCGTTTTAAATTCTCAGTTTATGTGTTATATTCAATTATGAGAAAAATAATACTTTTAAATTTTTAAGAAATATTTTTACATGATACAGGGAATTTCAATTTTATGTCATGACTATTATCCAAATCTATCAATTTTTTTTATACTGTCGAAAACTATAGGTCGTGACGTACAAGGCTTTGTTTCTACAATCATGAAGGGCAGGTTGTATATAGATAGTTCGTGTGTTGATGCAGGTATTTATCTGGGAGGGAGTATAATTCGAGGAAAACGTTATGTTTTCCAGGGGAGGGGTTCTCTTTTGGAAGTTTTACCATGCTTAATCAGATGCTTGCACTTTGATTCGTTTCTAGTGTTAAATACATTTTTATCTTTACAAGTTTCTTCCTGTTTTAGAGAAAAGTACATGTGTATAAATATAACGATTATTCCGAAAGTGACCAGTTATTTTCGTAGGCACAGCATGAGTTCGGTTGTGCATGTGATCGACAGCCAAAGACACGCTAAATTATTGACGAATTGATTGATATGTATTTAAATATTTTTATTATTATGTGTGCATAAAATATTAAGCTTTGATATAATTTGCACATTAACTATAAGATGTTAAATGCACGTAGTAATAGGGTTTATAAATACAACTAAAATAATAACTTTCATTTTATAAGTTATGAACGGTCTTAAACGCTACGAGCAATAAAGATGATGGATTGAAAGAATTATTATGATTATTATTATTATTATTTTTTTTTTTTTAGAAAAGTTGAAATTGTACTGAGTTTTTACAAAACACATTACTCAATTTTCCCAAGCATAATTTAACTGGGATAACCTGTGCCGTTTAGTAAAACAAACAAATGAACAAATTGAACAAATACAAATCCTATCCAAAAAACACTTTATTTACTCAAATTCAAGTTCTCAAAAACTAAGAGCTAAAAAGACCACCTATATTTCGATAGAATTGGTTAAATACGCACACACTTCACTTAGAAAATCACGTTTTTACTACACGTTCCACACGATTCTACACATGGAAATCTTACTTACACCAATAGCAGCCTTTCCAAGCAGGAAATGCTTCAAAATCATAAATTGGTTATGGATATCTTTAATATCCCCAATAAACAAAATGAATTTGATTTACCTTATTTGTACTGGATTCTAAAGCTTCACAAAAAAGTCCTTACAAACAGAGATATATAGTAGGTTCCAGTAAATGTTCTACCAAACCTCTCTCTTTACTCGTTACTAAAATTCTTACAGTAGTGAAGGAGAAACTTCAAGAGCACTGTACAACAATATACTCCAGAAGTGGTGTGAATTAGATGTGGACACTAGAAAACTCTAAAGAACTATTAGAAACTTTGAGGTCACAAAATCTTACCAAAATCAATAGCATCAAAACGTACGATTTTTCAACGCTTTATACAACTATTACCCATTACAAATTAAAATCTAGGCTTTTTGATATCATCGACAGTTGTTTCTTCAATAAAAATGGAAGTCGTAAAAATGCTTACCTTGTCATTGGAAATCTAAAAAATTATTTTGTTAAAAACCATTCTGAATGCACACACAAGTACTCTGAAGTTGACATTAAAGGTCATAGGAGACGGATTTTAACAGTAGTTTTTTTCCTAATAAATATCAACTTTGTACCATAGAGTATTCATAAAAAATATGGAACAAAATATTTTTGAGCATTTACTGTAAGAAATAAAAGACCAAAGTTGCCAGCGAAAGAAAATCGCATCGTGATTATCGTTCTTGAATTTCCGAATTTGTGACGTCACAAGAGACCACTTTCAATTTGTGAAACACAGAATCAAAACAAAAGGTATGTAAACGGCGAAAATAAATTGATGATGGAAGCGTTTTCGGACGAGGGTCCATAATTTATTGTCCAGGGGTATAAGTTTGAACCTGTTTTTAATGCAAATGCGATTAGGAGGGGCGAATTTTCATTGAAAAAAGACAGCGTTGAGGAACAGGATCATGAAGATGCACGGTTCCATTTCGGCCTATAACACTGACTGGTAAACAATCACAATGTCTCTTTTGTTAACATTTTAGGGAATTTCTATTTCCCATGACGTAAGAACAAAGCACGAAATGTTAATATATGCACAGGCTTAGCCATTATGTCCCATACTCAATATTTTTTACCACAAGGTTAGAATTTCCTCGTCACACATTGGAAAAAATAAAGATGTTAACTCTTTCTTCCGATTCTATCACGTGATTTTTCAGTTATACACTACAGATTTGTCAAAATGTAACGACATAATTTTTTTGTTTGTTTCACTATATACATACGTGTGTATGATGACAAATAAAGTATGTACTACATGCGTGGATCTAGACATATAAAAAAGGGGGTGGGTCAGGGACATTCTGGAAATATCACATAATAAAATTTGGCCTCGAACGTCCCTTGGGAGACAAAATTTTCGAACATGAGTGTGCAGTTGTACTGTATTTCATAAGAAATATAAACATTCCTTTCTTTTCTGCCAAAACTCCAGTATAATTTAAATTTATTTATGAAAAAGATTTTACCTTTATAATCAACTATAATTTTATTTTAATGTGTGGCTTGTTATCTTATTAGGAAAATATCCAGAGAGTGCAAATTCTGCCTGGGAATACCCGATATTGCTAGGAAAGTACATCAAGAGAAATTACAGTGCATTACCTAGCATGAAAGTTTTATTGTAAACTATCTGAACCATCATGTCTTGGCATTGTCTTATTATGAGTACATTCAAGACAATGGACCCTTTGAGGATGATGAGCCAGTTCATGAGTAAGTTCTTGTAACATGCACAAAGAAAGTAATAAACACAAAATAATGTTACAAATTTCTTTGGGAAATAACCTCCCTCATCAATAATTTATTTTAACATTAGATTTAAAGTTGTGCATTTTATTATCAGGCTGTATCGACACCTTGCGGTGTGCCAGGTTTATTTGGAGACGTCTTTGACGGCACAACAGGAGGATCCTGCCGGCATGTTTTGTGACGGCCATCAGGAAACAGTTTCCCAGCCAACAGTATTGTGGGATTCACTACCCTGGGGAAAAACATTGATAAATAACACATTAAAACTAAGTCTAGCTGAAAATGGCATCTTGTTATTATTCAAATTAATAAACTGAGTGATTATGACACATTTAAAGAGTGTATTGCAAAATATTCAGAATTTTTTTTCAGATTACAAATAATTAACACACCTATCAATGTCAATTATCATTGAAATGGGTGATGTGCTTTTGGATGGTCACATGTTTAGGTAGCTTCGTTCCCTGGCTTTCACGTAACTGTCATTGACAGAATGCAGACTCTCTACAGCATCCATCAGATCAGACATGTAATCTGTATTGTACAGAACATAAATTTTACATACATACTTTTACATGCATATATTGAAGAATTTTTCTTAAGATATTTATATACAAACATGAAACTCACTAAAAGTTCCTTTGCAACTCCCTCTCCAAGTCGACCTTTTCAATACAAGGCACAACACTGCTTCTCTCCTTCATTTGTTCTACTTTGTGGCATGGTGACATTTTCATTAAAATGTAGAGCTGCAAGGTATGTCCTATGAAGAAAAAAGTATTGGTAATCACAATAAATTGGGTCTAAAATGTTATCATAAGCTATTGAAACATAATGCTGAATCTTTGTCAAATACAATTTTATCATTGCCGGTAAATAGACAAATGCAATGTGCTATGTGCAATCTAATGTATCTGATGTAGAACGGGTTGCGTTGCCATCATGGTCATTCCTGTCATTAGACTCATCTCCTATATCTGTCATATCGCCTAAATTTAATAAATAGGGCATTGAAAAACAACTATTTAATTTTTCATTTCTTTTAAAATGGCTTTATGTACAAGAGAGCTGGTGGGTGAGGTGTAATTGCTAACAACACTTTGTTTTTCTCTCGTTTTTTTAATTGAATATTTTCGTTTCGCATCTTTGACAAAAACATTATAGTTGGCTAAACCAGTTACTCATTAGTACAATAAAATTAAGAAACAACGACTATAAAAAAGTTACTATTTAGTATTGTATACCTGAATATGCGTCGTGTACATGTAAAATGTATGACAGCAGATCGATACTGACACGCACCTACATATATTCATGTACATAGTTCAGCCATTTTATTGGCCGTTGTTATGTGTACGCTAAATTTTCTTCGTTATACATCTCAACATCAAAATTATTTACAATGAATTCATATTTTAGAATTAGATTAACGAATATTCGTCCTACAACGTATATAATAATTTATGTGAGATATAGTCCGTGTTTTATTGACAACGTACCTAGAGATCGCCCTCCGCTTGAGGTACTGTAGCTGTTGAGGTACTCGGGTTTTTCTCGGATTTACGGGTACATGTATGTCAAACAGAGTTGGTATGGCATCTAGTCGAAGATCCAGCTTCTTATAACCACACTTTTTAGCTAAAGCGGGATGTATTTTAAACTGATCAGGCGTGAAATGTTTGGCACACAGCTTCGAATAATCGGTAACTGCGAAGCCGTCTCTGTATATATCTCGCACCTAAATCGTCCTGAATTTTGGATCCTTTGGGAATAAGTACATCGAAACACCCTCCGTCTTCTAACATTGCAGTTGTAAGCCACACACGGAACCATTTTGATGTATATCTCAAACAAACTAGATAGAGAACGCTACTGTCGTTTGGATAAACAATCCACTATATCGCGTCAAAGTGGTCTCTTGTGACGTCATCAACCAAGGGAGATAAGTCATCATGCTCTTATGGTTCTTTTGCACGAAGCCAACTTTTGATGGGCTGTAGTGCCAGTTACCTTGCGAATTTTATTATAATATTTATATAATAATTTTCAGTTATAGAAAACAAGTTTATTTTCAGCCATAACAAAATTTATTAAAATATTGTCTCCTATGACCTTTAAAAAGATGCTTGAGTTTCTGATAGTCAACATCTATGTAGTTTTTGGAAATCAAGTCTTCCAACAATCTGTTGGAATTCCCATGGGTACCAATTGTGCCCCATTGTTAGCAGACCTATTTTTGTATTCTTATGAAGCAGAATTTATTCAAAAACTTGTACGTGAAAAAAAATAAATCACTCGCTGTGGCCTTCAACTCAACATTCAGGTATATCGGCGACGTATTATCAATTAAAAATTGTTATTTCCATACTTACGTCGACTCGATATATCCCAGTGAAATTGAAATAAAAGATACTACAAAGTCTGCGTCATCTGTTTCATATTTGGATATTTTACTGGAAATGGACATTGATGGTAACCTAACAACAAAACTTTATGATAAACGCGATGACTTCAATTTTTCTATAGTCAACTTTCCTTACTTACGTATTAATATATCTTCATCACCTGCATATGGTGTTTTTGTCTCTCTCAGTTAATTCTATACACAAGGGCATGCTCTTCGTATGAACAGTTTCTAAAGCGAGGCAAGCTACTGACAAACAAGTTGATAAAACAGGACTATCAACAGGCTCGTTTGAAGTCATCTTTTCGTGAGTTCTATGGTCGATACAACGACCTTGTCAGCAAATAAAATCATCCATGCTGACTGACATTTTTCATACTAATTGTTAGAACATAATTAATCACCCAATTGTCTACGGACTTTTCCATTTTTTCCCGATTACGACAAAGAGCACACGGCGGGTGTGACCGGTCAGCAGAGGATGCTCACTCCTCCAGGCACCTGATCCTACCTCTATCTTTATGGAGGTCCGTGTTGCTCTTCTTTGAATTTGTATTTCGTTTTATGGATTTTGAGATGGTTGACGGTTTGTTATTATCATTTTTTCACGTTATCGCGAGTGCGCTGTAGGCAAAAGGATAACGTCATACAACAAAAGTTGCTGTAACGTTACAATGATCGAAAGGGACAAAGAGTTAAGCCGAGCATCGATTCCAAAATCAAACAACTTACCAAAATTGAAAACATTCGAAAAGCCAATTCATGTTGCAAACGGCATTCTTATTATGTAATTGTATGAAAACACTCCATATCCAGGTCCCAATTTCGCTTATAGATTTACTTTTCAGTTGTTTGAAGTTGTAGGTATCCTTAAAGGTCATAGGAGACGGATTTTAACAGTAGTTTTTTTCCTAATAAATATCAACTTTGTACCATAGAGTATTTATAAAAAATATGGAACAAATTTTTTTTGAGCATTCACTGTAAGAAATAAAAGACCAAGTTGCCAGAAAAAGAAAATCGCATCGTGATTATCGTTCTTGAATTTCCGAATTTGTGACGTCACATGAGACCACTTTCTATTTGTGAAACACAAAAAATAAAACAAAAGGGATATAAACGGCGAAAATAAATTGATGATGGAAGCGTTTTCTAACGAGGGTCCATAATTTATTGTCCAGGGGTATAAGTTTGAACCTGTTTTTAATGCAAATGCGATTCAGACGGGCGAATTTTCATTGAAAGAAGAAGGAAAAGGATCATTAAGATGCACCGGTTCCTTTTCGGCCTATAACACTGACTGGTACACAATCACAATGTCTCCTTTGTTAACATTTTAGGGAATTTCTATTTCCCATGACGTAAGAACAAAGCACGAAATGTTAATATATGCACAGGCTTAGCCATTATGTCACATACTCAATATATTTTACCACAAGGTTAGAATTTCCTCGTCACACATTGGAAAAAATAAAGATGTTAATTCTTTCTTCCGAGTCTATCACGTGATTTTTCAGTTATACACTACAGATTGGTCATATTGTAACGACATAAATTTCTGTTTGTATCACTATATACATACGTGTGTATGATGACAAATATAGTATGTACTACATGCGCGAATCTAGACATATAGAAAAAGGGGGTGAGTCAGGGACATTCTGGAAATCACATAAAATTTGGCCTCGAACGTCCCTTGGGAGACAAAATTTTCGAATGTGCAGTAGTACTGTATTTCATAAGAAATATAAACATTCCTTTCTTTTCTTCCAAATATAATTCAAATGAATTTATTTATGAAAAAGATTTTACCTTTATAATCAACTATAATTTTATTTTAATGTGTGACTTGTTATCTAATTTATCTTATTAGAAAATATCCAGAGAGTGCAAATTCTGCCTGGGAATACCCGATGTTGCTAGGAAAGTACATCAAGAGAAATTACAGTGCATTACCTAGCATGAAATCTTTATTGTAAACTATCTGAACCATCATGTCTTGGCATTGTCTTATAATGAGTACACTCAAGACAATGGACCCTTTGAGGATGATGAACCAGTTCATGAGTAAGTTCTTGTAACATGCACAAAAAAAGTAAATAAACACAAAATAATGTTACAAATTTCTTTGGGAAATAACCTCCCTCATCAATAATGTATTTTAACATTAGATTTAAAGTTGTGCATTTTATTATCAGGCTGTATCGACACCTTGCGGTGTGCCAGGTTTATTTGGAGACGTCTTTGACGGCACAACAGGAGGATCCTGCCGGCATGTATTGTGACGGCCATCAGGAAGCAGTTTTTCCCCAGCCAACAGTATTGTGGGTTTCACTACCCTGGGGAAAAACATTGATAAATAACCCCTTTAAAGTCTAGCTGAAATATGGCATATTGTTATTATTCAAATTAATAAACCGAGTGATTATGACACATTTAAAGAGTGTATTGCAAAATATTCAGAATTTTTTCTTCAGATTACAAATAATTAACACACCTATCAATGTCAATTATCATTGAAATGGGTGATGTGCTTTTGGATGGTCACATGTTTAGGTAGCTTCGTTCCCTGGCTTTCACTTAACTGTCATTGACAGAATGCAGACTCTCTACAGCATCCATCAGATCAGACATGTAATCTGTATTGTAGAGAACATAAATTTTACAATATATACTTTTACATGCATATATTGAAGAATTTTTCTTAAGATATTTATATACAAACATGAAACTCACTAAAGTTCCTTTGCAACTCCTTCTCCAAGTCGACCTTTACAATACAAGACACAATACTGCTTCTCTCCTTCCTTTGTTCTACTTTGTGGCATGGTGACATTTTCATTAAAATGGAGAGCTGCAAGGTATGTCCTATAAAGAAAAAAATATTGGTAATCACAATAAATTGAGTCTAAAATGTTATCATAACCTATTGAAACATAATGCTGAATCTTTGTCAAATAAAATTTTATCATTGCCGGTATATAGACAAATGTAATGTGCTATGTGCAATTTCTACCTGGCTTGCATCTGATGTATAACGGGTTGCGTTGCCATCATGGTCATTCCTGTCATTAGACTCATCTCCTATATCTGCCATATCGCCTAAATTTAATAAATAGGACATTGAAAAACTACTATTTAATTTTTCATTTCTTTTAAAATGGCTATATGTACAAGAGAGCTGGTGGGTGAGGTGTATCTGTTTTGACAATAACATTATAGTTGGCTAAACCATTTATTCATTAGTACAATAAAATTAAGAAACACCGACTATAAAATAGTTACCATTTAGTATTGTATACCTGAATATGCGTCGAGTACATGTAAAATGCATGACAGCAGATCGATACTGACACGCACCATATATTCATGTACATATTGGCCGTTGTGTAATTTTCTTCGTTATACATCTCAAAATTAAAATAATTTTCAATGAATTCATATTTTAGAATTAGATTTACGAATATTCGTCCTACAACGCATATAATAATTTATGTGAGATATAGTCCGTGTTTTATTGACAACGTACCTCTAACGCCCTCCGCTTGAAGTAGCTGTTGAGGTTCTCGGGTTTTTCTCGGGTTTACGAGTACATGTATGTCAAACAGAGTTGGTATGGCATCTGGTCGAAGATCCAGCTTCTAATAACCACAATTTTTAGCTAAAGCGGGATGTATTTTAAACTGATCAGGCGTGAAATGTTTGGCACACAGCTTCTAATAATCGGTAACCGCGAAGCCGTCTCTGCGTAGCTTTCGCACCCAAATCGTCCTGAATTTTGGATCCTTTGGGAATAAGTACATCGAAACACCCTCTGACTTCTAACATTGCAGTTGTAATCCACACACAGAACCATTTTGATGTATTTATCAAACAAACTAGATAGAGAACTCTATGGTCGTTTGGATAAACAATCCACTATATCGCGTCAAAGTGGTCTCTTCTGACGTCATCAACCAAGGGAGATAAGTCATCATACTCTAATGGTTCTTTTGCACGAAGCCAACTTTCGATGGGCTGTAGTGCCAGCATCTTTGCTAGCCAAGTGTCCGATTCGTTTTTCTCATCTCAATAATTAATAATACAATTTTATTGGTAAATATCTCATCTGTTGCACCACCATTATCTAAAACTTGAGATACTGCATGATGAAATGCAGACATGTGCATATTTTTCTGTTTCTGAATAATAGCAGAAATCACAGCAATGGCTACAGGTTTCTGGTCATCAAAGACACCAGAAATTATCTTGAATAGGACAGGAGAGTACAGTTGGAACTCGAAATTCCATGTTTTAAAGTTCACTGTAACCAAATTATCACTTGATGTTCTTCTTAGACATGAATAGTCTTAGTTGATGAAAGTTTGGATAGCTCTTTTCTTAGATCTTTGAGAACAGAGTTCAAGATATTTTCTTTCAAACTCGAATTGTAAAGAAGCTGTGATACTCTCTGGTGGGATTCACCTCTTGACATTCCCCTGATGATGTCCTGGTACACCCCAGCTGGAATCACTTTAGATTTCATAGATTCCTTTTTGCTTCTAAATACAACCTGCAGGTGAAGGAAAAAAACAGCATAAAGAGAAATACAATATGCAGGTATGATATTACCTGTTTAGGCCTAAAAAATAATATTGTGTGTTTAGGGTAACCCGACCTAACCTACAAAAATGCCCCGATCCTACCATTTTTAGATATCTTTTTTCATCTATCTATGATTTTCATATTATTTCCATTAAAAACCTGCTTTTTAATATGCCCGCATGCAGAAAAAAATATCAAATAAAAAAAATCCCTACCTACCTAATCTAATTTTAATCATCAGTGTTACCCTAAACACACAATATTATTTTTTTTAGGCCTTAGCTAGCTGTATAAAGTGATTCTTGTGTTCAACATAAATTGTATTTTTTGTGAACATTTGTTTAGGAAATAAAAACCATAAACATAATTGAAAATCACCACTTTTATCACTAAGTAAAATGAAGGAATATGCAAAAAAATTGTTCTCCCCGTCTTTCCTACAGCTACCACAAAAATGAAGGAAACTTATGATGTATAAAATGTTATAACATTCAAAAGTTCGTTCAGCAATTAACAAAATTCTGTTTAATTTCAATCTCGAAAAAAAAAAACAATGAAGAGGCAAAGCTTTATGTTGATGTCTTAATAAAGTAATCTTTCAACCTGTGTAATTCTATATACAATGTACATTATTTTATCAATATGTTTAATGGTGTAATTATGTAAGTACATACCTTGATTTTACTGGGGGAAAACAACTGAATTTTGACTCTTTTCTTCTCCTCTTGTTCTGGATTTTTCTTCGAGCACGACGCTTGGCTAGTTGAGATTGTGGTTGGCCCTGTTAAATCTGATTGACTGGATGGAACGAACAGTTGTTTCACTTTTCTCGGCGTTGGCGAACGGATAATGTTGTGTTTTTTGGACTTTGGTGTCCACATTCTAGGTTGATGCAAAGAAAAGTCCCCTTGGTATTTCTGCCTTAAAGTCCAAATTAATTCCAACCTATCAGCTTTTAAGGATTCAAGTTTCGCTTTGATGTCGTGCTCAAGTTTCGACAGTTTGTTCAGTTTATTCCAACACATACCGCAAACATAGTTGCTCCCGTCGTCGTCTGGGTGTGGAACACAATCGATTATCTCTAGCAGCTGATCGTAAACCCCGAACGTCTCGCCAAATATTGTTCTTCTTTGTTTTTTAGGCAAAACACCGTGACAAAGTCGACAACACGGATTGTCACTGGGCGCCGCCATTGCTCTTACCAAACATATTTGTATGGCGCAATTTGATTGGATGCCCTGGAAAGTCAAAGCGCGATGATTTGAAAGCTTACAAACTCGGCTAAATCTGCATAGGGGGAGATGAGAAAAACGAATCGGACACTTGGCTAGCGAAGATGTAGTGCCAGTTACCTTGCGAATTTCATTATAATATTTATATC
This sequence comes from Magallana nippona, assembly GCA_033439105.1. Taxonomy (NCBI): domain Eukaryota; kingdom Metazoa; phylum Mollusca; class Bivalvia; order Ostreida; family Ostreidae; genus Magallana; species Magallana nippona. The sequence goes on from CM065923.1 coordinate 3,755,733, forward strand.
ATAATTTTCAGTTATAGAAAACAAATTTATTTTTTCAGCCATAACAAAATTTATTAAAATATTGTCTCCTATGACCTTTAAGGCATTATGAGACATATCAATCACAGAAACGAATCGTTCAAACTCAACATCTGTGATATCCATTGAAATAACTTGATTCTCATGTAGGAGTATGTTGTGAGCTGACACTGCAGACACTACTCCGGTCTCCAAACGTGTGATGTAGTGACCAGACAGATCCACCATTCTCAGATTCCTATTCTGGGTTAACGTTTTCGGCAATGAAGATACTTTGTTGTTAGATAAATTCAAATCAGTCAAATTTGGTAGACAACAAAGGTCTGGAAAATCCGTGATGAGATTAAAAGACAAATTGATTTATTCCTGGAAGTTCTCAAAGATTTTTTAGGGGAAAACTGTAAGTTATTTTTGATAATATTGGCATGTATATTATTAGCAGACTTGTTTCCTTCCAGGTATACTTCTTTGGAAACATTTAAGGGTGAAGTAGTAAACTATTTTAAATGCATTTTATTATAGTCCCTTTATATGATAATCTATGCAATATAATATGATTGTCTGCTTAATTTTACTTGATGTATTCAAATCCCTCTATTATTTAAATTGAATATCAACAATAATTAATGATTTATTAATTAAATGCACACCATTATTCCCAATAGAAAATATTCATATGCAATAAGAATGGTATGTCGTGACAATATCGCGTCTGCTTAGTCTAAACACAGCTATCATATGTACAATATTTTATATAAGATAACAAAACGTATACAATTTATACACTTAATAAAATACACATTTCAGTATAAAGTTCTTTAGTATATATGGGTCCTCGGACTTAAATATTTGTGGTGGTAGCGATAGGAAAAGGCAATGTTTGGCCTGATGTGAGACTGTGGCAAGGTACAGGCAATGGACTGCCATGGAAACGGCCAGGAACCTGATAAACGAGTTACATGATTTGTATACCTCACATAAACATAGGTTTACCGAACAATATCACAACATGGCAGTTTCAAGACACCATAAAATAGGAAAAACCACAGTGTATATGAACAATAAATGTGTAACGTTAAGAGTATTTCATTACTTAACAATATAAACCTTAAGGATCACTAATAGAATAACACCGTGAAACTAAACGGGAAAGTACTTGAAATATCGTGCATTTATATTCCTGTATAAAGCACACACTCAAAAATGAGCGCACAGATATACTCTTAACTATGTTTAAGTTTTACCTCGTAAAACAAGTATATGAAAATGTAACAAAAATACTTAATATAAACTTAGGAATATAAAACTACAGCTGTTTTACTAACAAAATAGTTCAACATACCCCTAGTAGAAAAAAATGTTACTTTCACTTTAGCTACCTGTCATCTTGAAAAATTCGTGGCCACTGTCTGCCAGGTCTGCAATGCGGGGCAGTTAAAATACTGTATAACAACAATGGACAATAGAATTGACCAATACTAGTACCTAAAAAACTACTCAAAAAGGTACACAATAGGAATATTACAAAACGCTGACTTAACAGATATTTAGAGGCTTCCCATAGGAAATAATAACCGATCAATAATTAATCATTTGATATTGATTTTAAAAATGATATAACCGAAATATTGTGCGAGAATTTTAAACATTGTACAATGATTTGATTTGAGCAGTGTTGTAATAGATAAGCACAATGAAAATTTTTAGTTAAGAAATGCTATTTGCTAATGTTCAACAGTTTCATAATCATTCTACTAGTATATTTTTTAAAAAATACACCTCTACATTAAAGTCTATGAATAAATGGTCAATGATCAATACAAACCATTAATATAAAAGGTAAACAAAAGAATTCAATCTCCAAAACAAATCATAGGAAGTGTCCTAGTTCACCAAGAACCACAGTTTTTGTTTCCACGTTAGTATAACGGAAATTACCGGAATTTCAAAAGAACTATTCTTCAAAAGTATTCGATATTTGTGAAAAAGTTTTCTTTTCGCCCTCTGAAAAATTAATTACATTGCCAAAACGTAAGAAAGACCTTAGTTTTCGACAGGACACATCGCCTGGTTTCAACAAATCAAAATTTATGACCAGAAGGTTCTTTCTGGAATCGGAAAGGTAATGGTCCCAAATGTTCTTCCATTCATTGTGCGTCACAATGAACTCTTCGTTGGAATAACCCTCAGACAGAATCACCAGGTAATACCTGGACACAGATATTTGGTATGCTGCTTCCACTGCTCTTACACTTCCCAAGGGCAGATCACGAGAAGGTACAAAAGCACTTAAACCATTACTTGCTAGAAATGGTTCCAGTGTTTTGAATAACCAAGAGCCAATGTTTGCATTATTGGTATCGTACGAAATGTAAACCGCACAGTCTTGATCTACAGTTTTGATATTTTTAGTACATATTTTTCTTAATCTAAGAACAGTTTTTAGTTCAATCTTCCATGCATTAACAATAAATATGAGAAAACAAACAAGTAGCAAAATAGAGCTGATAAACATCCAATCATATTTTTGAAAATCCTCCGTATCTGAACAATTCAGACTCGAAATATAAGTAGGTAAATTTTCCTTAACAGTGCCATTCAAACATTTGAAAACGTAAGAAGCACATTTGCTGGTCAAAAAAATACCTATCCAGTCCAACATCCACAGATGGGAGCAAGTGCATACCATAACAAAGTCTGCCTTTTGGAGAAAGACACAGGGACTCAGACGAGACAGGAGTCGAGGTATTCCTTTTCGCTGTTCTGACTCCGGTACGGAAAATATTTGGAGACGTGGTAGATTATCTATGGCATCCTTACCGAACACGGGCATCATTTCTAAATCTAACACATTTACGTGTCTCAAGTAATGGCTGTTAGTTATTTCGTGTATCATGTTCCCCCTCATGTGAAACTCGATACGATTACTGTAGGGAAGAACACGAGGAAGGCGCTTTAGACCAGCCCCGGTACAGTTAATGATGAGAGTCAGTGTCAAGGACATGCTTCGATAGTCAATATTTCTAGGACTTTCTTCACATGTACAACCAGCTGTACACAAAGGAGTCGAAGTATAGTTACAGATCAAGTCTTTTATTTGGTTGTCCCTGATAATGCTTGGTAACGACTTACCCTGGAACTGTTCTGGTGAACCACATGTTATGCTAAAGTAATCCCTTTTCATCATGTCAATAAAATACCTAAACTGTAACAAGGGCTCGGCGATCTTACAATCGCAAATTACCGGATTATGCCGAACATCGAACCCAAAACTAATCAGCTTACCAAATTCGTTCATATTTGGAAAGCCAATTTTGGTTGCATTAGGCATTCTTGTTAGGTAATTATACGAAAATATTCCATATCCAGGTCCATAATTCGCTTTTAGATTTACTTTCCAGTTGTTTTCATTTGTAGGCATCCTTAAGGCATTATGAGACATATCAATCACACAAAAAGGTCGTTCAAACACAACATCTGTGACATCAATCGAAATAACCTGATTCCCATGTAGAAATATGTTGTGAGCTGACAGTGCAGCCATTACTCCAGTCTCCAAACGTGTGATGTAGTTACGAGACAGATCCACCATTCTCAGATTTCTATTCTTGGTTAACGTTTTCGGCAATGAAGATAATTCGTTGTAAGATAAATTCAAATTAGTCAAATTTGGTAGACAAGAAAGGTCCGGAATATTCGTGATGAGATTAAAAGACAGATTGATTTTGGTTATTCCTGGAAAATGGCAAATATTTTTAGGGAAAAACTGTAAGTTCTCTTTGACAAAATTGACATGTATATTTCTAGCAGACTTGTTTCCTTTCAGATATCCTTCTTTAGAAACATTTACATGTGAAACTGTCATACTGAAATCCCAAACACTTTTTGAATGGCATGCGCAGCAGTTATCTAGTGTGTTTCGACTGTTTTGACAGGTATTTGGACAAAACAAGACATACCCATTCCAGCCTTGTGGATACCATGGAAATGTATCCCTTTCCTGGGAAATAATTGCACAACAAACCCTTCCTATTAACAATAATAGAAAAGCAACTGATATCTTCCGGGATGCGAATTCATACATGGTTATATCTCTTGTGTCTAGAGAGGTTTGGCGGCTGTACTTATTAAATTTTCTTAAGTAATCCAATTAAAACATGCGGAAGTCAGGAATTCTATCGCTATATTCCGTTATAAAAGCAGCAGATATTAAATATAACATTCACGTGCATTATTCTGTCTATTTTTCATGTAAATCATACTTTTTTCAACCTCTCAGTTTTGAGTGTTGGTAATCATTGTACTTTTCTCTGGGTATTCTACGCACCGCTGATGCTTAACGTACTTCTACGAGACTTTGTTTTGTACTATAACTAATTGCACACAACATCATGCGCCTATTTTGTACTCTTTTTGTTAACTACAATGACAGGTTAGATTAAATATTTGACTTCTGCCATGGATTTTTTCTTAAGGAAACACTTCTTCCCTAAAAACGATTTATTCATTATCATGAACCATGAAGTATGTATGTTTTTAATTTATATGTTTACTGTATGGAATGTGTTAATCGAAAAAATGGATATTTTCAAAGAAAAATGTTAATAGCTATATACCCCTGTATTCAGTGAATATTAACTAAGCATTTACAATTAAATCAGATCACAGATTCTTCTCCATGATTTAAGAAATACGCCAAATACATGTACTCACCTCATTTTTGAAGGCTCAATACAAGTACAACATGCAACAGGGGATGACAGGGTAAGAGATGAACGGCATGAAACAGAATGTAAAGGAGATGAAGGGTAAGAGGTGGACGGCATGGAACAAGGTATAAATGATATGATAGAGTAAGAAATGGACGACACGAATAGGATGTTAAGGAGTTTCTTTGTCCTGTGCATGGTCTTCACAATATCCTGAATTTTGCCCTTTTATCATCTTTACACTTCCCCATGTACCCATGTCTCTCTCTGTATATGACTCCATCATCCTCTACACATTTCCCCTTAGCAAGTATCTTCATTCTCAACGCATCTCCTGCGCTCATGCCTTTCCCTTTATATGCCTTTTCGTCAGCTATACACTTCCCCTAGGCCTTCTTCTTCTATCTTCTTTATTGTCCATGTCCCCATATCACGCATTTTTCAAACTCAATGCATATCTACCATACTTGCAAATGTCAACCTCTATACAAATCCTCTGTTTGTCCCCATCATCAATAATCGCCCTCCCGTCGTCTCGTAACATCTTTGTTTCCCTTATTTTTTTCGGTCACCTTCTGTTCACATACCCTGCACCCTGTGCTCATCTCTCCCCATACCTATATCATCGTGTACTATATACTAAGTGACTTGTCCATCAAAAACTTATGTCACCTTCTTTTCATCCATCCCAGTAGAATGTTTTGCCAAATGGAAATTAAAATATGATGACCTGGTTTTTTTATAGCTCTAAAACAAATAAACAAATTGACGAACATTCTAAAAAAACACAATTTTTCTCAATAATGGTTGCTCGAACAACTGCTAATGCAATCTCGAAATGCATATAAATTATAGGCCAAGATTATTCTTGCTATGGCCATAATTCTTTTTCGTAAAATTTTATTACATTATATACGAAAACCCAGAAGGCTCATTCGAGATTCGAGATTCAAAATACACGATTCGAAATACGAGATTTAAGATTCGAAATTCGAGATTCAATATCTAGATTAACCAATCAAATCAAGGATCTGCAATTTATATCCTAGGGCCATCAAGCTGTTCTAAATAGAGATCATTCGTACATGCTCTTACCTACAAATAAATGTCTTAATATCTCATATATAATGGTGAAATTAACTTTGATGAATTAAACCCATACAGTATAAACAATTAAATTATTGATAACACTGTTTACTTCGCGAATCTAACTGATTTTGTTTGTACTGTATGTATTCTCCCCCGATACATTCTAACCCGAAGTGTATTCGCCCCAGCTGTGTATAAAACGGTTCGCGAAGAAAGATCTGTTTAACCTAATTATTTAAAATTTTGTGTGATTTTAGATATGAAACGAAATTCAAAGAAATAATCAACCTATCAAAATATAGGTAATGAAAAGTTTTAAAACCATAGAGGATTGACAATCTCAACGGCAACAATCATAATACGAATAGTTTATTGTAGTGTACCAATGCCATGGTCGAGATTACAGAGAGAGAGAGAGAGAGAGAGAGAGAGAGAGAGAGAGAGAGAGATTGATTTGACGCCATGAATCTCTCTCTATCTCTCTCTCTCTCTCTCTCTCTCTCTCTCTCTCTCTCTCTCTCTCTCTCTCTCTCTCTCTCTCTCTCTCTCTCTCTCTCTCTCTCTCATCACCTGGTTTGAGGGAGCGTGTGTACCCAAAACCGTGGTTTGTGGCAATTCATTTTCTTTTCTGTGAAGGGGGTTTGGAGGTATTTGTGATATCTCATACATCACCTAGCAATAATGATTAAAAACATTAAATTTTTTCAGTATATAAATATCAGCGGGGGGGGGGGGGGGGGGGGGGGGGGGGGGGGGCTTTAGTCTTCATTCCGGATTGTCGGTTATTCTGTCCCCATTTCGTTTTCCAAGCTTTTTATTGTTTTGGTTCGGCGAATTAATTTTAAACTTTTTGTGTAGCTACATAACGATGCCTGCAGGTAAATTATGAGAAAATTTATTTTTGATCAACAGCTATTTACGTACTGAATTTTAAAATATTACTCTTATAATCAGGTTCCAATAAATAAAGGCGAGAAAGGTGATGACGGGACTTATTTGCGCAGGTCCTTCTGTACCATTCATCCAACACAGCAATTCGCACTCATCGAGCTCGACTTGCGTTACTTTTTTATCCACTGGTTTAAAAGTTATTAGTTTTTGAAAATATTTCGTAGTTATGATCTGATTAGAGCTGCATTGGTGCATCTATTTACCCAAATTGACCCAAATAAACCAATTGAACCTAAAAATGATGACGAAATTAATTTTAAACAACTCATTTTCATTACTAATCGGGTTTGTCCTTTCGAAAAAATCTTGACTCAAATTTTCTCCACACATGTTTAGCAAATAAAACGACAATTGTTTCGATTTTTTTTTTTTTTTTGGGGGGGGGGTGTCTGGTAAGGGACATGTATTGTTTGTGCAATATTCTCGGTATGTTTGTAATAATAGTTAATATATATTGATATGAAATTAAAGTTTAAAATTACAGTGTACATAGCTTCCATCATTTTGGCCTGTGCGATAGTTTAGAAAAATTCTCAAAGCATTTACATGTTATTCTACCTATCATTTTTGGGATTTTTTCATTTTTGTGGATCCCCGCCTGATGCGTCCACATCCTTGAAATATATACACATTAATTAAATCGGCTATGTTATGTGAAGATAAAAATTTTTATCAATGTATTTGCAAGATAGGTAACAAATAATCTATTATTGGTTTTTATACTGAGTATTTGAGAGAATTTGCCATTTTCTATGCATTTCTCACATCACACACAATTTCTTTATTTGGTGTTCTGTTTGTTAATGTCGACAAAGTGGTAACTTTGCACCACTCACCTCCTTGTAGCTTCATCCTGATTAAATTTTATCCGACTAAGTGTTTTGTAGTTGTATATTAAGTACTAGTATACAGATCTTTGCAGTGCTTATTTCACATCTTTAGAGAGTCACATACAAAGTACACATTTGTATGATTTTAATGTAATTGTCTATTTTGGCGAGGGGGATGGGGATGGGGGTTGGTGGGGGGGGGGGGGCACTACAGAAAAATCGAACTTGGATGTAATACAACAAAAACGATAAGTAATGCTGATATTCATTGTTAACGTTGAAACCGGACTGATCATTTATATTTAGATTAAAACAATATATTTTAGATAATAATCTTCAAGCTCGGATCTAGAGGGGAGGGATTTAGTGGGTCTGGACACTCCTCCCCCCCCCCCCCCCCCCCCCCCCCTAGCTTCTTAAATTTCCATAGTAAAATTCTTGAAAATAGGCTTATAGGACCCCTCTCCTTTTTCTACCATAACCACATTTTTACATAACAGGGGTGAATAAACCCCGGGTTTAAACTATTGATGGTGAAATATCCCAGAGTTCAAACGCATCAGGTTGGAAGGCACACACGCAAGGCGAGCAAAATCACATAGATCCGGGAAACATACTGCATTACTACTATAGTCCATTTATATATTCCGTGTAAAAATAAATACAAATAATAATTTACTAGTTAGGGAGAACAGCATTTGTTTGTTTATAAGAGCATGTACAGGATACAAGTTTCAGATCCTCGATTTGATTGGTTAATTTAGATATTGAATCTCGAATTTCGAATCTTGAATCTCGTATTTCGATTTTCGTATTTTGAATCTCAAATCTCAAATGAGCCTTCTGGGCTTTCGTATTAATAGACTAAAATCTTTATCATTATTATTATATGTATAAATTGATAATGAGGGGACAGCAATGAAAAAGACTTTTATTATTATGGTTAATATTTTAAAAGTTGTTATTTAAATGCATAAGTACACCTACTGGACGACGAAAACGCTAAGACAAGAAGAGTTATTATTCCTTGGATCTTGCCTAATATATACGACAATCTGTTTTCACATACATATATTATTTCTTTGCCGAAAAATCTAATAAAATATCCTTTAATCATAAACAACTACTTGTTTGACATATGAGTGGCTTACTAGCATTCAGACGCAGGAGTTATTGGTCTATAAATAATCAATAATATTTACTATCGCTTTATTGCATAAATACTGTAAAATGCTCTTTAATCATACGTGTCACACATTTCAGGGTTTACTGTATCGGTACCTTATACGGTATTTTTAATTTCACGGAGATTTATTTTTTTTATCGTAATACAATATTGATTTCATCAAAAATATTATAAGTAATTAAAATTTTTATAATTTTCCCCCTTTTTTTAAATTATTGAGTCATTACAGCAGAATTTCTTTCAGCAAATGTGAAGTAAAACTATTGTCAACTACTACGAGAAAAATAATTCTATCTAATATTGATGCACAACATTAACGTTGGTTCAATGTTCGCAAAAACCTATCTTTTTCCGAACGTTGTGAAATTGAAAAAAAATCCGTAATGTATTTCACGTCTACAGCAATAGATCCGATTTTTACTCACAAACATTACTCGTACGATATCCTTGTTCAATTTACAGGCACCTGGCGGTATTATTCCCGTAATAAAAAAACACCTCATATTACTAGTATAACATAAACGCCATCTTGAATTTTTCGAGAAAAATCTCTCAGCGTACGTCTGGAATCTTTTTAAAGAAAATATGCAAATCTCCATTTACTTATGTTAATAAAGATTTGTGTTTTCCGTTGATTTCAAGAGACTTCCTGCTTTCCACTTGACCTTTGTAATATTAGCAGAAAAACACTTAAAATGGACAAAATGACAATTGATAAAAGAGCCAGGGCGATTGGAATGTTGATGTCTGGATTGTTCCTACGAAAGGTTGCATGTACTCACTTTCAAACTATTGTAATTCTTCGATATTGTTTTAAATATTATGCAATCCGTAGAAAACGTTATTTTGAGATAATTTTTCCGTCTAGAAGTGTATCATCATTTCTATCGGCAACATAAAACAATCCAAAAGCTCTGGGCGAAATTCAACTAAACCAGAAATTTTCATGATATCCAGCAAAGGTCAAGGTCTCGGATGTCAACCAGACGTCAAGATCAATGCATCGTTCTTAAATACTTGAAAGTAAAGTGGAAATCAGTCACACAACGACAAGACAAATAATTTATTTCAAATGGTAAAAACATTATACAATTATAACTTTGGTTCAGTGTACACATGGTACGGATTCTCAACTCTATACAAAGAAAAAGCTTGGTTGGTCTCAAAAGCTGATAATCACGAAAAAGGGCAAAATATGCACATATGAAAGGGACAAAATCTCAGAAAAATCAAAATCTAATAAATTTTATACATCTAGGACTTTTCATTAAAAATTGTTGGCCCAATATGGAGTGAACCAGATGTATTCCTGTTCAACGAGAGCAGATACATTTCTAGTGACAGTGCTCTGAAGACACAAATCCCTGGCTTTAGAACGGGGTCTTGTTTTTAATAAAGATATATAATAATATATGTTGTGTTGTTGACGGAATAGTCAAGGTCTTTATATGAGGTGAAATAAATGGACAGGAAAAACCAATGTACCGGTGTACTCCCACACATACAAACAGCACACAATCAACTTCACCGCCACAGTTAAAAGAACAGAACAAATGAATATTTCTTGTTTTCTTTTTCTCTCGATTCAATTCGGTAGAAAGAACCAATTAAGAAATAAACAGCATGTTTAAAAGTTCCCCAGGATATCAAATTTGTTGGTTACGTGATCAAATCCTGTAGAGCCCAAATGAATTCTCATAAGATTTGATCACGTACTAGATAAGTTTATATCCCAGTGAACCTTTAAACAAAGCTGTTTATTACTTATATTTATGTTGGAGAAAAGCAAATTGTTCAGAATTTTTAACATAACCGTTTTTTATGTTTACATTATGCAACCGTCAAACGAAAAGCGCGTGGGGTAATCATTGTGACCTCATTAAAACGCTCACACAGAAATGAACGTTTTTGGTATTCTATAGGTTCATATAAGGAAACATATTTGCAAATTTAAATATTGATAATTAAACATAACAATTTCAGTATCATATTTCTCATTTGTGTGTAAGATTATTAAGTGTTTACACCTATTAACGAATGTTTCCTCATACTACATTTCAATATGTTATTGAGGAGACCGTGCTGAAATGTTTTGCAGTGCTATGTGATGATATGGCAATTGTGTTCAATTATAACTTGTTAAATGTATTGTAAAACTAAGTAAGTGAAGAATGCAATATTTGCGGTTTAAATCTTGTTTTATTCACTGTTTCTTATTTTGCAGTTTTAAAAATAAACAAACAAAGAGACACCCCCCCCTTCAAAAAAAGAAGAAAAACAAACAAATAACAAAACAAAAAGCAATTGATTTATTAAACTAATTGTTATTTAAAATATTCTAATCATATCCATCTAAAATCTCCATTATTAACGCCTTTGCTATATAAAACAGTTTTTACAGGTTTCCACCATGCAGGTGTCACTACAATATTAAATTTTACTATATATTCTTATCCAAATTACGCAACTTTAGATAAAATTCAAAACTCTTTAAATCTTTTTAAACAACGCTTCATTTACAATTTTCTAGTAAAATACTCACGCGCATCCAGCAAGGCGTGAGACTTTATTTTACGTCGAAGATACGTATGTGCTTGAAAATCAAACCCGGGTCTTTTCACCCCCCCCCCTCCGGAAACAATACGCATCAAAAATTCAAATGACCTCCCATTATTTCAAAACTGGAATAGTTAGACATTTTACACATTGTTTTTCATCTCATAAATAAGATCAGCCCCTCTCCCGTGCGGAAACGCCCCAAATTCAAAGGGGAATTAGCGAATTCATTTGCCTCAGCCATGGTTTGACGTGAACCTTCGGAGAAATACTGTTATGACACCTGCATATGTGGTAACACATAAAAATACTTCTGAAATCTTTAGTGAGAACGGTATCAAACTTGTCTGGTATGAGCATTTCAAATATGAAATGTAACTTTACAATACTTGAAGAGATTTCTAATTGTCAAACGTAATATAATATTTAAAGAGAGGCTACTTAATAACGTCTCTCTGATTTACAATATTGATATTTTTAACAAAAATATTATGACACTCCTACTACCAAGTCGATCAATTTATGGTCAATGATGATATATAGCTATTGATACATAATTAAACAAAATAATTAAATCTAAGAAGGTAAGAATATGATATGACTTAGTTCGCCAAGAAACACAGTTTCCATGTCCATGTTATTACAACGAAATTAACGGATTTTCAAAAGAGATATTCTACAAATGTATTCGATATTTGTAAAAATGTTTTCTTTACGCCTTCTGCAAAATTAATAACATTGCCAAAACGTAAGAAAGATCCAAGTTTTCGACAAGAACAGCGCCTGTTTTCATCAAATCAAAATTATGACCAGTAGATTTTTTCTGGAATAGGACAAGTAACGGTTCCAAATGTTCTTCAATTCATTGTGCGTCACTATGGACTCTTCGTTGGAATAACCCAAAGATAGAATCACCAGATTAAAGAAATGCTATTAGATTATTACTCTCTGATTTACAATCCTAATATATTTAACATAAGATACCCCTCTACTACCAAGTTGATCAATTGATGGTCAATGATAAAAACAATACATTATTTAAAAAAGAATTAAATCTAAAAAAAAAAAAAAAAAAGAAACAATAGGATTTGACTAGTTCGTCAAAAACCAGTTTTCATTTCACGTTAGTACAACGAAAATTACCGGTATTTCAAAAGAGCTATTCTACAAATGTATTCGATATTTGTGAAAATGTATTCTTTTCGCCCTCTGCAAAATTGATAACATTGCCAAAACGTAAGAAAGCTCTAAGTTTTCGACAGGACATATCGCCTGGTTTCATCAAATCAAAATTTATGACCAGTAGATTCTTTCTGGAATCAGACATGTAACGGTCCCAAATGGTCTTCCATTCATTGTGCGTCACTATGGACTCTTCGTTGGAATAACTCTCAGATAGAATCACCAGGTAATACCTGGACACAGATATTTGGTATGCTGCTTCCTCTGCTCTTACACTTCCCAAGGGCAGGTCACGAAAAGGCACAAAAGCACTCAAACCATTCCATTCTAAAAATGGTTCTAGTGTTTCGTATACCCACGGGCCAATTTTTCCATTATTGACATCGTATGAGATGTACACCACACAGTCCTGATCTACATGTTTAATACTTCTGGTACATATTTTTCTTAATCTTAGCGCAATTTGAAGTTCAATCTTCCAAACATTAACAATCAGTATACTAAAACAAAATAGTACAAAAATAGAGGAGCTGATAAACATCCAATTATATTTATGAAAATCTTCCGTATCTGAACAATTAAGACTCGAAATATAAATAGTTAAATTTTTCTTAACAGTGCCATTCAAACATCTGAAAACGTGAGAAGCACATTTGCTGGTCAGAAAACTACCTATCCAGTCCAACATCCACAGATGGGAGCAAGTGCAGCCCATAACAAAGTCTGCCTTTTGGAGAAAGACACAGGGACTCAGACGAGACAGGGGTCGAGGTATTCCTTTTCGTTGTTCTGACTCCGGTACGGAAAATATTTGGAGACGTGTTAGATTATCTATGGCATCCTTACCGAACACGGGCATAATTTCTAAATCTAACACACTAACGTGTCTCAAGTAATGGTTGTTAGTTATTTCATGTATCCTGTTCCCCCTCATGTGAAACTCGATACGATCGCTGTAGGGAAGAACACGAGGAAGGCGCTCAAGACCAGCCCCGGTACAGTTTATGACGAGAGTTAGTGTCAAGGAAGGGTTTCGATAGATCATATTTCTTGGACTTTCTTCACATACACAACCATCTGGACATGAAGGAGTCGAAGTATAGTTACAGAGCAAGTCTTTAATTTGGTTTTCCCTGATAATATTTGGTAACGACTTACCCTGGAACTTTTCTGGTGAACCACACGTTATGTTAAAGTAATCCCTCTTCATCATGTCAATATATTTTTTAAAGTGTAACAAGGGCTCAGCGATCTTACAATCACAAATTACCGGGTTATGCCGAAAATCGAACCCAAAATCAAACAACTTGCCGAAGTCAAAAAGATTCGAAAAGCCAATTCTTTTGGCATTTGGCATTCTTGTGAAGAAATTAAATGAAAACACTCCATACCCAGGCCCATACTTCGCTTTTAGATTTACTTTCCAGTTGTTTTCATTTGTAGGTGTCTTTAAGGCATTATGAGACATATTAATCACACAAAAGGGTCGTTCAAACACAACATCTGTGATATCCATTGAGATAATCTGATTCCCCTGTAGGAGTATGTTGTGAGCTGACAGTGCAGCCACTACTCCAGTCTCCAAACGTGTGATGTAGTTACAAGACAGATCCACCGTTCTAAGATTCCTATTCTGGGTTAACGTTTTCGGCAATGAAGATACTTTGTTCCATGATAAATTTAAATCAGTCAAATTTGGTAAACAAGAAAGGTCTGGAAAATCCGTGATGAGATTCAAAGACAGATTGATTTTGGTAATTCCTGGAAATTTGCAAATGTTTTTAGGAAAAAACTGTAAATTCTTTTGAATAAAATTGACATGAATATTTTTGGCGGACTTATTTCCTTCCAGGTATCCTTCTTTGGAAACATCTACATGTGAAACTGTCATACTGAAATCCCAAACACTTTTTGAATTGCATGCGCAGCAGTTATCTTGTGTGGTTTCTCCGACCGACACATTTTTACAGATATTTGGACAATACAAGACGTGTCCATTCCAGCCTTGTGGATACCACGGAAATGTATTTCTTTCCTGGAAAATATTTGCACAGCGAACCGTTCCTTTGAACAATAATAGAAAAGCAATTAAAATCCTTCCGGTTGCGGCGAACTTATACATTGTTATATATCTTATGCCCAGAGAGGTTTGGCGTGTGTACTTATTATATTTCCTGATATTGAATGCTCCTCTGATGTTGAACGTACCTTTATGAGCCTTGTTCCGCACAATAACCTGCAACTTATTACAACATCATGCGCGAAATTTGTATTCTTTTCCTAACTACAAAGACAGGTAAGATTAAATATTTGAACTCTGCAGGGTATTTTTAAAAAAAATGAAACACGTCTTCCTCGATAAGGATTTATTCATAATCATACACCATGATGTATGTATATTTTCAATTTATAAGTTCACTGAATAGAAAGAGCTAATTGAAAATTTGTTTGATTTGGATCACTGGCTATACTTTTGTCGGGTATCTCAAATTTATTGTCTGCATATTACGACAAAAATGCCATATAAAACACTTTTAGTTAATTTTGATTAAAACTACATCAAACCTTTTGAGCAGCAGTATTTTTCAATCATTATTTGTAGTTTATTATATAGTTTATTTTTCGTCTTTATTTTCAAACACTTATGGCAGGTGTTTATTATTAAGCAGTTATCAGGACCTCACTCTACAAGCTCCTACTCCAAGTGACATTTGACCGAAACAATTTCGGAACATTTTTACTCCCCCCTTTGGCCTATCTTGCTCATACTTCAAATAAACGGAGCTTTTGGTAAAAGGTGTGCAGCGACCTTAAACCAAGTTTCACAGTCAAATGTGACGGTCATAGCACATCTCTTTAAAATCCAGTTTTAGACCACGGTTATTTTCCAAATGGCTTAATCTTGTTCATATTAAATCCAAAATAGCCCGTTGGTGAGGGGTAATGAGATTAACTTTAAGTTCTGTGCAAACCTGAAAATTTCGAAGTTAAAGGTCAATTTCAAAGCAAAATGCACTGAAATGCTTTTGTCCTATTTTCCATTATTTAAGCGGGGCTCTTTGAGATAGTCACCATCTTGGTGGTGTCTAGTTTTAATTGTCTTTAAAACATCACTGCTCTAGAATGGCTCAGCCTAATACAAACATTTGTTACAACTAGTGCGTGCTGCTATTTACAAACTGACATCGGTTGACAAAGTGAGACCACATGAGATATAATTTGATTAAAAATGACAAGGATATGTTTATATCTTTTTAGTACAAAGAAAACTTGAAAGGGATGTGACTTACAGCTTTATACTCAAGAAATGACGTCTAAAAATCTTCGCTTGTTTTTAGCCCACCTAAGCTGACAGCTAAAGTAAACTTTGGAGATCCCTTTTGTCCGCGTCCGTCTCTCTTCTTTCCGTCCACCCGTACACTTTTCACATTTTCGACTTTTTCTCGACCACTTGACCAATTGCAACCAAACTTTGTAGAAAGCATTTTTGGGTGAAGGGGATTTAGGTTTGTTGAATAAAGGGACACACATAGCTCAAAAACCAATTGGCCAGAAAATCTGTTATGCATACACCAAACAAAGCTAAATAAATAACGCCATTTTGTATGTCAATTCGTTGTTGTTAAATACTTCAGGGTAAAATATCAAATAGCTACAAAGGAATTATAAAGCTACCTAGTTTGGCAACTCAAATATCGCTTTGAAACGCTTTTAATATTCATAAATCACCTTTGGTTTATTATGCTAAAACTGTCTCAAAAAGTTACCAAAAATAACAGTTAGCTTTTGAAATCATAATCATTCCTCAATCACCGTAGTATTCAATTATAAACACGCAAATCTTTATGATATCGATGTTATCATTCTCTGCCGTCCTCAGTACATTCTGCTGTGTGCAGTTCATCTCTTTCCCTATTTAATCTGACTTATCATCTTTTAATCTGCCACCCCTGCCACACATTATACTGTGTAATCCATCTCTTGCTATGTAATCCCCTTGGAAACCTAGTACTACGACATTGTTATTTTATCATGTTTTTTAAAGAAAATATGCAAATTCTTTTTTACTAATGTTAATAAGGATTTGTGTTTTCCCTTGATTTCAAGACACTTCCTGCTTTCCACTTGACATTTTTAATATAAGCAGACTTAAAGACTTCAAATTGGCAAAATGATTAATGGCAAAAAAGCCGGAGCGACTAGAATGTTCGTGTCTGGTTTGTTCCTACGACAGGTTGTACTCTTTTTCAAACTAATCTAATTTTGTCCTCGATACTGTTTTAAATATTATGCAATATATCATTTCTATCGGCAACCTAAAACAATCCAAAAGCTCTGGGTGAAATTCAATAAAACCGGAAATTTTCGTGATCCTATTTGGCAAAGGTGAAGGTCTCATGTCTCAACCAGACGTCAAGATCAATACATCCTTCTTTTAATAAAAATATTTGACAGTAAAGTGAAAATCACACGACGACAAGACAAATTATTTATTTCATATAGTAAAAACATTATACTTGGTGAACAATTGGAACTTTTGGTTCAGTGTACACATGGCACAGATTCTCAACTCTATACAAAGAAATAGCTTGGTTGGTCTAAAAGCTAATAATCATGAAAAAGGGCAAACTATGTACAAATGAGGGACAAAATCTCAGAAAAATCAAAATATTTTATAAGAAATTTTGCACATCTAGGACTGTTCCTTAAAAATATTGTGCTAGGACCAATATTGAGTGTATCAGATGTATTCTGTTCAGTGAGAACAGATACATTTCCAGTGACAGTGCTCTGAAGACTCAAATCCCTTGCTTCAAAGACTTGTATCAATAAAATTGTCTTTTGCAATATTATGTCAAATAGTATCAGGATAAATTGATTTGTTAAAAACTTCAAATCAAATTTTAGAATTCATTGTTTAGAACGGGGTATTGTCTTTAATAAAGATACATAATAAGACATGCTGCGTTGTTGACGGAATAGCCGAGGTCTTTATGTGAGGTGAAATAATTGGACAGGAAAAACGAATGTACCGGTGTACTCCCACACATACATACCAAAAGCACACAAACAACTTCACCACAATAGTTAGTAGAACATAACAAACGAATATTTCTTGTTTTCGTTTTCTTTCGATACAATTCGGTAGAAAGAACCAATTAAGAAATAAACAGCATGTTTAAAAGTTCCCCAGGATATCAACTTTGTTGGTTACGTGATAAAATCCTGTGAAGCCCGAATGACTTCTCATAAGATTTTATCACGTACCAGCCAAGTTCATATTCCAGTGAACATTTAAACAAAGCTGTTTATTACTTATATTTATGTTGGAGAAAAGCAAATTGTTCAGAATTTTTAACATAACCTTTTTTATGTTTACGTTATGCAACCGTCAATCGAAAAGTGCGTGGGGTAATAATTATGACGTCATTAAAAAGTTCACACAGAAATGGACGTTTTTGATATTCTATAGGTTCATATAAGGAAATATATTTGCAAATTTAAATATTGATGATTAAACACAACAATTTCAGTATGATATGTCTCATTTGTGTGTAAGTGTTTACATCTATTATCGAATGTTTCCTCAAACTCATTTCAATAGTATTTCACAGTACTTTTGAATGTTATTGAAGAGACCTTGCTGAAATGTGTTGCAGTGCTATGTGATGACATGGCAATTGTGTTCAATTATAAATTGTCATTGTCAAACTAAATACTTGTAAGTGAAGAATTCAATATTTGCGGTTTCAATCTTGTTTTATTCACTGGTTATTATTTTATATTTTTAAAAACAAACAAACAAACCCCCACCCCCCCCCTCCCAAAAAAAAAAAGAAAAAAAAAACAAATACCAAAACAAAACAAGAGGCCCATGAGACACACCGCTCACCTGAGGACGATAGGTATGATAAAATCAGCTTAATTGAGTCATAATACAAACTATCAAACTATCTGGACAATGTAGTACAATACATTTAGATCCTGTATAAATAAACATCCGTTTTCCCCCTGAATATTCTATAGCATTAAACGATTTATTTTTGACGTCGTCGTGTCAATAACTGCCGTAAGGTGGGCAGAAAATGTGAATAACGCGCGTTACCGCGTTATGATAATTTGTCTGCTCAACTGACGGCAGTTATTGACACGACGACGTCAAAACAAAATCATTTAATGCCTATATTTACATTCCCTTACTGATGAATTCAAACATTTAATTAACTAAATCTGTATAAATTGACGATCACAGAGGGAGTAAATTAGTAACAGCAAGAGCAGCTGTTGTCTAAAACCGTTTTAAACTGGTTATCACACAGACTGTTAAGATGAACATGAAAAAATAATCCATGAAAAATAACCTACAACATAGAAATCAATGTTTGGGAACTTATTATATAAAATACATTTAAATTCATACGCAGTGATTATGTTGTTGCATTTAGAGGCATTTAAACACCACGGAATATAATGGAAAAACGCAGTAGAATGTAAATATTTATGTTTATTATCGTAGTCCATTTTCTAACAGGGTGACTTTATAGTAATCTAAAATGTTGAGCATTGCAGTTCTCAAAAATATCCTTTTTTTGTTATATATAGGATATAAACCTACATCAAACTCTGAACCCCTTGTAAGGCCCAAGAATCGTCCAGGGGCCAGAGTTTAAACAAATCTTAAAGACTCGCCTGGCTAATTAGTTTCTGGGAAGAAGATTTTTTAAAATTTACTCTATATATTCCTATGTAAAATTTCGACCCCCCATTGTGGCCCCACCCTACCCCCGGGGGTCATGATTTTCACAACTGTGAATTTACACTACCTGAGAATGTTTCAGCTTTCCTGGCTTTCCTGGTTTCTGAGAATAAGATTTTTAAAGATTTACTCTATATATTCCTATGTAAAATTTACCCCCTATGGTGGCCCCACCCTACCCCTGGGAGTCACGATTTTCACAACTTTGAATCTACACTACCTGAGGATCCTTTCACAAAAGTTTCAGATTTTCTTGTTGATTAGATTTAAAGATTTACTCAATATAATCCTATGTAAAATTTTGACCCCCATTGTGCATGGTCATAATTTTCATAACTTTGTTTGAATCTATCCTACCTGAGTATGCATCCACACAACTTTCAGCTTTCCTGGCGGATTAGTTTCTGAGAATAAGATTTTTAAATATTTACTTTATATATATTCCTATGTAAAGTTTCGATCCCCTATGGTGGCCCCATCCAACCCCTGGGAGTCATGATTTTCAAAACTTTGAATCTACACTACCTGAGGATGCTTCCACACAAGTTTCAGCTATCCTGACTGATTAGTTTCTGAGAAGAAGCTTTTTAAAGATTTACTCAATATATTCCTATGTAAAATTTTGACCCCTATTGTGCCCCCCCCCCCTTGGGGGTCATGATTTTCATAACTTTGTTTGAATCTACCCTGTCGCGTGCGGAAACGCCCCAAATTCAAAAGGGAATTAGCGAATTCATTTGCCTCAGCCATGTATTGACGTGAAACTTCGGTGAAATATTCTTATGACACCTGCATATGTGTGACACATAAAAATGCTTCTGAAATCTTTAGTGAGAACGGTATCAAACTTTTCTGGTATGAGCATTTCAAATATGAAATGTAACTTTACAATACTTGAAGAGTTTTCTAATTTTCTAACGTAATATAATATTTTAAGAGAGGCTACTTAATAACGTCTCTCTGATTTACAATACTGATATATTTAACAAAAATATTATTACACTTCTACTACCAAGTCGATCAATTTATGGTCAATGATGATATAGAGCTATTGATACATAATTCAACAAAATAATTAAATTTAAGAAAGTAAGAATATGATATGACTTATTCGCCAAGAACCACAGTTTCAATTTCCATGTTATTACAACGAAATTAACGGATTTTTAAAAGAGATCTTCTACAAATGTATTCGATATTTGTAAAAATGTTTTCTTTACACCTTCTGCAAAATTGATAACATTGCCAAAACGTAAGAAAGATCCGAGTTTTCGACAAGAACAGCGCCTGGTTTCATCAAATCAAAATTTATGACTAGTAGATTTTTTCTGGAATCGGAAAAGTAACGGTTCCAAATGTTCTTCCAGTCATTGCGCGTCACTTTGGACTCTTCGTTGGAATAACCCACAGATAGAATCACCAGGCAATACCTGGACACAGATATTTGGTATGCTGTTTCATCTGCTCTTACACTTTCCCAAGGGCAGGTCGCGAAAAGGCACAAAAGCACTCATGCCATTCCCTGCTAGAAATGATTCCAGTGTGTCCTATACCCATGTCATGTGCCAATTTTTGCATTATTGACATCGTATGAGATGTACACCGCGCAGTCCTGATCTGCATGTTTGATACTTTTGGTACAATTTTTTCCCAATCTTAGAACAACTTTTAGTTCAATAGTCCAAACATTAACAATTAGTGTGAGAAAACAAACTAGTACCAAAATAGAGGAGCTGATTCACATCCAATCATATCTATGAAAATATTCCGTATCTGAGGATTTAAGACTAGGGATATACGTAGTTAAATTTTCCTTAGCAGTGCCATTCAAACATTTGAAAACGTAAGAAGTACATTTGCTGGTCAGAAAACTACTTATCCAGTCCAACATCCACAGATGAGAGCAAGTGCAGACCATAACAAAGTCTGTTTTTTGGAGAAAGACACATGGACTCAGACAGGGGTCGATGTATTCCTGTTCGCTGATATTGAAATCAATTTTATACTCTTTTCCTAGCTACAAAGACAAGTAAGATTAAATAGAGTGCTTTGGGGTAAAGGTTTGCAGTGAAATTGGACCAAAAACAATTTCGGAGCATATTTACCCCCCCCCCCCCCTCTTTAGCCCTATCTGGCTCATACTTCAAATAAACGGAGCTTTTGGGTAAAGGGTTTGCAGCGACCATACACCAAGTTTCAATGTCAAATGTGACGGCCATAGCAATTTCTTTAAAATCCAGTTTTAGACTACAAATATTTTCCAATTGGATTAATCTTCTTCTTATTAAATCCAAAAACGCCTGTTGGTGAGGGGTGATGGGATTGACTTTAAGTTCTCTGCCAACCTGAAAATTTCGAAGTTAAAGGTCAATTTCAATGCAAAATGCTTTGAAATGCTTTTATCCTATTTTGCATTATTTAAGCGGGGCCCTTTGAGATAGTCACCATCTCGGATGTGAGACCACATGAGATATAATTTGATTAAAAATGACAAGGATAGGTTTATATCTCTTTAGTACAGAGAAAACTTGAAAGGGATGTGACTTACAGCTTTCTACTCAAGAAATCAAGTCTAAAAATCTTGGTTCGCTTGTTTTTAGCCCACCTAAGCTGACAGCTAAAGTAAACTCTCTCTTCTTTCCGTCCACCCGTACACTTTTCACATTTTCGACCTTTTCTCCAGAACCACCTGACCAATTGCAACCGAACTTTGGAGAAAGCATTTTTGGGTGAAGGGGATTTAGGTTTGTTAAATTAAAGGACACGCATCTTTCAAGGTGGAAGCTCATAAACCAATTGGCCAGAAAAGCTGTTATGCATACACCAAACAAAGCTAAATAGAAAACGCCATTTTGTATATCATACGTTGTTGTTAAATACTTCAAGGTAAAATATGAAATAGCTACAAAGGAATTATAAAGCTACCTAGTTTGGCTACTCAAATTACTCAAATATCGCTTTGAAACGCTTGTAATATTTATAAATCAATTTTGGTTTCTTATGCTAAAACTGTCTCAAAAAGTTACCAAAAATAACAGTTAGCTTTTGAAATCATAATCATTCCTCAACACCGTAGTATTTAATTATAAGCACCCAAATCTTTATTATATCGCTTTTATCTCTCTGCCGTCCTCAGTACATTCTGCTGTGTGCAATTCATCTCTTACCCTATTTAACCTGACTTATCATCTTTTACCCTGCCATCCCTGCCAAACATTGTACTGTTAATCCATCTCTTACAATGTAATCCCCTTGGAAACGTAGTACTACGTCATTGATATTTAATCATGTTATCATATGTTGCACTAAACAAAAAATATATCAAGAAAAGGCAAAACGTCTCAGTTGTATAAAAATTACTGTTCGAATCATATACTCTCCGAGATTAAATAGTTATTCATTCAGTTCTTAAGAAACCTTCCAAACTTTCATACAAGTTGCACTGAATACGGTACCATTCAGCATCACAGCACACATGATTCTTGCAGAGATTTCAATTTACGTATTGATCAATCTTTTGATAACGTGTTAAACGTGAAGTTTATAATCTATGGGGTACTGTTGTTTTAATCGGATTTTTATATCGTTAACAACGATAGAGGAAAGCCGCGCTGAGGAATAAAATCATATTAACATACCTTTTAGCGAATATTTGATTAAATCACACTTTCAGTCATGTGGTCATTCATTGCCTAAATCTACGTATTACCATCTTATTTATGGAATAAATTATCTTCGATTTTTGGTCAATGTTTCCTCCATTTGTGTCCTTAACTCCCCTGCAAATCCATTACCCTGTCATATCCTTTACACCCTCTTATGTGTCGTACATGAAAAAATGACAATAACAAACCGTCAACCATCTCAAAAATCCATAAAACGAAATTCAAAGAAGAGCAACACGGACCTCCAAAAAGATAGAGGTAGGATCAGCTGCCCAGGAGGAGTGAGCATCCTCTGCTGACCGGTCACATCCGCCGTGTGCTCTTTGTCGTAATCGTAATTGGGAAAAACGGAAAAGTCCGTAGACAATTATGGTCTAACAATTAGTATGAGAAGCGTCAGTCAACATACGACCCAGTGGATGATTTTATTTGCTGACAAGGTCGTTGTATCGACCATAGAACTTACGAAAAGATTACTTCAAACGAGCCTGTTGATAGTCCTGTGTTATCAACTTGTTTGTCAGTAGCTTGTCTCGCCTTAGAAACTGTTCATACGAAGAGCATGCCCTTGCGTATCGAATGAATTAACTGAGAGACAAAAACACCATATGCTGGTGATGAAGATATATTCATACATATCTAAGGAAAGTTGACTATAGAAAAATTGAAGTCATCGCGTTTATCATAAAGTTTTGTTGTTAGGTTACCATCAATGTCCATTTCCAGTAAAATATCCAAATATGAAACAGATGACGCAGACTCTGTGGTATCTTTTATTTCAAGTTCACTGGGATCTATCGAGTCGACGTAAGTATGGAAATAACAATTGTTAATTGATAATACGTCGTCAATATACCTGAATGTTGAGTTGAAGGCCACAGCGAGTGATTTATATTTTTCACGCACAATTTTTTGAATACATTCTGCTTCATAAGAATACAAAAATAGGTCTGCTAACAATGGGGCACAATGGGTACCCATGGGAATTCCAACAGATTGTTGGAAGACTTGATTTCCAAAAACTACATAGATGTTGTCTATCAGAAACTCAAGCATCTTTTTAATGTCAACTTCAGAGTACTTGTGTGTGCAATCAGAATGGTTTTTAACAAAATAATGTTTTAGATTTCCAATAACAAGGTAAGCATTTTTACGACTTCCATTTTTATCGAAGAAACAACAGTCGGTGATATCAAAAAGCCTTGATTTCAATTTGTCATGGGGAATGGTTGTATAAAGCGTTGAAAAATCGTACGTTTTGATGCTATTGATTTTGGTAAGATTTTGTGACCTCAAAGTTTCTAATTATTCTTTAGAGTTTTCTAGTATCCACAACACTTCTGGAGTATATTGTTGTACAGTACTCTTGAAGTTTCTTCTTCACTACTGTAAGAATTTTAATAAGGAGTAAAGAGAGAGGTTTGGTAAAACATTTACTGGAACCTGCTAAATTTCTCTGTTTGTAAGGACTTTTGTGAAGCTTTGGAATCCAGTACAAATAAGGTAAATCAAATTCATTTTGTTTATTGGGGATATTAAATATATCCATAACCGATTTATGATTTTGACGTATTTCCTGCTTGGAAAGGCTGCTATTGGTGTAAGTATGATTACCATGTGTAGGATCGAAACCTAGTTTCGAAACCAATGTTGTTACTTGCCTTATCAGCAGAGACCAGTACATACTGATCGTGCAATCTATCTAGTTCTTTTCTCACTTCTCCTTTATTGAAAACAGAAGGATAGATGGTTTTCATTTGACCTCTCAGTCGTTTAATACGAGATTTTAATATATATCTGATGCTTTTAACCCACTCTGACAAGGTATCAAGGTCTTCTTTTTCAGATTTTGCCCATCTCTTTCCCTGTCATCCACTATTACCACATCTTCAGTATTAACCATCCTTTATCATGTCATCGTATGTACACACTGCACTGTAGCAGTGTTATACAACTCTTACTATGTTATACCCTGTCACACATGATACTATTTACAGGCTGTAATATGTTATTTTCTTTCAATCTGCTTTCCCCGATACACCTCGTCCTAGTCATTTACTATTTTAAATTTGTACAGATCATTATGTACTCAATTATATTGTTTTGCCTCATTAACGCTCTGTGCGCAATCTTTGAGTTTGTTTTCCCTGTGCATGCTCTTCACAATCTCCTGAATTTGCCCTTTTACTATCTTTATGCATACCTTGTACCCTAGTCTTTCCTTCAACCTCTACACATTTCCCCTAAATATGCAACATCTTTCTCTCTATATGCCTATTTCGTCGTCTATCCACATGACGAAACATGAAACATCATTTCACCATCTTCTTAATTATCCATGTCCCCATGTGATGCATTTATCAACTCAATGCATATTCTCTGCACTTGCTTTTGTCAACCTCTATACTTATCCCCTCTATTTCCTAATCAATAAGAGTTGCATTTTGTTTATCTCATATCATTCTTTTTTCCATTGGTTTCTTCTGTCACCCTCTGTTTACTTCACATACCTTGCACCATGTGTTTCTCTCTCCCCATGCCTCTATTACCATCGTATACTACATACCATGTGACTTTCCCTGCATAACCTATGTCACTTTCTTTTCACTCATCTCGTTTTGCCAACTGTAAGATATGATGATCTTTTTTGTAGCTGTAAAACACATGAACAAATTGACAAACATCATAAACAACTTAAAAATATTTTTTTCTAATTTGATGGATGCAGGAACATCAGCTAACGCAATTTCGAAATGCATAGAATTATTGGCAAAGTTCCCTGGCATATATGCATGATTTCTTTGTAAGAAAAAATATTCTTTCTACCTTACTAGTTTATCAACACCGCCAATTTGGATTTTTCGAGGAATATCAATCAGCTTACACCCGAAATCTTTTTAAAGAAAATATGAGAATTCCCTTTTACTAATCTTAATAAAAAGTTATGCTTTCTGTGGAAATAAACTGTGTTTATTTTCCGCTGATTTCAAGACACTTCCTGCTTTCCACTTGACCTTTGTAATATTCAGCAGGCAAACTTGCCATCGTTTATATTGATAAGGTATTGCTGCTCTCTACTTGATTATTGTTTGTGTCGACCGTTTCATTCGTAACGTCTTGAACTTAATTAGGTATTATGCATATTCATATCTGCTTGGACATGAGTGTATAGCGATCTTTGTTAGCACATTAGAGTATCTTATAATACTGATTATTTCTTAAGGTGACACTGTGACTCAATATACATGTTTTACTGATTATGACAACGTAAATCAGAATATACTAATTTTCATGATATGGAATGTTTCACGCATTATAAGTCATCACCTATCAGTTTACAAGTCATTAAAACCCATCCGGAAAATGTACTTGTAAACAAATCGAGTTGTTTTGGATATTGATTTTAGTGTCACGTGATTGAATGTGAAGTTATTCGATGTCTGTGTAAATTAACACGCAAATTAGGTGGATGGGATATAGTATATATACCAGAGACCGGCAAGTTTTTATTATTTAATAGTGCGGCATTTACATGGTATGAATTCTCAACTCTATACAGAGAAATAGCATGAGTGGTCAGAAAAGCTTCTGTCACGAAAAAAGACAATATATATATTATATATATATATATTATTATAAAAGCAAAGTTGTTGATCGTAACAATGAAAATTTTCCCCGTATATCATTGTATCTTTTCAAAAAATTGGACGGAAGACCTACTCATTGTTAGTAACGAGATAGTATTTATTACCTTAAAGTTTTGTTTCAGAAAAGCAAATTGTTCAGAATTTTTAACCTTTTTTATGTTGCAACTGTCAAACGAAAAACGCATTCGGTAATAATTGTGACGTCATTAAAAAGTTCCCTCAAAAATGAATGTTTTAGCTATTCTATAGGTTCCTATAAGGAAACATATTTTAAAATGTAAATATTGGTAATTAAACACAACAATTTTAGAATCCTATTTCTAATTCGTATGTTAGATTATTTAGTGTTTACACCCATTAACGAATGTTTCCTCACATTACATTTCAATACTGAATTACACAGTACTTTTGAATGTTATAGAAAGATTGTGCTGGTATGTTTTGCAGTGCTATGTGTTTACATGGCAATTGTGTTCAATTATAAATTCTTATAGAAAAATAATTAAGTAAAGAATGCAATATTTAAGGTTTAAATCTTTTTGTTTATTATGATGTTTTTTTCAAAGTGAAAAACAAACAAACAACCCCCCCCCCCTCCCCTTCCAAAAGAAAGAAGAAAACAAAACCAAAAAAACCCTAATTGATTTATTAAACTGATTGTTGTTTAAATTATTCTTCTAATATCCAGATACAATCTACAATCATTTTAGCGCCTTTGCCAGATAAAACATTTTCTAAAGGTATCCACCATATATATGTGTAACACCTAAAAATGCTCCGAAGTTTTATTTAGAATAGTATCAAAATAGTCTTGCATGAGCATTTTAAACATGAAATGTTACTATACAATACTTGAAGGAGTTTTGTGATGGACTCTCAATATGATTTTTAAAGAAATGCTATGAGATTATTACTCTCTGATTTACAATCCTAATATATTTAACAAAAGATACCCCTCTACTACCAAGTTGATCAATTGATGGACAATGATAAAAACAAAACATTATTAAAAAAAAGAATTAAATCTAAAAAAAAAAAAAAAAAGGAAACAATAGGATTTGACTAGTTCGTCAAAAACCACAGTTTTCATTTCACGTTAGTACAACGGAAATTACCGGTATTTCAAAAGAGCTATTCTACAAATGTATTCGATATTTGTGAAAATGTATTCTTTTCGCCCTCTGCAAAATTGATAACATTGCCAAAACGTAAGAAAGCTCTAAGTTTTCGACAGGACATATCGCCTGGTTTCATCAAATCAAAATTTATGACTAGTAGATTCTTTCTGGAATCAGACATGTAACGGTCCCAAATGGTCTTCCATTCATTGTGCGTCACTATGGACTCTTCGTTGGAATAACTCTCCGATAGAATCACCAGGTAATACCTGGACACAGATATTTGGTATGCTGCTTCCTCTGCTCCTACACTTCCCAAGGGCAGGTCACGAAAAGGCACAAAAGCACTCAAACCATTCCATTCTAAAAATGGTTCTAGTGTTTCGTATACCCACGGGCCAATTTTTCCATTATTGACATCGTATGAGATGTACACCACACAGTCCTGATCTGCATGTTTAATACTTCTGGTACATATTTTTCTTAATCTTAGCGCAATTTGAAGTTCAATCTTCCAAACATTAACAATCAGTATACTAAAACAAAATAGTACAAAAATAGAGGAGCTGATAAACATCCAATTATATTTATGAAAATCTTCCGTATCTGAACAATTTAGACTCGAAATATAAGTAGTTAAATTTTCCTTAACAGTGCCATTCAAACATCTGAAAACGTGAGAAGCACATTTGCTGGTCAGAAAACTACCTATCCAGTCCAACATCCACAGATGGGAGCAAGTGCAGCCCATAACAAAGTCTGCCTTTTGGAGAAAGACACAGGGACTCAGACGAGACAGGGGTCGAGGTATTCCTTTTCGCTGTTCCGACTCCGGTACGGAAAATATTTGGAGACGTGTTAGATTATCTACGGCATCCTTACCGAACACGGGCATAATTTCTAAATCTAACACACTAACGTGTCTCAAGTAATGGTTGTTAGTTATTTCATGTATCCTGTTCCCCCTCATGTGAAACTCGATACGATCGCTGTAGGGAAGAACACGAGGAAGGCGCTCAAGACCAGCCCCGGTACAGTTTATGACGAGAGTTAGTGTCAAGGAAGGGTTTCGATAGATCATATTTCTTGGACTTTCTTCACATACACAACCATCTGGACATGAAGGAGTCGAAGTATAGTTACAGAGCAAGTCTTTAATTTGGTTTTCCCTGATAATATTTGGTAACGACTTACCCTGGAACTTTTCTGGTGAACCACACGTTATGTTAAAGTAATCCCTCTTCATCATGTTAATATATTCTTTAAAGTGTAACAAGGGCTCAGCGATCTTACAATCACAAATTACCGGGTTATGCCGAAAATCGAACCCAAAATCAAACAACTTGCCGAAGTCAAAAAGATTCGAAAAGCCAATTTTTTTGGCATTTGGCATTCTTGTGAAGAAATTAAATGAAAACACTCCATACCCAGGCCCATACTTCGCTTTTAGATTTACTTTCCAGTTGTTTTCATTTGTAGGTGTCTTTAAGGCATTATGAGACATATTAATCACACAAAAGGGTCGTTCAAACACAACATCTGTGATATCCATTGAGATAATCTGATTCCCCTGTAGGAGTATGTTGTGAGCTGACAGTGCAGCCACTACTCCAGTCTCCAAACGTGTGATGTAGTTACAAGACAGATCCACTGTTCTAAGATTCCTATTCTGGGTTAACGTTTTCGGCAATGAAGATACTTTGTTCCATGATAAATTAAAATCAGTCAAATTTGGTAAACAAGAAAGGTCTGGAAAATCCATGATGAGATTCAAAGACAGATTGATTTTGGTAATTCCTGGAAATTTGCAAATGTTTTTAGGAAAAAGCTGTAAATTCTTTTGAATAAAATTGACATGAATATTTTTGGCGGACTTATTTCCTTCCAAGTATCCTTCTTTGGAAACATTTACATGTGAAACTTGCTTACTGAAATCCCAAACACTTTTTGAATTGCATGCGCAGCAGCCTTCTTTTGTGTTTCCGCCAAATGACACGTTTTTACAGGTATTTGGACAAAACAAGATATACCCATTCCAACCTTTTGGATACCATGGAAATGTATCCCTTTCCAGGGAAATAATTGCACAACGAACCATTCCTATCAACAATAATAAAAAGGTAATTGATATCTTCCGTGTTACGAATTCAAACATCGTTACATCTCTTGTGTCCATAGAGGTTTGACGCCTGTTCTCATTAAATGTCCATTATTAAACCGATGAAAACACGTGGAAGGAAGTTTTTTATCGCCATATTTGGTTTCAAAATAAACATTATGCAAAACTAAATTTTTTTTATCATTCTTTGTATTTTTCAATTCGTAGTTTTGAATATTTTAAATAGGATTTTCTCCATGCCTTTAGTTTCTTTTATTTCTTTTTTGATAGTCGTTGTATTTTTTCAATGGGTTACTAGTACTGATTGAAATTAGTTATCCGGCACGAAACCTCAAAACAAGAAATTGGTATTTTTCAGCACGTGTTTCATATTAACAGGAACCTTTTGCGATTGACGTAGGTCTTTAGTACATTTATTAGTCTAAAGTGAGAAACACCTAAAGGATTCAGAATGGCAATTGGGAAAAAACGAGAGACGTTGGAATTTTAGTGTCTAAATTGTTCTACTGACAGGTTATGCTCACTTTGTATCTACTGTTTATTTCGCCCTCAATAAATATTCAGCAATTCGTATAAAAAGTTATTTAACATAATTTTTCAAATCTATAAGTGTATCGTCATTTCCATCAGCAATCATCAACAATCTCAAAGCTCTTGAGGAAACTCAACGAAACCGGAAGTGTACGTGATATTCAGCAAAGGAAGTGGTCTTATGTCGCAACCAGAGTTTAAAATTACTACGTAGTTCTTAAACACCTGAGTGTTAAATGGAAATCAGCCATCCAAACAGCAAGAATAATGAATGTGTTTATTTCATATGATTTATACATTATATTTATACATTATATTGGGTAAACACTTAGAACTTTGGTTCACTGTAAACCGGGATTTACTTCTAAATTGTACTATGTCTTCCATATCATACCCTATCATTCATGGTTGACTCTACACTATGTTTATCTCCTGCACAACCTGTACTATGTCATTAATTTCTTACCCTATCATCCATGGTTGACTCTACACTATGTCCATTCCCCTCTACAACCTGCATGTACTATACATTGTATCAAACTTTGACTCCTTTTTTCATGCGTGTTTCGGGACTCCGCTCGGGGTCTTACCGCCGATACTGTGTGTAATGAAGGTGTTGTTCTCGATGGTCATCTCCATTACGTAATCAGCCTCCTGTTGACTATAGATACAGTATTTGTCGCGTGGACAATGCATATCTTACAATTTCTGGTAACGCATGCGATAGTCTTTTGTTTTATATCAGAGTGTTGTAGCTCAAAACTGTGCACGAATATTTACAAACATAATTAAATAAAATCTTTAATTTCTTGTAACCATTAATAAAATTACGCCTCTATGTTTGACTAACTTTAACGTTCGATATTATATAATTTGACTGATCACTATTAAGAATACATGAACTTGATTGACACCTTGTTTGTGATTGTGTATATAAAAATAGTCCACTAATTAGGCCATTATCATTTAAGACTATTGTTTGAAATGTAAATGAATTTCATGCAAGCGCTTGGTATAAATTGTTTACACATGTATATATATATACATGTACCTGTAACCTGAAAAATATATCACAACTGATAATTTTGTTACTTTTTGAGCGTGTATTTATGGAGATACATGTATATATACTAAAATTGAAGTCCCTGGTAACATGTATAGTTTGTGTGAATTTTGCGAACTATTCCACACAGAAATGATATAATGAGTTAATCAAAGGTAATTACTGAGTAACATACCGATTAAATTTAAGAATACAAACCGGTAGATATTGTGATTTTAATTTCTGCGGATTTTTTATACCCGCAAAATACCGCAGAAAAAAAACAAACGCAGAAAAAACCTGTTATACGGTATGTCATTATCTCTTATCCTGTTATCCATGGTTGACTCTAGACTGTTGTCTGAAGAAAAAGAAACACGTCCGTTTACTACGTCTACATTTTATTAACTGAGAATACATTAAGGTACATCACAAGAAGTTTCACAAACTATCAAATATCAACTTTAGCAGAGCAAGTGCTCATAGTATAAATAAACTAGAGAGTTTCTCATTAATAAACGTCTGAATCAATTACTGACCTAAACATTGTTTTATTTATGAATTGCTGTAGCTTAAGATTTTATCAATATTAAAATAATATAGACTATGTCCAATCCACTGTACTATGTCATTATTTTTGTCCTTTCTTCAATGGTTAACTCTACACAATGTTGAATCCCCTGTACAACTTTAACCATGTCATAAATCTCTTATCCTATTATCCATGGTTGACTCTACTCTATGTCCAATCCCCTATACAACATGTTTTATGTCATTAATCCCTTATCCTACACATCATCCATGGTTGACTCTACACTACTTTTATCACCTGTGCAATCTGTGCTACGTCATATATCTTTAACTCATTCATCCATATGTAACTCTACAATATGTCATATCCCTGAACAATAAGCAATATGTCATTAATCTCTTTCTTTATCATCCATCGTTGACTCTACACTGTGTCCATTCTCCTCTACAACCTGAACTATGTCATTAATCTCTTACTCTATCATCCATGGTAGACTTTACATGATGTCTTATTACTTGTAAAACTGCATGATGTCATTCATCTCTAAACCTATCATCCATGGTTGCGTCTTCACTATGACCCAGCTATAGTAAAACCTTCAAATTGTTTACAGGAAGATGGATCCAGCATATTCCCTTCCCAATTATCATATCAGTTTCATGAACTTGTACTAACAGAGTTTATCTGAGAACAAGCTGGCCAATCAATAGCTTCTCCCATGGTACATTGCAAAATATGTTAATATCTAAGCATAAAACCACCTCTCAAGTTCAAGATAAAACATTATTTCGATATAAAAAGTAAGATAGTTACACGTACGGCCTTTAGAGCAATATCAACTCAAAAACAGGCATTAGATCATGCACTTTTTGCATGAATTTTCAAAACATCATATTACATGTAGTATTGTATTTGATACACTTTGTCATGATTGTTTATCAACTTATAAACGCCATTGTAAATAAAAGTTAGCTAAATTTTTTTTTCATAACATAATCATTTGTTCCTTTCTTTAAGGAGTAAATATTCATAAAGAAAAAATATTAAAAAGATAGAATGACAGCTGTCTGCTTAGTGGTGCAGTTCATTTGAAATTTTAATGATACAAATTTCTGTCTTTAGCTGTTGTTCTTCAAGTGTAAATTGATAAACTAAATAATCGTATGACCAAGCCGCGTTTTGTGGCAAAATTGCTATTCATGATAGCTAAAAGTCTCATGGGTTCTCTGTTAAATGTCCCATCGAGCTCAACTAGGTTAAAACAATAATCTATTTAAAAAGTGCGTTAATATTGACGTTGACTTAGTCCCAAATTTAACTAACTTTGAATTTTTTTTCAAATTGCGTAATTTTTCAAAGTGCATCGTAAAACCCCTTTATACAGGGGTATATTATACCCCTGAATATACTCTTTTTACCGTCCAAACGCATCGTATTTGTCTAAACCTTTTCATGAACCCTATTTTATCATTCTCTCCACATTTCCTTGCAACATGTTTTTCCATCTTCTACGCTTCCCATGTGTTCACATCTTTTCCTGTTCATCCCTTAATGAACTCTAAAATATCCCATATTCAATCTTCTTTCATCATCTTTAAACCCCCTGTACCTGACTTTATTAATCCGCATGCCCTTCCTCTGTATATACTGGCTTAATCTGCAGTTGTCCATTTCAATACTTTTTCCTTGACCCCATATCATATGTACATGCAATTGTCATATTATATATTCTATACATTCTTTTCCTGTTTATACCTTTGTTGCTTTCTCTCTAAATATCGTACAATTTTCTTTTTGTGGATTCTTCTGTCACCTTCTGTACACATCACCTGAACCCACGACTCTCTATCTGTATACCCATAATACCTAGGACTTTTATATACCCTATGCACATGCCTCTGTCACCTTTTTTATTTATTCCCCGTAAGAAAGATTATCCAAAAATAAACTATTTTAATATTTTTCTCTTGCTGAAAGTCAAAAAAAAAAGGATTCCGAATTTTTTTTTTTTAAACATAGTCAAAACTCAATGCCATATATATATAAATATTAGCTGCATGAACATTAGCTAATGTATTTCATAATTTGTCAGGATTGTATTTGCATTTATATTTTATACGACATTGGTGGATCGTTATCTTACTTAAATACAAATGCTACTTTATCAAAAGTGACCGAAAAGAAAATAGAACTTATCAACAAATGAACAATATATATAGAATGCTCACTCCTCCATGGCACCTGATCCTACCTCAAATTTTTTTTAAAAGTCCGTGTTTGCTCTGCTCCTTTTTTGTAAATTCCCTTTGGACTTTTGAATTTGAACACTGTTCGTTATCACCACATGTCCTCATAGGTATGTCCTTAAACACAAGTGAGCACCACTTCGGGAACTAGTAAAAGTGAAGAACAGTAACACAGGAGATAAAGAATTTTGAGGTTTTTGTTAAATAAAGACTCCAATTAGTTCTGCCAAATTCTTTTGTAGGAAAACTCGAATAAACCTTATTTAAATCTTAATAAACTACTTGTTTAACAATCGAACGGTTTACGAGCAGGAGTTATAGGCCTTTCAATAGCAAGAAATTTAAAATCGCAAAAAACATGAAAAAATTGATCCGATACATCATTCATGAAAAATATGCTCATTCATTCCAAAGTCAACTTGCAATATTTTTTCTGTAATTAAGTAATAAACAAATGCATGTTAAATAATCATTGGGATATGGACTTCTTTGGTATGTGATCAATACTTCTAGGAAGCCATTCAAGCTTCACAAGATTCGATCACGTTACCAATCAAATTCATACCCCGATTAACTTTTTAACATTCGTGAGTATTACTAATATTTTTTTGCACTGTCAGTCGTACAAAGTACAGTAGAGAACCGATGAAAAGAAGAAAGGAAAAGGCCGCTTATTGAGTCAAGACGAAGCTCTTAGGTACGCTAGACGCCTGGGTGTCATCTCATTAGATTACGATCGGCAACGACACGAAAAGATCTGGGACTACCAAGAGGGTATAAGTAATCATTTTAACAAATATTGTCGGGGCACCTTCGAAAAACTCCACTCATTACAAGACAGCCAATGAACTGACATTTTTTTCATCCCTCCCCCCCCCCCCTCTTTTTTTGGCTTGAGAACTGATTCTGTTGTAAATAAAATTGTGTTACTTATTTGAGTTAGAACAAAATAGAACAAATAAACCTTCGCGGCTGCAAAGTGCATTATGCAATTAATTTTATTTCATTATAATTTTTTTATTTTTTATTTTTTTCACCCCCGCCCCCCCCCCCCCCTCTCTTTTCTTTGGCTTGAGAACTAAATCATGATTTTGCATTACTAAAATTGTGTTACTTATTTCAGTTAGAACAGAATACAACAAATAAATAAATCTTCACGGCTGCAAAGTTCACTTTGCAATTAATTTTATCTCATTATAATAATTCTATTTAATGCGCCATCTGATTGGTTTAGACAGTCACCTGACAGGACGAAGAAGGCGTATTGTTTCCCAAAACATTAATAACATCCCTTTGGACGTCAACTATATGATTCAGCAGAAAGATGGGAAATTAACATAGAACACCGTACATTCACGACGACTTTGCTGATTAGAATTCTAGTTACCGAATGGTGTTCGGTATAATGAACAATTTATTCAAAAATATTTGGGATATATGAATATTTATTCACGCACAAAAATTTCCTCGGTCATTGAAATATGATTTTTCTTGGGAAAAAGAATCATATATATACCATCAAGCAATAAATGTACGGTATGCACAAATGTTGGCACATGAATAGATATCAATTTTGAATAATATATCTTAAAGGGCAGTTCAGTGCGTAAAATCCGTATATTTAATTAAATGAACTTACTTGTAGGATGATTTAAAGAGTTAAAATATTCAGGGGCTGTCATTGATTTTATTAATGACACTTATCTAAGCTGATGGATAAACACAAAATCATACGAGTTAGTAGGATGGTAATATATTTCAACTTAAGGTAGTCCATCCATAACTGAGATGAATTAAACAAATTTGATCGATATAAACAACATTAAATAAATATTTTAAAATTATTAGGATACTGACATAAACCAAACTTGGAAGTATGTATGCAGTCAATTAAATGAACTTTTTGCACTTTGAACTTTTTTAAAGAGTTGTCCTCCCCTTGCAAAAATTAGGAAAAAATCAATTTCTAAAAATATGTATGGTAAATTATGAATTTTTTTGGCATTTTCAAAGAAAAGGAAAGCTTTTGCAACTTTTTACCAAGAGCTTTGTGAGAAAATTATTTGTACTATAAAGATATATTTAAAAATGCATTTTTTCCATAGACTTCAATGTTAAATTCAAGATGTGATAAATTTGTTAATATTCATTTTTTTTTTTGAAAAAATTTTAAAGATGAATCTTTATTATTTTATTAACCCATTAAAATCACACTAAGAATTTAGTTATCAAACTTGCAATCTATTAGATATGAAAAATGATAGTTATGGATGGATTTCCTTAATAACAAACTTAAAAAAATATGGTTACATGTATTTAGGCATATTTGTTCACTACAGTATTTGTGTATTTTTTAACTTGTTCCCGAGGCCTTTCTAACATTCTATCAGTGTACCATACATGTTGTTGCATATTTTTTTTTTTACAAACTAAGGTTTGTTTCATTAACGTTACGCAATAATTTGGTATAAGAACCGGGCGATATAAAAATTATCTAGATGTCAATAAAACCTTTCTAATAAAAACAATGCATAATGAAGAAGTTTTATGATAGTAGAAAACTTGCAAAACAATGCGTTTATAAGTAAGATCCTTAATAAGGAAAGAGTTCGACTTCTTCATTTTTAATGCTATTCAATCGTTCGCAAACATTAAAACAATGACGATACCCTAATACACAAACACTAAAATTTTTAAAAAACTAAAAAGCATCCAGCACCTAAACATCAAACGACAGATGATGCTAAAAGTTTATATTGAAAAATATGATAAGACATCCGACATCTTGACATCAAATGTCTAATAATGATAAATGTGCATGTTTATGGTGAGATGTGTTAATTTGAGCCGTATCTTTAACTTCTTCCCTTTCCGGTTCAGTTTCTTCCGGTTCGTCGTCCATCAGATGGTGGTCGTACTTCGGTTGTCCCTGATGGCAACATTTGTGAACGAGCTGTTCGTTTTGCCGTAAGTGTTCTCCAGTTTCAGCATACCTCTCATCCTCTTGCTTCGACACTGCAGCATGTCTAGCAGAGACGCCCGGAACTGTGTGCTCATCAGAAAGAAGATCCAGAAATTACAGGTGTAACTCAGTAACGAAAGAGTCGATGATATGGTATCCCAGAGAATATCGGCTTCCTCGGACAATACTCCTCTTTTTTGATCCGTCGCCAACTCGAGGACGTAAATCAGAAATGCAATGCCGTCCTGGATTTCTGCAACAAGGAATACGACGAGAATGATAACCACAAGCATGTTTATCCTTCGGAGTTGTTCCTTTTTATAAGAATCGGAGGCTTTGAAACTGATGATTCGCTGGTGTAGCATCAGCGCTAGGGCTATAGTGGTTATGAAGAGGGTGATAATAGGAAGAAGGCGAGTCAGAAACCCAGAGAAAATATAGTACAGCATCATTGATCTCTTTATGTCTCCTACTACATTCTGCAGCGATTGGGAAATTTTTCTGGTACATCCAGAGGGCAATGTTTCATTCGCAAACCTCGAGGAGTAAATAGGAAGTTTCTTTATATCGATGCCGAATGCTTCATATTGATATACAATCACCGCGATTATCACAATGGTTGCTACTTTGAGATCGCCCATCCCCAATCCCACCCAACGATTTAAAATACATAAAATATTTAGATCTAAAGAACATTTTGTCCTCACAAGGCAAGAAGTCCAATGTCATGTAGCCACTACTTATAAGATTCAAAGAGAGATAAAAGAATCATATTGTCCAATAATTATCGGGCGTTGTAATTTCTAACGACATTGAAAGTGGTGTTAGTTTTCGGTAGTATACTACATTTGTTTTCACTCTTTCATTGGTTTAAACATGACACGTGATTGCCGGATATTTGTTCGTCTAGTGAGAATTAATATTCGGCAATATGGATGAAGCTTCGTATACTCGTCTCCACAGTTTATGAAATTTTAAAATACAAAAACCGCGTTCCTTAAGTTCTTAAAATGGTTGGAGTAGTTGCCCATGGAAATTACTTTTGAATTAGAGTAGTTGCTCTTCAAATTGACGTCACATTGTTGCCTATTTAGTACAAAATAAAATTATGACAGCGTCGAGATTTGTTCAAACCCCTGCGGAGGAAGGGGAGAAAACGTTTAAACTTAAATAGCAATAAACATTACAAGTAAAGAAGGGTCAAGCGAAGATTTTCAAAGACTATTTGAAAGGTGAGAATGTGATTTTGAGGAGTTCGATTATGTTAAATTGGATGGCCCCATTTACATGGATTTTTCAAGATCATCGTTTCTTGTGAAATAAACGTCTCACTTGAAATAAAACACTTATTAGGTTTGTTACTGACTATAGAAATAAGATCATTCTTTGCTCGCCGTCTATGAGACTGATCAACCCCATACATATCTGTAGTCAGTTACAAACCTTATAAGTATTAACGGAATGTATTTTCCCCATTATCTAGTGTATGTCGGTGAAAATCTATGAAATTTTAGAACAAAGTGAACTAAAAACGAATCCTTAAAAAATGAAAAGTGAATAGCTCATTTTATTCAATGATAGAATTCAATATGAAAATGAGAAAACCGGACCAAAAGCATTTTGATAAACATTTGTTTAATGTCCTATTTATTACTTATATTTAGTAGGATTATTTCAAATATTTCAAATATTTTCATCATTTGTATATTGAACGGATAGAGGAAATCTGGGTCATTTACAACAAAGATGGAGTTTTGAGAAACATTCAGGATCGAATTAGAATATCAGCATAAGGTTATTGACCTTTTTATTCAAAAGTGATTAATATCAACATAATTATAAAGGCTGCTGTGAACAATTATTGGTGAAATTTAATTGATTTTTATTTAGTGAAAATGGTTAAATTTCGGAATAAATCTTACATTTGATTTTTAATCCTCTCGAATTTTTCAAATATTAGTAAATAGTTGTATTATATGCATAAGAAGGGATGTTGGATTTTTTTTTTTATTATTTCAAAATAATTTCTGCTTGTAACGTTAAGCGAGACATCAGCGTTTTAGATAAGGATGCACTGCCACTCTCTGACTACATTTTGTGTATTAAAAGTACAATTTGAAAACTCGTGAAACTTAGATGACATGTGGTGATAACGAACAGTGTTGAAATTCAAAAGTCCAAAGTAAAATTACAAAACAGGAGCAGAGCAAACATGGACCTCTTAAAAAATATATAGAGAGAGGTAGGATCAGGTGCCATGGAGGAGTGAACATCCTCTGCTGACCGGTCACAACCGCCGTGTGCTATTCCCTAATCGGGAAAAAACCAGAAAAGTCCGTAGACAACTCGGTGATTAATAATGGTCTAGCAATTAGTATAAAAAACGTCAGTCAGCATGCGACCCAGTGGAAGATTGTATTTGCTTACAAGGTCGTTGTATCGACCATAGAACTTACGAAAAGATTACTTCAAACGAGCCTGTTGATAGTCTTGTTTTATCAACTCGTTTGTCAGTGGCTTGCCTCCCCTTATTAACTGTTCATACGAAGAGCATGCCCTTGCGTATCGAATTAACTGAGAGACAAAAACACCAGGTGATGAAGGTATATTGCTACATGAGTAAGGAAAGTTGACTATAGAAAAATTAAAGTCATCACGTTTATCATATAGTTTTATTGTAAGGTTACCATCAATGTCCATTTCCAGTAAAATATCCAAATATGAAACAGATTACGCACACTCTGTGGGATCTTTTATTTCAATTTCACTGGGATATATCGAATCGACCTAAGTATGGAAGTAACAATTGTTAATTGATAATACGTCGTCAATATACCAGAGTGTTGAGTTGAAGGCCACAGGTAGTGATTTATTTTTTTCACGTACAAGTTTTTGAATAAATTCTGCTTCATATGAATACAAAAATAGATCTGCTAACAATGGGGCACAATTGGTACCCATGGGAATTCCAACAGATTGTTGGAAGACTTGATTTCCAAAAACTATATAGATGTGATGTTGTCTATCAGAAACTCAAACATCTTTTTAATGTCAACTTCAGAGTACTTGTGTGCACAATCCGAATGGCTTTTAACAAAATAATTTTGCAATGACCGATGACAAGATAAGACAATTTACGTGATTCATTTTTATTAAAAAAGTAGTTATCAATAATGTCAAAAAGACGGGACTTTAATTTATCGTGGGGGATGGTTGTATAAAGTGTAGAAAAGTCGTATGTTTTGATTCTATTGATTTTGGTAAAATTTGCGATTTCAGGTTTTCTAAAAGTTCCCTTGGAATTCTTAAGTATCCACATATGATTTACACCGCTTCTTGAATATACTGTTGCACAGTACTCTTGAAGTTTCTCCTTTACTGCTGTTAATATTTTCGTAAGGAGTAAATTTCTTCTTTGGAAAGAGAGCAATGAGTGTAAGTTGGATTTCCACTTGCGGAATTAAATCCAAGTTCTTCTAATATACAATTTAGATAATGAGCCTTACAAAAAACGACAATGTTGTTTCCTGCTTTGTCAGCAGGGACCAGTACAAACTGATCGCGTAATCTATCTAGTTCTGTTTTCACTTCTAAATTATCAAATTTAGAAGGATAGATGGTTTTCATACTGCGCTTTAATCGCTTCATACGAGATTTTAACATGCATCGAACAGTTTTAGTCCATTCTGACAACGTGTCAAGGTCTTCTCTTTCATGTTTGGCCCATCGTCTGGCGTATTCCTCTACAGAATTCATAAAATGTATGAAATTAGAATGCCAGTTAAAAGATCGGGGTTCCCTAAATTTTGGACCTTTAAGAATAAGTGATTTAAGGTCATCATTGTTTACTATATTTACGTCACCAGTAATAACATGTCCAGCAGGACTATAGTTGAAGGGTGAAGAAGAACAAGAACATGTTGGAAGACTATTTTTCAGATGCTCGATGTCGAGGCATTCTAGAGTTTTTTTTTATAATTAAAAAGTTTGGAAGCAATGGTCCATGTATAATTGTAAGAAATACAAGGAGTCGTCTTCAACTTAAAATATGGTTAAATACAAGACTGAACCTTTTTGTGATTAAGTATATTGCTAATATTTACAGCGTCAATACCTTTGTTGGCATATTGAAGTTTAAAGAACAAACGTGCTTGCTGAGTAGTTTCTTCTTCACGTGGCGGTTTAAAAAGCCTATGGTTAGCAACATCCATAACCACCGAAATGAGTCTGTATTCGGGTGTTGAAGAATCAAAACTTGGCATATTCTTTACTTTTTCAAGCATATTATTTAAAATTTTCCAAAGGACAGAGAAAAGTTTGGTTCGGATGTGATGAAGACCCAACTGTTTATTTACATAAGGTAGAAGTGAATCAGAAAAGACATCGTGTATATTGGGTTTATTGTAAAGCCGATGTCCATGGCTACGCTTACGTCTCTGTGTATTGTTTAAAAGTCTCATCTTATTTACATTGTTACACTGTGAACTTGAAAGATTCCCTACATTATCGACATTGTCGTTGCAACCGTAAGGAAATGCTTTGCCTAGTTTTCTGATCCAGAATTCTTCTCTTTTTCTACGGAAAGGTGTACTTAGTGATGGACTATTAGTATGATGATAAATTTTCTCTAGAATTCCAACTTTCATTGACAAGATTCAATGATCGGGTGAATTCAAGTGCTTGTACAGAAGCTGTTGGCCACCGTTGTTTACTTGAAATCGATACATTGGCACAAACATTCCGAAACAACTTACCAGCGAGCATCTGGTTAGATTTCTAAAATTTCCTTCGGCGATGCTTGTGTAATAATATTAGGGAGCACATCAATTAAAAGTTCTCTTTTTGGATTAGATTGATTTTCTAATTCACCCTGTGTATATTAATGGATTGATGATTTACATTGACTTCTTATCAAACATTTACGGTCGAAAATAACCATCAATTTCATCAATAGCCTGACACATGTTACATTCATTAACCGGAAGCACTGCAGCTGCTAAACAACAACCTCTATCAACCTTTCCGGCTATGTATTTACTCCAAAGTAGATTTAACTGGAAACAATGATCTCTTTAAACCCCTCCTTTTATGCATTTAAGAACCA
The DNA here is from genome assembly GCA_033439105.1 of Magallana nippona. Lineage (NCBI taxonomy): Eukaryota > Metazoa > Mollusca > Bivalvia > Ostreida > Ostreidae > Magallana > Magallana nippona. The sequence goes on from CM065923.1 coordinate 3,797,977, forward strand.
CTCACCTCTCTCTTAAAATAATAATGGTAAATTTTCGATTTCCTCTACTTCTTTATCCTGACAGCAACTAAATTCACTCTTTAATATTCAAGAGAAGTTTGGAAAAAACAATCTTGAATTGTAACAACTTTTGATCAATAGGCCTGCATGGTGTTTGTTGCTGTCTCTGTATGTGCTCATAACATAATCACATTTAGGTCGGTTATGTAAAACAAGCCTTTGCAATACTAAAATACATTATCTTCACTGCAACAGCTCAAGGCAAAATTTGAAATTTGAAGACAAATTACTTCATATTTAATCTATAAATTTTATTCATTATATTATCAATATTGTAATATAAACACATCTATTTTTCAACCCATTTCTCTTTCTGTGTCCCATGTAAAATTGTTTTGTTGTAAAAAGGTACATCATAAGAACGTACTATTCTCGGTTTTGCTCGTTAAACTCATGTTTGGAGTGTTCGAAACGCTTTCCTCGTCAGAATCCTCTAAATTAAAGTAGATGTGAGCTTTTCGGAACCCAGACTTGAAAATGTCGAGAAGTGCCGAACGAAACTGTTGACTCATCAAGAAAAAAATCCAAAAGTTGCATGCGTAGCTAATCAGAGACAGCAAAGAGGAGATTGTATCCCACATAATATCGTCTTCTTTGGACAAAATTTGTCTCTTCTTGTCCTGTGAAAGCTCAGCTGCATAGATGAAATATGCGATTCCATCTTGTATTTCGGCAATTAGAAAGACGACAAGAATAAGGAAGATGAGGATCGTCATTCTTTGAATCTGCATCTTCCGTTGAGTATCCGAGGTTCTCATTTTTTGTCTTTTATACAAAAAGTAGGCTAGCATCACTGTGGTAAAGATAAGGATCAAAACTGGAAGCACCCGGTACAAAAGCCCAGAAAATATAAAAAACAAAGTATTTGATTTCGTTGGATCTCCGAAGGCACTAACTAACCCTTGTGAAAATTGTCTAGTACAACTCGAGGGGAGTGTTTCATTGTAATACCACGTTGTATATATCGGAAGCTCTGAAATGTCGATTCCTAAGGCTTCATAAAGATTAAGAAGCACGGAGACAGCAACAATAACAGCAATTTCTACACAGCTTGCCCGAGAACTGAACAGTTTACCGTGTTTGAAAGGGAGAGCTATGGCAACAAGTCGTTGTATGCCAAGTAGAGCAGTGAGCCAGTTTGACGTCATCCTGAAAACTTGATATATCACATAGAAGACATGCGTTGCAATGCACCATGGGTACGTGATGTAAAGATTTTTGTAGTTTCCCGCCATATTGAAATAAACTGCTTCGGGCAGACGCGTCAGGCAAATGATGGAATCGGAGATGGCAAGTGACGTCAACACAATGGTGGTGGATGTTCGCGAGCTTCTGAAAACGAACACAGAAACTAACACAATGTTGGAGAGAATGGTGCCAAGTGCTATGAAAAATGTGACGTACCCCCGGATGGCGATTTCCCATTCACCAACATATTCGTATTTCTTCGCGTAATAATCCGAATAATACTCGTAAGTATCGTAACTATATGCACCTCCTCCATCCCCGTAATTGTAGTTGTCGCCATCGATTTCAGTACCAGTGATGTTGAAATCCGTAATGTTTACCAAGGTTTGCGTCGTGTTCATTATTGTTTGATTTTCCATTCTGGGTTTTTGCAATTTTTTTAAAAAAGTGAATTTGACTTCATCAAAACATAAGATAAAACTGTTGTCACCAGTCTGAGAATAAACATCATACTGAACTGACTCACTGAGGAAGTTTTATTTATTTATTAAGGTCATTTACGTCTTACGTGCGACAGCTAATGGCCCCTCGATAAGGAAGGACATGTACTCTCTACTCATACAAGGCGTAGTTGTTATGTTATTTTATGTGCTAACTAGGATTTTAGTTAAAGTAGAAAAGTTTATTTTTCGCCTAAAGTTGTGGGTTGTTTGTTTAGTATGACCAAATGAATAAAACCCAGATGGTTAACCCTTAAACGTCTATGTAATTTCAGGAGTATTATGTATATATTTTATATTCGTGTTTCTTCGAATTTCGGGATGGTTTTCTTTTGTTTTATCTTTTTTTGTCCTTATTATCGTTTTTTTTTTTTTTTGCTTACAAAAATTCAATGAATAGAAATTCCTAGTAACATTTGGATACTAGTACACTGCTCAATATTTCAAAGTGTATTCTGACCAAAAACCATATGCTTTCTTGTTTGGTCATAATACCTGACTATAGTTGCCTGATTCTCATGCATGAATGAATGATTACATCATTGCGTAAGAGTTGCCGATTATATTTACATGTTAATGCATGTACCTTGACGTTTGCTTTGACCAAGCTTCAAAGTGATAGAAAATATCCGAAGGAAGTAAAGAGTAATAAATATCCGAAGGAAGTAAAGAGTAATGCACATGGTCTTCCTCCAAAATTGATGCAATTAAATGATGATTGAGGACAGAAAAAATGAAACATTTTGTGAGTTTCCCTCCCGTTTCCCATAATTTCGTTTCCTGGATGATTATGATTAACCATAAAATTTAAAAAAAATATCTAGATGATGCGCAAGTTTTAAAACAACACTCCATCTTGATTTATTATGTAAATTTATATTTTATTGTATATTTATCATTCGGTTTGTAAATATATAATTCTAAAAGCTTACGTCATGACTTTCATATATACTCGTACATGAGCTTATGAGCTATTTTTAAGGATATTGACAATTACAAAATATTTCATCAGATTCAACGCGTTACCACGGAAAATCTCATCCTTTCGCGTGACCATTAGCAATGCACTGTCAGTCGTTCATAGTACAGTAGAGAACCGATGAAAAGGAGAAAGGAAAGGGCCGCTTAGGGAGTCAAGACGAAGCTCTTAGGTACACTAGACGCCTGGGTGTCATCTCATTAGATTACGATCGGCAACGACACGAAAAGATCTGGGACTGCCAAGAGGGTATAAGTAATCATTTTAACAAATATTGTCGGGGCACCTTCGCAAAACTCCACTCATTACAAGACAGCCAATGAACTGACATTTTTTTCATCCCCCCCCCTCTTTTTTTTTGCTTGAGAACTGATTCTGTTGTAACTAAAATTGTGTTACTTATTTGAGTTAGAACAAAATAGAACAAATAAATCTTCGCGGCTGCAAAGTGCATTATGCAATTAATTTTATTTCATTATAATACTTCTATATAATGCGCCATCTGATTGGTTTAAACAGTCACATGACAGAACAAAGAAGACGTCTTGTTTCCAAAAAAAGTAATAACATCCCTTTGGACGTCAACTATATGATTCAACAGAAAGATGGAAAATTGACATATAAAACCGTACATTCACGATGATTATGCTAATTAGAATTCTAGTTATCGAATGGTGTTCGGTATAATGAACAATTTATTCCAATATATTTGGGATATATGAATATTTATTCACACAGAAATATTTCCATTTGTCATTGAAATAGGATTTTTCTTGGAGAAATGAATCATATATCCATCACCATCAAGCAATAAATGTACGGTATGCACAAATGTTGGCACATGAATAGATATCAATTTTGAATAATTTATCTAAGTGCGTAAAATCCGTATATTTAATTAAATGAACTTACTTGTAGGATGATTTAAAGAGTTTAATATATTCAGAGGCTGTCATTGATTTTATTCATGACACTTATCTAAGCTGATAGATAAACTCAAAATCATACGAGTTAGGAGGATGGTAATATATTTCAACTTAATAACAAACTTACAAAAATATGGTTATTTAGGCACATTTGTTCACTACAGTATTTTTTAACTTGTTCCCGATGCCTTTCTAACATTCTATCAGTGTACCATACATGTTGTTGCATATTTTTTTTTATAAACAAAGGTTTGTTTCATTAACGTTACGCAATAATTTGGTATAAGAACCGGGCGGTATAAAAATTATCTAGATGTCAATAAAACATTTCTATCAAAAACAATGCATAATGAAAAAGTTTAATGATAAAAGAATACTTGCAAAACAATGCGTTTACCAGTAATATCCTTTATTAAGAAAGAGTTCGACTTCTTCAGTTTTAATGCCGTTCAATCATTTTTCAAAAAAAAAAATATAATAAGGCATCCGACACCTAAACATCAAATGACAGATGATGATAAAAGTTCAAATTGAAAAATATGATAAGGAATCCGACACCTGAACACCAAATGTCTGATAATGATAAATGTGCATGTTTATGGTGAGATGTGTTAATTGGAGCCGTATCTTTAACTTCTTTCCTTTCCGGTTCAGTTTCTTCCGGTTCGTCGTCCATCAGATGGTGGTCGTACTTCGGTCGTCCCTAATGGTTACGTTTGTGAACGAGCTGTTCGTTTTGCCGTCAGTGCTCTCCAGGTTCAGCATACCTCTCATCCTCTTGCTTCGACACTGCAGCATGTCTAACAGAGACGCCCGGAACTGTGTGCTCATCAGAAAGAAGATCCAGAAATTACAGGCGTAACTCAGTAACGAAAGAGTCGATGATATGGTATCCCAGAGAATATCGGCTTCCTCGGACAATACTTCTCGTTTTTGATCCGTCGCCAACTCGTGGGCGTAAATCAGAAATGCAATGCCGTCCTGGATTTCTGCAACAAGGAACACGACGAGAATGATGATCACAAGCATGTTTATCCTTCGGAGTTGTTCCTTTTTATAAGAATCGGAGGCTTTGAAACTGATGATTCGCTGGTGTAGCAGCAGCGCTAGGGCTATAGTGGTTATGAAGAGTATGATAACAGGAAAAAGGCGAGTCAGAAACCCAGAGAAAATATAGTATAGCATCATTGATCTCTTTATGTCTCCTACTACATTCTGCAGCGATTGGGAAATTTTTCTGGTACATCCAGAGGGCAATGTTTCATTCGCAAACCTCGAGGAGTAGATAGGAAGTTTCTTTATATCGATGCCGAATGCTTCATATTGATACACAATCACCGCGATTATCACAATGGTTGTTACTTTTATCATCGTTGTCTTGGCGTTGCATATCCTCGAATAATAAAATGGCGTGCAGACGGCTAGTAGACGCTGCAATCCCAACAAGGCCGTGAACCAGTTGGAGGTCATGCGAAATATGCTGTATATGACGTAGAGAACGTGGTTTGTAATACACCAACCGTATGTCATGTATAGATTTTTGTAGTTCCCCGCCATGTTGAAATAAATTGACTCCGGAAGTCGGGTTAGGCATATGATGGAGTCAGAAATGGCCAGCGAAGTGAGAACAATGGTGGTGGGAGAGCGGTGGCTTCTGAAGATGAACACTGAAATGAGCAGTGTGTTGGTGACGATGGTCATGATGGCGATGAAGAATGTGAGAGGTCCACGGATTGGAATCTCCCAGTCGGCTTTCAACTTGTACTTGTGAGGAAAGTAGTCCGAATAATACTCATAAGGTCCATAATCTCCATAGTTCCCGGAATAGTTTCCAAAATTGTATTGATCATTAAATTCATCACCACCTGTATAATCATACTCCATTGCGCAGTTTTAGTCTAAGCTCGCCACAGGACTTTCTGTAAATAATCGCATGTTATCTATTCGGTTTTTAGTTCTCAGAATGCGCAACAAGCCGGGGTTATGTGATATAGTCTCTGTCAAGTGTGTATATCTGTGGATGGGAATAATCACCGCTCTGGATCTCCCCTCTCTTCAGTTTTGAGTGCCCGCCTCTACCTTAAGCATCAATTATAATGTCGCTGAGCTTCTAATCCCGTGATGTAGTCCTTAATTAACTGTGCTAGGTGTCCATGATCCTCTGGTATATAACTGTACTTGAAACATTTCTGTTTCCTTTCTGTAAGTATGTTTACAAACACGACTACTATGCCTTACTTTATCCCCTGTGAAATTTCTTATCAGGAAGGCAAATATTTTAAGGCAGAGTACTTAGCTTTAACATATTTATGTCTCCAGATGCTTATTTTTAGACTTGGCTGCACCAAACCGACTTCTAAGACCATCAGTTGCAGGATGTTTTGCGCAGCCTTGGTCGGGACACTGCAGTCGCCTGCCCAAAAGGTTGCAAAGTCCACGTGCTTGTAGCAGTGGTGCCCTTAACGACATCGCTTTTACGACAATCGTCGTTGACACGGATGAGGTTTTACATAATCTAAATTATTAATATATACAGGTTTTACAACAAGATAAACTAAAATTTTACGTGATTTAGTTTTTGGTTTTTTTTTTATAATTGTAAAACACTTTTTATTAGTTTTTAGATGGTGATATTTTTTCCATAGCTTCGTGCTTCATATCATGATGAAATCCTTCAAAAGCAAATTTTCAAACTTTAGTCAGTTTGAATAGTAAAACAAACAGGGGACAAAGATAAAGATTGAACGTTTCAGTGGTTTCGAATCTTCAACTTTTAAACGTTCGATTCTTAATAAACATGCAGGTCGTGGTGCCATTAAGTCACAACAATTGGTGGCTTTAAAATGATAGTTAACTCTGTTCCTAGTGTACGGACTTCTACTATTTTCATAAAACGTTCAAATGTTGCTTTATAAAATGATGGTTCTAACTAATGGTGGGTCATCTCTCCCTGCTTTTGGTTTGTTCTATATTAAACTTAAATTACATATTGACAAAACTATGGAGCACAGACCCACTCTATAAAAAAGACATGAAAGTGGTGTAAAATGACAATAATGGAAGATTCTGGAATGCATACAATACTTTGTATCATTATATATTAAGTACCGAAATTATACATATGTAAGCTCGAAATAATGTTATTAAGCTAACCATGGACATCTCAGAGCAAAATACTAATCTAAGGAGTAGTCCCTTGGCCTAACAAAGGGTATCTCATCTTGAAACAACGCTCTGTTCCCCCATTTTAGGCAAACGTAAAAGAAATGAACAAGTTACATTGGTTTCGAAATTTTTATTTGATTTTAATAAATTTTAATCTTGGCTTTTGTCATGACGTTCTCCTCTTGAACTTTTAAAATAGACCCACTTTACAACAGTAATCTCATTATATTTTTTTATCCTTGTCCTTTCCATGTAAATTGATCTGCTCTTGTTTAAAATAAAAGTCGTTTTCCTACAGACACACCGTATAAAAAGAATAATTAAAACACATTGATTTGTGTAGTCTACTTAGAAATAATAAGATATATTTATTTAAAACTATATTCAATTTTTCAACTATTGATAAACGATTGTTAAACAAGTTGTTGTTGACACTAGGGGATCGTTTGCATATATGACAGCCGAAAAAAAAAAAAGACGGAATTCATCGGTCATGTTTTATTTGTTTTTCCTGACTCAAACATTGGTCATTTATCCATAAATACACAATTTTACAGTTACTGACACATATTATAATTGATTGTGTGTACTCCGGGTTATTTGATTGAGATGCCACATTTCTTAACCTAACAAAGTACTTTTGTAACAATTGGTTTTATCTCTAGACATATGACTCATCCGAAAAAATTGTTGCGTTGTAACATCAGTCGTTGGTAATGAAATGAGTCAGTTGTACGATGGCTTATCTGTTGTGCAATAATATACCTTTTAAGTATACAATAAGACACCCATTATAAACGGGACTCTTTGTAGGTACTTAAATAAACATTGTAGATGACACTAAATGTACTAAACATTGCAATTAAATGATAGATCTGAAGAAGTTTACTTCCCGGATTAATTAATTTTAACTTGTTAGATCCTGGTTAAGTGTTGTCCGTAACAGTATGAACAATCTGCTTTCTTAAAAAATAGGTGAGAATATTCTCAATGGATGAAAATATTTAGGAGATAATTGTGGCAATACGGCAACTTTAGCACGAGACCGTCAATCCCCAATCCCAACCCATCGCTTTAAGATATAATCAAAGAGGGATACAGGACTCATATTGTCCAATAGTTATCGGGCGATGTGATGTCTAACGACATTTAAACTGGTTTCAGATTTCGGTAGTATATACTAGTATATATTTATCCATTTATCTAGTGTTACTAATGTCGGTGACATTTTGTGAAATTTTAGAACATAGTGATAAAAACTATTATATCTGGTAATATAATACGCAAAAAAGTTTATAATGAATCATCCGTATTGTAACCATTGATGCAATGTTAAACTTTCGCAAAATTGATTGTAATTTATAGCTCTGTAGAAACTGACAGGACTGAAATCTACACGCCCTGTTTATTGATTGGTCGAAACCTTCAGCAACCTAAGAAAATTTACGGACTGCACGAAATAATCATGATGAAATCAAACTCAAATTCCCATAGGAGACGATTTGGCTGTTTCTTTTGCTAATGTGCTAATGTACATTAACAGTAATTTAATTTTACTTACTTTTTACAATCAATTTATTAATTTGTTAAATGAAGATGTAAATATATACAATTAAATGCTGTCTTTGATGATCCATGCGGGTTCTGAAGGTAGCGGTCATTGCAAAATTTTTTTTTACATAACCCACGTTAGCGGGTTATGTTATTTTTTTCTGCTATGACCGCTACCTTCATGAATTGATGCTAAGAAATAGCCAAGTCGTCTGATATGGGAATTCGAGTCTAACATTATGATTATTTCGTGTAGTCCGTGGGGAACACGCACTTGAGGCATAGGACCCCCCCCCCCCCCCACACACACACACACATCATTTCAAATTTGTTTTAAATTCAAAAATCTGAGGCCAACATTCACACTTTTTCATGAAAACATTCTTATTTGCATATCATCATATAGAAAATAATGTTTTCGACTCTATGAGCTATTTTTAAAAAAGACTTTCCTCGACATGTGTCTATCTGGCTTGAACTTCCAGTGATAGTATGATTTGTACAATATACGACTTGCTTTGGGCTACAGACAGTAGAAACAGTCGAACAAATGATCAACTTTACGTTACCGTTATATCTGAACAGAAAATGCCCCGAGTATTTATATTTCCTAAGATTTGTTAAGATTCAATTATTGCACTTACAAGTTGATCATTTTTTTTTACTTACACCGACAGAACTTGATCTCTTCGGCGGTGGTTCCGTAATTGGGTCGGTCGGTATTTCTGCTATCAGAAGGACTTAACTTTATGCTCTTCGTGGAAATTCAACATTTCGACACTAAATTAATGAACGCCAATAGATCTTCCTTTTCTTAAAAAACTTGGAGGGAACGTCATTATTCAAGGTAATAATGACAGATCCCTTCGCTGACGAATAATAAATGATTTAATCCAGCAGTTCAACACAAGAAATGGCCGATTTAAACAAAAATAAAAACCGGCGAGTTTACCCGATCCAACCATATTGAACGTCTCTGGAATGAAAATGGAAGGCAAGCGTATATAACTTACTCTCCAAACACCAAAGGCGAGCATAGCAACCGACTACATCAAAAATAGTGCCTGTAGTGTACACTGAACCAAAGTTTTAAGTGTTCACCCAGTATAATGTATTGATTATATGAAAAAAAAAAACCACATTCTTTTGTCTTCACGTTGGGGTGGCTGATTTTCAACTAACTATCAAGTGGTTAAGAACGATGTAATGATCTTGACCTCTGGTTGCAACCCGAGACCTTGACCTTTGCTGGATATTATAAACACTTCCGGTTTGATTGAGTTTCCTCCAGAGCTTTCGGATTGTTGTTTGTTGTTGATTGAAAGGACATACACTTATAGCATTGAAATATTATGTTAAAATAACTCTTAACGGTTTGCCAAATATTTAAACTTACATTCTACTTTGTTTTTACATTAAATTCTGAGATCTTTATATGTCTCTAAATGCAACAACCCAATCACTGCGTATGAATGTACATGTAATTTTCATAAGTGGTTCACGAACATTGATCTCTCTATTTTTTTCTATGTTATCTCTTTGAACATGTATTATAACATTGTTTTAAGGAAGGAGTCTTCTCGTTATTAGACATACTTCTTATATTAAGAAATTCGTGAAATTTTTACATGGTCAAACAAATCATATAACTAAATGATTGTATCAGTTTAATCAAATTTGACCTCCTTGTTTTCGCATGAAGGTGAGGTCAAGGTCACTACCTTTCTTTTCATAAGTTTTTCCTCTAATTTTCTTAAATTTTGAAGATTTTGATCATTTTTCTATGCTTCCAATAACAAAATATTTCTGATTTTTTACGTATTATGAAGACTATACATAAAGATATAAAATAGATCGGAAAATCCGATTTTAGTGATTTTTCACACAAATCTATTTATAGAATGGGTGCTTAAGAAAGCTTATAAAAATGTAATTTGATATGCAAATCATGTTTTAAAAACATATTCTAAACCACAGTATCTTATTATTAGTTCAAATTAGTTGAAAAAATTCACCATTAATGTTATTGATTGAAAAATGCTTAATAAACTTATGAATCTATAGCAATTCTGAATTGCAAAAAACATGTGATATTTTCCTACGCCAATGTTCCACCAAAAATATAGTCCTTGTAAGATTCTAAACTTATTATTATTATTTCTATGCCAAGTTGTATAATAGTAAAAAAGTTAGAAAAATATTATATTTCAATTTCCTTTCATCATTTAATGAACATATAACAAATTTACTTTTGACAAGTCGAAAACCAGAAAAGACTCCTTCCTTAACAACATGTTTTACAATTATTCTAAAATAAAATTGATCATATTTTGTTAAAAGCAAAAGACCAAGATACGGTATTGGCAGTATTTGGCCGCAAAATTTACGATATTTTCAACGTCTTTGTCCGCGTTATTGATGTTGTACATTGTACTAAGTATGATATTAGCTAAATCGTACAGGCACTAAAATGACGTCATTTTTCATTATGACGTCACTAATGTGCGCTAAACATGGAATGCTCGTTCAAATGCGTTACTATATGATGTTTTATTAGTAGTTTTCGTTAAAATTAGACACTTTCACATGCAACAACCACTTTCATAGTTTACGTGCAGGCTTATAATTTCATCATTTATTCATACAATTAAAATGGTGTTGATTGTCACATGTGAACAATATGAATTTTTTTTTAAAAAAGGAATATCCTACGGAAAATGATATTCTGCTGTTATCGACGTCAACAACGCTATCGACGCTGAGCTAGAAGCTGATTAGCAGAATGTATTAATTGATAAGTTATTATTCTGTTAGCTCTCAATATTGTTCCACTGATTCTTAAATCATACATACAGTAAAGCTTGCGAAACACGATGCGACACGACTCAACAACGTGTAACACCCGGTATATATACGTGAAAAATGGAGCATTCAAGTATAATACTTTTTTGTTTTTATTGAGTTATTTTAAACAAACTTTAATTTATTTATTTACTTAAGAGAAAAGGAATAATACTTTTATATAGTTTTATATTTTGTGTAATTTTAAATTAGATATTTTCTACAATTCATGTTTGTGATGTACCTGCACATGTCAAAGTATAGGATCGGAAGTGTACAGTTTTTGATAGCGCTGGTGGTCGACGCAAGAGAACAAGTAGGGCTGCGTACAGTATTTTCATCGTAGATTGAAAATACGCAAATGACTAATATCTGGAGGGACAGTATCTAGATATTTATACGGTTGTAAACTAGAATAAGTTTATACTCGTCATATCAATCTTAAAATCTTAAAATTTCTAAAAATTATATATCTGTCATAGATAGACCTGACAATCTGGGCATGAAATTGGATAAACACAGAAATAAGAGGCAATAAGTGTCTTTGTTACATTTGGCGCCCACGTTGGGACCTGGGTATTCTCTGGCGGGTGAGAGAGATTGTCTCCAGTACATCGCCCCACAGGTGTTGGCACTCTGGAAGAGTTTAGGAAGACTCTTTCCTTAGAGGGAGACAATGTGGTAAAGTCAGGTATATGGCATTCCTACTAGCTCTGGCTAGCGGGTTAACCCTTTAGCTCGATCGGTAGAATGCTGGACTGGCATGCCAGAGGGCCCGGGTTCAAACCCCAGCAGAGGCAATAAGAGTCTCTGTTACAATCATTCAATGCTATAAAACAATATCGTGGCCAAAATGAACAGTACATTTAATTTGAGTACAACCTGTAGTAAGAAAATTTAGACACCAATATTCCAATTACATATGTAACGGGTCTGGGATTTTCTCTTCGCAAAAGTCATTCTGCACTTTTTAAGTGTTTTTTTTTTCATTTGAGATTATTACTAAAGACTAGTTATTGTCAATCGCAAAAAGTTGCCATTAATATGAAGGATATGCTAAAAAACATAATCCCTAAATCCACAGGAGAGGAGCAGTGCAATGGCTCATCAAATTCAAATCAAATACAATGAGGTCATCACCATGGCAACAAGCACTATCACCAAAACGTTGACCACTTACGACATACCAGCTCTGATCACTTGTGTCTTTGGATTGTGGACAGTGAGTGACTTATTACAGCTCTCAGTTGTACAGAAAAGTTTTGTCACGGGTAAACGATTTCAGTGTTGTTTTATTTTTCTGTGCTATTTTTAAGAAGATATATCGGTTACGCAATGCTGAAAATTTCATTTAATTTTATTTCATGATTTTCAAATTATTTTCTTTATCAAAGCGAACACTTAGAAGCTTTGTTTAGTGTATAATTATGTTCGTTATTCCTCTCAGTATTCTCAGTTCTTTGATTTTCATACCTCAATTCATACAGGTAGGAGCACATGCGTTGTCTTTACCATTGAGATTTTTCGAAGTGTGAGGCGCTATTTATGGATTTTTGATAATGGAGAAAACTGCCAAACCAGTACGAGACCCAAAGATTGTGTACACAAAGGTAAGAAACAGACGGCCGTCTCCGCCGCGGCCAATTTGAGCGCCATTGTCATAGGGGCCTATAAATAGCCATGGATGTGCATTTACCCCTGGACACATAACACTCGTTGTCCATGTAACTTTTTCTTTAAGGTGGCTCATGAAATATTTCTCAAATCAGTAGAAAACTATTTGATTGTGAAAATAATATATTTCATTATTGTTCCAAATCAACACCTGGACACCCTTAGGGCATTATGTAAAGGATATAAGCCGAAAACTGTCAATTTTGTGAGAGAAAGAACTGATCTAAATCAACCATCAACCTCTCCGGTGTTTTGTTTATTGCTTGCCAGGTTTATTAAATTAAATTTATTTTTAATTCTTTTAAAAATTTTATTCTATTTTTCTCAATTTATAGATATTGAACCTTTCAATAATTGATTGTACTTAAATTTAAATTTTTATAATTATACTAAATCCATATGTATTCAAGAATATGTGACTATATATCACATGTGTTTTTTATACAGACTATACTCAGTGCTCACTCATGTGTGAAAATCTCAGTTTTAGCTAGGTGGGAATAAGAATTTCAGAATTTTAGCTACGTGGGTATAAACCATCGAGGCCCGTAGGCCAATATTAGATCTTTCTCTCACAGGGTGGACAGTTTGAGGCTAATATTTAACTTAAAACACTACCTTCTTTGTTTTAAGAATGGACAGTAAAGGTAAACCTGTTGACAACGCTGATAAATATATTTTTTAACTTTGAACAATAAAACCAGTCTCCGTTGTTTACTAGTTGGATAGTTTTAGGTATGTGCAAGGGGTTTATAAAGCAGTGCTGTGAAAATTTTTATATTCATTAACTTTTCTACAGAGCAATACCATCTCATTCTCTTTTGAGGAGAGTATTTCTTATTTAACAATATTTAAGGAGTCAAAGAGGTACTGCACCTATTGACGCTGTTCTAAGCGATGTCCTGGATATGGAGGGTGGGAATGCTGTGCCACATTTTGATATGACTTACAAAATCATTTGATGAAATGATTAAGCCAAACAAAACAAAGAATGCATTGACCGGCTCAGATGCAGAAATTTTTTCAAGGGTGTGGAGGAGGTTGACGGTTAAGGTTTAATTTTATGAACTTTTTCCAGGGAGAACGTAGTCCGGATGATCGAGAATTAACTTTTAAATATGTGAAGAATATGATTTTCATATAGTGCGGTGAAATTTGTTTCAGTCTACGTTATGATCACATCTGATATGATCTGTGGTTACAAGTTATTAATATGATATTAAGTGTATAAATTTTGATTCGTGATTCTGCAAAAATGGAGTAGATATATATCATACTGGATAATATTTAATAGTTTTCAGTGTTTCTTAGCTGTATCATACTAGTACCTGTCTCATTCTCAAGGTGTTAAACATTTAATCTGTTTCTTTATTTGAAAAAGTGATGCCTTTATTCTTGTTTCAAACTTACCTGTAGCCGCCTAATAAGTTAACAGTTTTACCTGTCTTTGTTCATTATTTTGAAGAATGGACAGTTTTCTATCCATTATTTTTAAGAATGGACACATAATGAACTTGGTAACTTATTGGATTGTTTTTAAATTTAGAAGTATTTTATCTTTAAGTAAGTAAATGATTTATTACAGTGACATGTATTTAATAATCAAATATAGAGACATGTATATTAAATAATAACTTAATGAATAAACACCCGGCCCATCCGACCTATATGTCACTTTATAAACATGAATATACAAATAATAGGTTTACTCATTGTTATTTTTAAATATGACAGATTGTCTGCACATAAAAGCTGAACATAAGAATTTTGCAGTTTGTCTAGGAAAGTTGGATAAGAGAAAACTTTAAAAAAATTGAAATTCGTCTTCTATTGCTTCTATATAACGTATAATACATAGCTTTGTATAAAAGCCAAAAAGAACAAAGGATTATGTAACAAAAATGTTCTGAATACAGGTATTGTGGTGGTTGTAAAAGAAAACCCTATTTGACATATCTCTCAGTCTGCACTAGGTTCATACTAAAGTTGAAATAATTGGCAGCATTTGAAATTCTTAATATTTCTTGTTAGTGTTAAACAAGTATCATACAAGTACCACTTATGTGTACTATAATGTACTATAATGCAAAACAACCAGATATATACAGCCATACATACACACACATAATATCTACATATCTATGGACATACATGTATTCATACCGTATAGACATACACACTCATGCATTACATATATCACCGTGCAAAATTCACTGTTTATTAATAACTTTATTTTGAACTTTACTTTTCAAATTCAACATCTGTTCTATAATATTTTCTCACAGTTTATTTCATACAATTTCACTTATTCAATTAGTGATTGACACTTTTCGGACTCTATGTTTGTGATTTCAAAGAGACAAAGTGTCATGTCTCAAGAACTGCTAATCTGTTAAAACAACATTGTGTAATTATCAGTTTTTCATGTTTTGGACATCAAAGACTCATTGAGTTTATTTAATTATTTTATATCTGTGAACCTTTATCAGCTTACTTAATGTCATCACCTGTCAATTTATACTCATTGTTCAGATTCTTATATATAGTCATTTACAATTGTCAATCTTCAGTCTGGAATACGGCAGCCAGCCTCGGCCAGTCGTCCGACTGACCCAGAGTCTTGAGTCCGGAGGCCAATACTGGCCATATCCGACTTGTTTGTAGCATGTCTGTCTGTTAAATTGTTGTAATGCTGCCATCGTTGAGTCTCGTCCAATAAATTCGGAATTCTGCATCAATTGGCTTTTATTTCTCTGGAATTGCATATTGGTGGACCTTCGGGAATACGGCACACCTACACTTTGTTTTTACCTTACGACACACGGCGCGCCTCGACCTTTTACCTTGTACCCTCTACACCAACATTCCCTAACCCCGTTCGTACTACACACGACGGATGCAGTTCCAGAAGAATTCCTTTGTACCGTACAAAACTACGCGGTTACACATATATACTGAATAAATATAGTCCACTAAATTGCAAAATATACCACGGGACAGTGCATCAGTACTTCATTAGTCATCGCGTTTGCCCATATTCAACCAACTACATGTTTTATTATGGTGTGCAAAAATATATAAATTACATGTATATATACTACAGTTTACAAGTTTCATAAGAAGATTCATTATCAATTTACAGAGGAATATAAGGATAAGGAAATTCACATTTCAATGTTGTATTATTTCATACATGTTTTGTCTGGGTAAATCATAATTTGAACATTCGAAAAGTAGAGAAATTTCATCTCCAACTTATGGTTATGATAGATAACATGATGCAAAAGAAAAGAAGTGTACAAGTCAAACAGGCGCGCATAAGAAATTATTGGTGAAAAAACATAATTTTCTTTAAAAAAAAAAATAGCAATCAAGGAAAATGTGAAAATATGATTTTCTAAAACTTAATTCAGTAAATATAAACGAAAGCCTCAAGCGGATTTGATTCAGACGAGTATGTGTGGTTCTCAAGCCCGATACGTTTACAACCGAGCTATGATGATATTCATTTCAATCAATCCATACAAACAATTTCACAAAACATGTCAATCGCCATCTTGTGACGTAATCTTTTAGCTTTGACTGACAAATGTACATATAGATTAGATATGAATTTTGATGTGATCCACTTTTGACGGGTTAGTTCGAACCAGTCTAATTAAAAAGGGGGGGGGGTAATCAGAATGGCTTCGAACTAACCCGTCAAAAGTGGATCATATCAGAATTCAAATCTAATGATAAATACGTGTAGTTGAATGAAACATTCGATTCGCTTCAAAACACTCCGTTGATCAACTCGCTATATGTAATTGGGATGGAAACATTTTTCAATGAACTTAGTATTTATATTTTTATTTGATGTAATGTTGCTTGTCGTTGTTTACTTGAATGTAACGATGAGAAGACACGACTATCTGACGTTATACATGTGTATATTTTCTCCTAGTAAAAAATAATACCCTCCCTTTTGAAAAACATACACTGTATAACGTCAGGTGTCAGAGGGAGTAGATGAGAAATGTCGTGTACATATTTAAACATTTGTATTTGTAATACTTTTGTTGTAGGTGGACATACCACTTCTATATAATGTACCAAGTGTATTTCAGTATCAATCGATTAGATATTCAATATTCATGTAGGTTTAGGAAAAGTTAATTGATGCGTATACAGAGAGAGAGAGAGAGAGAGAGAGAGGATATTTGTTCTTTTATTGGCATACGACTTTGAAATTGTAATAATCTCATATTTGACCGGATTTTTTTCCTCCATTTAGAAGTACTCTTTTTGGTTTGTTACGTAACGTGATTGCAGTACGCGTCTGCACAGAAGCATGTGGGTTTTGTTTTTTTTTTAAACATGTATCTCTATTAATAGACAGACCTTGAGACTATCCATTGACTGACATTTCTGAGTTCAATCGTCGTTTGTCTTATTATGCACACCATGCAATTCTAAAACATCAAAACCTATTTATATGTGAACCAGTGTGAATTTAAAAAATAAGAAAAAAGGTTTACGGTGCTTGATCTGATCCTAATGTGTCACTGTCTGAAGTCCCGTGACTCAACTGAGTGATAACTGGCACTAGTATTAAGGGACTGATCATTACAGGAGTTACAGTCATCCAACATGGCGATGACCCAAAAAGACACAAAATTCTCAGGTTGATACTTGCTATTATGAATATTATTGCTTTCTAGTCATCTACGTTCTTTTATTCACAATTAGTAAAAAATATATATAGTCTGTCCCAAGATATTTATGCAGCACATTTGGCCGATTTTGAATAAAAATACACATACACTGTACCTGTGAAAGAAGAGCAATTGAAATCGATGAAAGGGAAAATTTCCAAGATATCTTCATTGACACATTATCATTTTTCACTCATAAAAGTTTACAGGAACGAAAACAGATTTATATTGGGGAATGTTTACATCTTTTCTCCATTCGGAAGTCACTCGGAATACCTCACCCAATTTTTCAACGTTATCATCCGAGTCTGCTTCGATACAAAATGCCCGTAGACATTACATTTTTTAGCCGTGTATTGAAACATGATTAGCTAGAGGGGGCGTTTCAACGGAAATATCTTGGAAATTTTTCATACTTTTGAATGAACAAAATGTTTGAATCCTGAGGTATTTATAAATATCGAGTAATTAAGCAAAATGTGAATCCAGGATATCTTGGGACAGAGTATAGTACATCTACCGAGTATGTTTCCCTTTATTTCTTACGGAAACTTAATGTAATTCATAGCTCGGTAGAAACTGACAGGATTGAATTCTACATGCCCCGTTTATCGATTGGTCGAAATCTACCTAAGCGACTTAAGAAAAATCACGGACTGCACGAAATAATCATGATGATGTCAGACTTGACTTCCCATAGGAGATGATTTTGCTGTTTCTTTTAGCTGTAACGTACTGATGTACATTAACAGTATTTTTACTTAAGGAATTCCTTTTGAATTTAATTTTTTGTTATTAATTGTAGATAAAAACGATCATTTGACCTTAAAGAGGTTCGTTCCTCTGTTTTTGGGTAGCCATTTTGGGTCCCCTCTAGTCTGGAAATTGGAAATTATGCGTCATATATTAATTCTACTTGTAAATTCATATTTAACAATGCCAAATAAACTATTTTGAATAAAATAAATATTGGAAAATATACATATTTAGAGACTTTAGTAAGGGACTATATTTTGTGGCGGAAGGTTTTTAAGAGGAAAATGAACATTTTTCATAACTTAGTTGTTTTAGAGTACCGTAACATAAGCTTCCTTATTTTCAGTGAAGACCAAATTTCAAGATAGTTTGTGCATGGGTATATCTTCGAGTTGTTCCGAAATACATATTTTAACAATTTTTCAATATTTCTATCGACATATATTGGCATATTTAAACTGATATTTTGTAAAAGGCAAGAAAAAATGAACTCAAATTTTTGCTAAAATCAGCTTATTTCATGCCATATCTCAAATTTTAAATCACAGACCCATACTTTTGGTTTTGTTTTCTGAATTTAAAAGATCTTTCTAACAAGTCTATTATAATTTGAGAAAAAGTTTGACACTTTTAAATAATTTTATTGCATGTTGAATCGTAAATGGCTAAAATAGCGTTTTATTAGTGCAAAAAGGTCAAAATATCAATTAGGTGAAGAAATTGCAAACTTTTTCTTTATGTTAATTTTAATTTTATTTATTTTAAATAGTATAAAATTGTATTTCATGCCATTGTTCATTCCGATAAAAATTACAGAGGGAAAAGTGATTTATGTGTAATTGGCACTTTCAGGGCAGAAAGGTCATATTAAATACACCGTAGCACCGAAAGAAGCATATAGACCCCAAAATTTTAGTTTGAATTTTGGTTAATCTATGTTTGTACATTTTTAAAAAATACTTTAGAAAAAAAAACTTAAAGACTTTTGATCGCAGAATCCAACGTCCTTAAAAATGACATCAAATTCTACAAAATTCAAACGTAACGTCAGGTGGATGGATTTTTTACGTTAGTCTTACTATGACGTAGGCAACATTCTTTTTACGATATAAGATATTTTTTAGCCAATCAGAAAGCGCGTTACACCCAGAATTAAATTATGAGCAATTTATTAATTTGTTCAAAGAAATATGTAAATATAAACAATAAATTTTTCTCTTTGATGATTCATGCGGGTTATGAAGATAGCGATCATTGCAGAAAAAAAAATCCACATAACCCGCTAATACAGGCACCTGGCCTCAGGATCATGAAGCAATTTCAGACTTAAGTCAAAACTTCAGCCAGTCATAAAATTATTGTTTATCATAATATGAAGATTGAAATTTTTAATTTACAACATTATATCAAGACACTTTTAATAGCATTTCAATTTTGTCAGTGTTTTTAATCAAGAGACATTGAGACAATATACAATTTTTGACTTAAGTCTAAGATTGCTTCATGATCCTGAGGCCAGACGTTATAATATATTTTTCTCATAATAAAAATATATACCCTATACCTAATAACACACAAGGTACCCATCGCCGCCATATTGAATTTATATTCTATATTACGCCGCCATCTTGAATTTATTTCAAACTGTCACATCAGGTAGAAGTTTCGCTTGAAACTCATCGGTAAAATTATTTCGCTGTCCTCTCCGTCTCCCTATCGGTCACTCAACATCTAAGCTTACAATCGATTCAACCAAAACGACGCGTCACACCTGTCATTAATAAAAATCGCCCCTAAATTTGCATCTTCTGCCTTATTGTATGTTAAATATATATATTATATATTTTTAAAAATTCCAACCGTTCCGGAATTCGAACCCAATCAAAAATGTCAATCTCGGTCAGAATTTATTCTAACTGCGTAACCACTCCACTAACTTAGATCTGACGTAAACAGGGGAAATTAACACATCATTCATAGATTTCAAAGGTGATTATGTGTTTTCCCTAAAAGTTAGATTTTTAGAAAATATGCCTCTTTGAACAAAAGTCGGAAATGGCAGTTTTCAAGAATGTTTCGATTCTTAACGTTCACATTAAATTAATTTTGGTTCAAGGTGGCAGTTTTTCACAACAATGAGGATTCCCCTTTGAAAAAGCATCAAATCTGCCTCATTCATACGTGTAACCATTTTCAAATTTATTTCATGGTCTTATAAAAGTTAGTACAAACTTTCCAGATAAAATTCAACTCTGCTTTATGTACAACGTTGCATGTAAGAAAGATTTACATCGAATTCTGTAACTTTGATTTTTCCATTTTAACTGTAATGCCTTAGGGAAAAATAGCATAGGAACTGCAACACCTTATTTAAATATTTGAATTCTTTTTTATATTTTAGATCCTCATCAACAATGAGTTTGTGGATTCTGTCAGCGGCAAAACCTTTCCCGTGATTAACCCGGCCACGGGGAAAAAGATCTGTGACGTGTCTGAAGGCGACAAGGTTAGCTCCCCCTAGTGAGCGCTCACCCCCACGTGTTCCTGTTTCACCTAATTTCAACTTCTCGGGCCTAAGATTTCCGACAGAGCTTGTCAGAAAGGCCCGAGTAGTCGCGATTGCGTTTCTCTCTCTTTCATTTTGACGTGCTTGACCTTGCAGGAAGATATTGACAAGGCCGTGGCTGCTGCCAAGGAGGCTTTCAAGTTAGGATCACCATGGCGACGGATGGACGCTAGCCAGAGAGGACGGCTCCTGTACAAACTCGGTGATCTTATGGAGAGGGATGCCGAGATCATCGCGGTAATCACGTGTGACCATCATTTAAGAATATTATTATGGGAATTGAATATCGATATATAATAAATAGAAGTACTAAGAGAGTTAATAGAGAGAAAGAGAGAAACGGAGGGGGAGAATGGATTTTATAAAAATCAGTTTTCTTCCTTGTAGAGCTTTATCACCTTGGAAATGGGTAAACCCTTTCTTCAGGCCTATGGCGAGACAATGTGGGCAGCGGGGGTACTGCGTTATTACGCGGGACTGGCCGACAAAATCGGTGGTAAAACGATCCCAATAGGTAAGGCTGGTCGTAAGACAACAAGAGGTCGTGGGGATTCCACACATGCTTCTTATCACTATGAAAGATCATTTTATTTTTAATATATTTAGATGGAGACCTTTTTGCTTTTACTCGTCATGAGCCCGTAGGAGTCTGTGGACAAATTATCCCGGCAAGTAATTCATTAAAGTATAGTTGCATGAACTTTTGACGCAGCAGAAACAGCACAGATTCAGCAATCCTCCCTTTTTGAATCTAAATACTAGTACAGTTAGTGTAAAGAGTTAATATATAATATCATGCTTGTCTTTGTTATGTGGTATGTGAAGTAATTGTACATGTAATACATAAATTTATCATCCATGTGTACATTCATGTAAATCCACAAACAAGTTTTCTACATGGATAATTCAATCGAACTCAATAATTGAATGACTTATTTGATCAATCCTATCAATATACTATAACATTGTATGCAAAAAACAATTAACCCCACACCCATTATCCCCCATCGTCCAGCGCAAACAAAAAACCATATGTCTACTATCCAAAAGGAAGAACATAAATAGTGAGCATTTAGTCCTCCTCCTCTAAGAACTCGAGAATCTTCCCTTTCACTGGTTTCGCATTCATTTTTCTAGTGGAATTACCCCGCTTCCATGTTTACGTGGAAGATCGGCCCCGCCCTGGCCTGTGGATGTACCGTGGTCATGAAGCCCGCGGAACAGAGCCCCCTGTCGGCCCTCCACCTGGTGGCGCTGTGTAAGGAGGTCGGGGTCCCGCCAGGCGTCGTCAACATGGTCCCAGGCTACGGACCCACCGCCGGTGCAGCCCTCACCAATCACCTGGATGTTGACAAAGTCGCCTTTACTGGATCCACTGAGGTCTGATTTGACCATTTGATGTACTTTCGCTGATTTAGTTTGGCTTGTCTTAATATTTGAATACTGTGTGTAATAAAACATTGTATGAATACTATTATAATATGTTCACTTATTACTCCGTTCAGGTCGGCAAGATTATTCTACAAGCTTCCGGTGGAACAAACATCAAACGCACTTCCTTAGAACTTGGCGGGAAGAGTCCTTGTGTAATTATGGACGATGCTGATCGTAAGTGGAGTGAAAAAGTAGTAAGACATTGGTTTGCTAATTATTGAAAATTCTCACAGTGAAGGAAAACGTCGACCAATCAATCAATCGACGATGTTTGTGTGCTAAGATTATCCGTCTCTGAATATGAACAACTAACCGGAGAGACCTATTTCTTTAAGTGGACGAGGCTGTGCAGTTCGCTCATGACGGCGTGATGGTGAACGCCGGACAGTGCTGTATCGCCGGAAGTAGAACGTTTGTCCACGAGAAGATCTACGACCAGTTCGTGGCCAAGAGTCGCGAGCTCGCCGAGAAACGGACGCTGGTGACGGGGGACCCCTTCGATCCCAACACCCAGCAAGGACCACAGGTAAGAGGTATCCTATACACAGAAATGATCCAAAAGTAAGAGGTAACCCCAACACCACCCTCATACAAGAGAAATGGTACATATGTTGGGGAAAATCTAATCATGAAATAGTGTCTATATGCAAGGGGAAAACCTGAACACAAAATACAGTCTTATAGAAACCCCCTGAACATGAGTTAGGAATCGTAGAAACATCACAATAAAAACTTAAATAATGTTTGATCATAATTGTTATTTTTAAAATAAGTTTATTGGTTACCGGGCTTGTACGATCAACTCAGGTGGATGAAGATCAGTACAAAAAAATTCTAGAGCTGATTGAGTCAGGGAAGACAGAGGGCGCTAAGGTCGAAATAGGGGGCGCTGCTGTCGGGGGCCAGGGGTTCTTCATCAAGCCCACGGTCTTCTCGGGAGTTACTGACAACATGAGGATCGCCAGAGAGGAGGTTTGTAAAGTGTTTAATTAAAGGTGAAAGCGAATAGGTTAAGCAATATTTGAACATTTTAATGCAAATGAAAATGAATTATTTTACATTATATAACTAACCTGCTCTCGATCTTTATGAAGGTATATCAATTTCCGGCTGTTTTTGCCTGTAAAGTAGCCTGTAATTCTTTTATTTCATAAATATAGAATTCCATTGTTCTCCCTTCTCTCCATTATTCGTTAGATTTTTGGGCCCGTCCAGCAGCTCTTCAAGTTTAATACTCTTGATGAGGTGATCGAGCGAGCCAATGCCACCACGTACGGCCTGGGCGCCGCCATCTTTACCAAGAACATCGACAACGCCATGATGTTCACGCAGGGTGTTCGCGCAGGAACAGTGTGGTTAGTCTAATGACAAGGGATGTCAATTTTACTCGAACAGATTAGTCTCCTTTAGATTAGTCGATTAATCGGGGGCTATAGTCGAGCGATAGTCGGGTACTCGTTGATTTAAACTATGTGTCCTTTTCAAATCATATTATAATAACTAGAGCAAAGCTCGTTGCACAGCAACGAGTAGGTCTTCCGTTGCAGCTGCGATGCGAAAAAGAAGTTCAACGATTGACACTTTCTTTTTTTCCTAATGTGACACTGTGACTCAAAAAAGATGTTTTACTTTTGGATTATGAAAACGGAAATAATAAGAAATTTACGAAATTTGAGCATTTCACACATTTTAAGTCACACCTACATGTATTAGTTTACAAGTCGTTAAAACTCATCCGGAACAAACCACGTTGTTTTGGACTTTGATTTTGTGTATCACATGATTGCAATTGTCTAAAATGCTGATGACCTATGTACCTGTCATACTATTTTCGAACAATCTCAACGTCATCAATGTTGCAGAAGAAGTGCACTGATCTAATTGTAAAATAGGATAATTTTAAAGCATTTTGGCCAAAAAGGATTTCTATACTACCAAAATTATTGACGTGAATTTTTTGTGCTTTTATACACTGTCAGGCAAATAGGATTGTCGAGAACATTCAATTGCTGTAGATATTATATACATTCTACATTGTGCCAATCGGGGATTTTTTTCTACTAGCTAGCGTTAAATAATTAATAATCAGCAAAAATAAGTCCAAAGAGTTCGGAATTTGAACTGAAATAAAGAACTTGGTAATCGCCAAGACCTGAGCTTCCGGGTCACATAGATTTTAGTAAATGGAGCGGATCCACATTTGACGGTTTTAAAGTTAACAATTAAGTTCTACAAAGGATCTTGCTGTCTATCAAAGTATTATAAAATTTAAGAATTTTAATAGAGTACATAATAAAAATATTTATTTAGGTTTCTCTATAAACGCACGCATACGCTTTGGATTCGCGGGGGGTTGTTGTAAGGCAGAATTATACATATTAACATAGAACAAATTTTCATTTGAAACAAATATGTTAGTGTATTATACATTGTACCTTCAAAAATTAAAAAAAAAATGAAATCAATCTCTGCACATGATATTCTTTTTTCAACAAAATTCAAGTGTTGCTATGGCGTTTTCAAACCAATGAATTTCAGAGTTTGGATCACATTTTAGTTGTACAAATTGTGTCTTAAACTGTGACGAAAAGCTGACAAAACAGACCCAGGGGTGGGAGACTCTCTTCCATGATCCTCGCCTAATAAAGTTTAATGTTTTAGAGCGAATCCATGGGTTGTAGAAACGGCATGGTTTCAGTAATATTTTAATTATCTTCTTTTTCACATTCTCTTATCGCACGGAATCAAATCGTCTTTCGTGAAGTTCGCTCAACCACTGTACACTGTACAATCTCTGGTAGCAAATGCGAGAAAAGACAGAAGCCCTTATATAATGTAAATATAAATTCCAGAGTCCAAAACTAAAAATCGTACACATTAGTTGCATAGGCTCCGTAACATAATAAACACCACCCAGAGAGAGAGAGAGAGAGAGAGAGAGAGAGAGAGAGAGAGAGAGAGAGAGAGTATAATTGTTTAATAACACGCTAAAGCAATGAAAAATTAACATTTGATTTCACACTTTAACTATTATATAATGAATTCGTTCAGATTTATTCGAATTTAAGTGTCTTTTTGGGGGTGTATATCAACATACAGCATAATTTAGAGCATTCACACGCACGCATATCGGTGGTTTTATTTGATCCCGACGATTCACAAAGCGTCGATGAGCGATTGAATTCAGCGAGTGGCCGATGTAAAGAAGACTGATACGCAATATTGTTGATTTAAAAATCACGACTAGTTTAGTATGCATTGATGCTCTGCAAGATACCAAGCACAATTTAATCCGGTTTTATTATTTAATAATTGATCGTCTTTTCAGAAGATGTTCAAAAATTATTTTAGGATTTGATTTTTTTTTATATTTGGCACTTGAGTTTCAACCTGTTTAACATTTGCAGATAATTTCTGACCAATTTTTGTGAGCTTTCGAGCAGCAAATACGAAATATAACAATTCCGTTTAACAGGTATTTGGACATCATGCAATTTTTCGCATGGGCTCTCAATGAGAGATTGGCATAAATACGTACAATGAGTGTGTGGATTATTGAACGCTGCACAATGATACAGAGATCTTTAAGCGGGCTATTTGCTTTTGGAGAATCATTTTCATTTCGTTGAGTCTACAACGTCCTTGTACATTATCTGAAACATGCCATGCGTACATGTATGCAAACCGATCGGCTACCTGCAACTAACATATTCGCGCACTAAGCTTGATCCTATGAATTTAGTGCGATACATACATGTAGTATGACATTTACACAAGCTACAGACATCATTTTATTTAGTTTAACAAATTTGTTATGACCACAGAATTCATAATTTAAAAAACAATCCACAGCAAAAGCCTTGCATCATTTACATAGCACATGTAAGCATCGTACGTAAAATGTAAACTAAGCTTAAAATTCATGCAAAATCAAAGATATTAAGATTCTAGAGAGTAGTATTTTTTTGAGTCAGTATCAGATATAAGGTACAAGCACGCGAAGCTTGTGTATTAGATAACCGCAAATCTCTAGTCGATCCACGCTCGATGGCTCTCTGGGCCACATGCGTGGGATGAGTTACGTAAACATATACACAAGGCTTACGGGAAAGGGTTGATTTGTAGTTACCACATGCCTAATAGTTTTTATCTATATTAAGTGCATAATCAATAAAAAGTTAGAGATAGAACTATTTTTCACATATTGCTTTTAAAGGCATGTTTTTTTTTTAAATATTAAGAACCTAATAATAGAAAAATAAATATCTCCAAAGAAGGGGTGAAAAAAGCACGGGTCACATTAAAACCTGTTCTAAATAATTTTGAGCATCCCACGTAGTAAAGAACAATTTTTTTGCGACTTTATTTTAATTTTACGCATAATTGAAAGATCATCTTCTATTTGCTAAATGAAAGCAGGTACCTGTCTTCATGTTTAGCTTTTTAATCTCATATAGCGCAAAACCCGAACAAAATAATACTTTCATGAAATTATCACGATCACAAAGAACAACTTTTCCTGCGACGGCCATATCGAATTTTTTACTGTTTTCGAGTTATAAAGCAAATATTTTCAAGGGCTCTAGATCCCTGAATTTAGGGGCCAGCCCCTTTTGTATAGTATCAAACGAAAGCCCTTGATATTTTGCACAACTTTTGTTCAATATGTGATTACAAAAGTTTTCAAATTAAAAAGTTACGGAGCGAAAACATGAGCAAAATTTAACAGGTTTTTAAACATTAATTTCGATTAAGTTCTTTAATTGGTTTAATAAGGAAAATCGAAAAACTAAAACTGGGAGGACAACGTTCAAGGTATCTATGTTAAAGATTTATAACTTAAAATTACTTGCTACGGACCGTCTCGGATCTTTTGTCCGGAAAGGAGTACCCGTAAAATATTTAAAAAGGGGGAATAACTCGCAACAGGAAGTAGCAATTTCATATCTTTTTGTGTCGTCATAGAAAACTATTATCATTTACAATATACCCTGAAAATTTGAGTGCAATGGGATAGAAATTAAGCAAGATAGTACAATTTAAAAAAAAAAAAACGTCTAGAAGAAGAATAACAATAATGAAGAATTTTCATCAGAATCAGTATAAGGTCTTCCGTTGGAAACCGAAGACCTTAATGATACTGTCACATACACTGTATATTTAAGTTAAAAACCTTTGTAAACTAATAATTACAGGTACTTAAAGGTATATGTGGCGTATTTTTAGTGAATAACAATAACAAGGTCTGATTATTTGCTTCAATACTTTAGTTAAATATAGGACTTTCACATAAATTACCTGTCTAAGTCAATCGCATAACAAAGATACGAAAAATAAAACAAACATATTTTATTTTTTTACTTGTCGTTAAAAAATACAAAAGATTTGAATAATCCTGCATTAAAAGGGTCACGTGACATCCATCTCAGGTCTTTATAAGTTATAAACCACAAGTGGATTTTCGTATTGAGGAATTTTTGAATAAAGAATAAATAAACACTCTCAATACATGCATCCCTCAGGGAGAGGGGTATTTACTCCGTTTCCATGTCGATTACGCTGAAATCGTGTATCACATTTATTACACATAATTATCAACTTATATCGTTCTACATTAATGAATATCGGAATAATAATGCTTCGAGTATCATCTGATATACGAATTATCTAATTTAAAACATGAAAAACGTGATTCTAAGTTGTAAACAAACTGTTCTTCCATCGTGTTTTCAATGCTGGGTTTTCCGCACTCATGCGCAGTGGCGTTATAAATGGCGGATCACATTAATATTCATCAGACGCGTAGCAAAGTTTAGAGACAAATAACTAAAGACAAAACATGTTTTATGGGCCTACGTCTAATTATAAGAAGCATGATGTATATTTTTTACTCAAACTCATGTCAAAAATTTACTCCAAATACGCCACATATACATTTAATGTATTTTATTTTAAATTAAATAGAAATGTATTTTATCTAAACATCTGTTAGCAGATGTCTTGGTTTTCCCTTTTTCTTGTGACGCTTATATACATATGTATATATGATTGAGGTAAGCCTACATGTTACTTGGTATCTAAGTCATTGTCCGTACCTAATCAGCAATTCAAGTTTAATAAATATTTATCAAACGCCTTTTGATGGTTGATATGATTAATTTTTATTTATACAAACATCTAACCCAATAACTAATTGAATTGATATTTAAAATTAAAAGAAACATTACGCTGGTCTTTCTAATTACATGTTTGCTCAAGTACGTTTGTTGAAAACAATAATTTAAACAGATTACCGCATGAATCACAAAAAAAGCATTTTATTGTTTAAAGAAATCACAATCTGACCCATCTCATGTGTGATTTGATAAGTGGACATTTGGCGGTACTTTCAGGGTGAACCTGTATGATACGGTACATCCACAGTCGCCGTTCGGAGGGTTCAAGATGTCCGGCCTAGGGCGTGAGCTGTGAGTAGATAAACAGGATACTCAAATTCTGTCTCATCATTTACCAGATGTTTTCAAACTTCCGTAATAAATAACTTCCTGTTTTCTCTGTTTTAGTGGGGAGTACGGGATTGCTGGTTATCAAGAGGTCAAATCGGTAAGCCATTCACCCAATCAATACTGGTTTGTTTGTACACTCATATAACAATAAATACTTGTACTCAGCTGATTTATTTTGTGTCGCAGGTGATCATGAAAATTCCACAGAAGAATTCCTAAATCCCGAGAGAGGCCTGGTACCCGGGACTGTGAACTATCAAACAGTAATGGCGCAGAGTCGTTGAACTTTGAGACATAGACCAATTAGCTACAAGTACTGCATACTCCTTGAACTGTTATTTTATATATATTACTCAGATATAAAATATATTATATATATTATACACGCACATATCTATATATGTAGGACAATTTTAATGCCAGTATTGGTTATCAAACTCTGGATCCTCATATCAATAGCTCTGAGAACAGTAGCCCAGTGCGCTACCGATTACACCACAGCAGCTTAGATGTAGTGCGGTTTTAAAATATCATATAAAACTTGAATGCTAATTAATAAATAAATAAACTAAGTCATGGTATATATTTTCCCTTGAAACCAAATAGATATCATATGAAATGAAATATTATCACGGAATTAAGTAGTGGAATTCTTCATATTATCGAGATAGATGGGGAAAAATATGAAAATAATGGAAGACAAGTTGCATCTTGCCTTAAAGTAAAAGTTTATAATAAACATTTGAACAAATAGATTAAACATTTTTAAAGCTATACACGCTATAATTTGCGTCAATTTTGAATAACGGAGAAAATGCATGTGTTTGATTACTAATAAAAGTTACCTTTATGCTGTTAATTATAATGCTCCATTCAATCACGTGACAAAGATATCAAATTCTTAAAAATAAAATATATTTATTTTCCTGCCAGGAAAGTAATGCCTCCTCATGAATATCAATCTATCACGTGATATCAACAGCTAATTTTAGACTATCGTACAAAAATTGGTGGAGGGTAAACTATGGGCAGCGGATAGGGCAAAATACATTTGGTAATTTGAATTCAACAATCCAGAATAATATCATCAATGACCATAAATGCAAAACCAACAGTCTTCTTCGCAATATAAATATACATAAAATCTACCAAAGGTGTCTTTATACAAATCAAACAAACAAAAAGTAAAACCAACATACATAAATGCAAAACGAACAGACATCAACATAAAACAAGCGGACGCACAAAAACAAACGCCAGGTGGCGTTTCTGAGAAGCATTATGCGCGGTGTCCATTCAAGTCGTACAAGACAATCTCGTACATAGTTCATGTCGTATACAAAAAGTCAACTCGTATACAAAACCGAGAAGTCAAGTCCTACACAAAATCATACTCGTACGCAAGGCTTAAAATGTCTTATGCATTGAGGGAAGTTCGTATGCAAAACGGAAAGTTTGCTTTAAGATAAATTGATTACTTTATAATATAGCAATTTACAGTAACTGTTGTATTAAATAATTGATATTGAAAAAGGAAAAATAATTATGTGATTTTTAATTAAGATTTCAAAGATATAGGAAATAATTACAAAAACATCAGTTTTAAATTAGTTAATTGTGGTTAAACATCGTAAAAGCAAGTTCTGAGTTCGTTTTAAGATACCGGAACGCTTTGTCATAAGCAAAACTGTTATGATTTTCGTTCCACTGTACATAAATTATATTTAAAAAAAAGAATGCAGTGTGCAGTGATTGATTTCATGTTTTAAATAAATACTTCACTATTTGTTTTAAATATTAAAAAAACACCACTTACATGTATTTTCGTTCCAAGTTATAACTCTAGCTAATTAACTCCCACCCCTTACACGCGATTCAAAAGCTTATAAATGCGTGCACTTCAAGAACACAGTTTTCCGATGTCTTAGCTATATTCCTAGTTTCTTGTGTTTAGTTCTATAAAAATCTTTTTATTCTTTTAAAATTCAATGATGGACAGCAACATCCTCTGTAAAACTCGTCACTTCATGAAGATCCGCTGATAATTAATTAATTACTTAATTAACACTAATAATTTATATAGTAGTATAGATATATCTGTTTTAATGAGGGATTTTAAAGCAAAGTCATTAGATTATTGGAATGTACTGGGTACAATTGCATATACTAGAACATGTTTGAGCCATTTATGTAAAATATGATTTAATATACAAAAAACGTTGTGTAAGATTAAAACTTTCTTCTCTGTTTTGTATACGAGTTGAATTTTTGTATACGAGATGACCTGTGTACGAGATGGTCTGTGTAAGACTTGGCTGGACACCGCGATTCCCTAACACGCCTCCTGGCGTTTGTTTTTGTGCGTCCGCTTGTTTTATGTTGACGTCGGTTCGTTTTGCATTTATGTATGTTGGTTTTACTTTTTGTTTGTTTGATTTGTTTAAAGACACCTTTGATTGATTTTATGTATATTTATATTGCAAAGAAGACTGTTGGTTCTGCATTTATGGTCATTGATGATATGATTTTGGATTGTTGAATTTATATTGCTATTGATTTTGTTAAAATGTATTTTTTGTCCTTTCCGCAGCCCATAGTAAACACCTTCAAAATTGTTATAGTTCCGCGAAGGAAAGGATATAATTTTTTTCAGTAAAGCATATTTGTCCTATATACAAGTACGAACAAAAGAAAACAAAAACACAAGCGTGTGAGTATGTACACCTTAAACAATGACGTAGACCTATGTGTTTTCCCCTGAGTGCTATTTTTAATTTGTGTGAGTGTTATCCTATTTAAACATGTAAAAGTAAGTATATCATGAATGACAAACGTATTGCACTCATGATAAATGTATATATTTCAAATTAACGACTGTTAAGCGTATACAAAATCGAGACAGATATGTAATTAGGCAAACAATAACGGCAACCTGATTTCCCGCGGACATGCGCAATGAGGTCGGTTTCGCTCTTCCTTCGTCAATATTCATGAAAAGGCATTACTTTTATGGCAGGAAAATAAACTATTAAAATTCAATATCTTTGTAACGAGATGGAATT
This sequence comes from Magallana nippona, assembly GCA_033439105.1. Classification (NCBI taxonomy): domain Eukaryota; kingdom Metazoa; phylum Mollusca; class Bivalvia; order Ostreida; family Ostreidae; genus Magallana; species Magallana nippona. The sequence goes on from CM065923.1 coordinate 3,829,882, forward strand.
CAGCATTGTAATTTACAGAAAAACGATAACTTTTATAAGTAAACAAACACATGCGTTTTCACTGTCATTCAAAATTGTCGCAAATTATAGCGTGTATAGCTTTAAGGAACTGTTATTTAAGAAGTAAACAGCAAGTTAAAAAAGTTTGTAGCATTGCTGTTTATTACTTATATTTACCTTACTTATATTTACCTATCGTTCAGAATCATCAATATAACGATGTTTTTACGTTTACAATATTGCAAACGATAAGTGCGTGCAATTATCATTGTGTGACGTCATAAAAATTTAAGAAATATACAGCAAGTTAAAAAGTTCACCGGGATATGAACTTGGTTGGTCACGTGATCAAATCCTGTGAAGCCCGAAGGGCGTCTCAGAAGATTTGATTACGTACCAACCAAGTTCTTATCCCGATGAATTTTTAAACATTGCTGTTATTTACTTATATTTACGTTTGAAAAAGTCAAATCATTCATGATTAGTAAAATTACCGTGTTTTTAAGTTCTCAATAATCTAACCGTCATACTATAAGCGGGTGCGGTAATCATTGTGACGTCATGAAAAAGTTCACACAGAATTGAACGTTTTCGATATTCTAAAGGTTCATATAAGGAAACAAATTAGCAAATGTAAATATACAAAATTGGGCGTTTTCGCTTTCGTATAGGTTCATATAAGGAAGCATATTTGCAAAAGTAAATATTGGGAATTATGAAAACGTGTTTTTACTTTGCGCTTTATAAAGAATGTGGAAGACAAAACAAAAAACAAAAAACAATGACATAATGTCTGACAACTCGAGATTCTTCGGACAGGTCAATCAGGTCTCATTTCTTGGAACAGTACTGTAACGTTTGTTGATTTTTTTATCCGATTATTGTACATGCAGCATTTTTTTTGAGAAAATAATTAAACAAAATTGATTATTATTATAAAAAAAGCAGACGCTTGCTTTCCTGATAATCAATTTTAGGGAAACACCCATGTACGTTACAGCTACTTGCAAGGCACATCAGTATAAAACAGTGAGCATAATAGTAACAATAGTGTTGTGGTGTGCATGTAATATGCCTAGATTGTTGTCTGACTATTATTTAGGCATAGTAGATGCACAACATAACGCTTTTTATAAGTAGTAACCAGTTTTCAAGATGTTATCAAGATTAGTCTATAGATTTAAAGGGGCATGGTCACGAATTTGGTCAAAACTTATTTTTCCGATTTTAATGTTTACAGTGCTTTAGGGGGACATTTTTCATAGTCAACCAAAATATGAGTGTCATTTGTTGAGTTATAAGCGAGTTACAGAGCTTACAATTCTTTGCTATGTAAACAAAGCTTTTGTTTACACTTTGAATGTTGAGGTGAAAATTCCAGTTTTAGACCTAAAATGAATGTGTTGAACGTTAGGAAATGTTTATTTATGCTTAAAATGAATAAGAAGACAGACAAATCAACTTGAAAAAGATTTTTTACAGGTATATTGAACCTATGTAAACAAAAACAGGGCACGAGCCTCGTTTACATGACAAATAATTGTGAGCCCTGTATCTTGCTTATAACTCAACGACTGATTCTCAAAGGACTATATATGGTTTGAGCCTAAAATGGCCCCCTTAAATGAACATCGTCATTTTACTGTTATTCTTTGTTTTCATGGCACAGTATACATTTGAAGTTTTTTCATAACTTTTATTATGATTTAACTGCCCAAAGTTTAAAAATATGACATCATAAAGTTTACCTTTTTCCGCCATTTTCGCATTTTTAGCATAAAACGGCTTGTTTTGAAGCAGTTTTTCTTAAGAAAACATTGAGCGATTGCTTGAACAACCAAAATATTTTCACCAAAGATGTATCTATCCAGTACTTATAAGTGACAAAAAGTTTGTTCTTGTTCAAAGCGTCGCTCTATATTTCCCATTCGAAAAAAAGATTAGAAAAATGTCAAATTTTGACTGATTTTGATTGAATTATAAAAATAGCGTCATACACTGCCAGTAAGTGCAAGTATAAATCAAATAAATCGGACAAAAATGTAATTTGTCTCAACTCTTCTGAAAAATAACAAAACAAATCAATGTACCTGAAACACTTTAAAAAATTGCAAATTATGGGGGCCAAATTTGATTAATATAATATATAGTCCTTTCATTTGATAATTAGAAATGCATTCCTAAAGCATTGTAAAAAATAAAAACATGCATTGCATTCTTGATTATCAATGGATTTTACATTTTTAATGACGTTTTATAAAGTGTAAATTAACTGTCCCAAGTTATGTTATATCATATAAACGTTAATATACAAAGATATTATAATCATTCGCTGTCTTTAATAACAAAATCATTTGCTTAAAATTCTAAAGAGAAAAGAAATTAGAGGAGTTCTGAAAGGGGTGTGATACGGATCCGTGTCAGCCTCTGTCCCGTAGGATCCTAATGAACCCTGAGGGCTGATGATACGTTTATTGTAAAGTAAGCTGTATCGCAGACTGACGCATATGCAAAAACCCTGTACATTGTATTTATTAATACAAAGTTTGTAAAAAATCTCATCATTAGGATATGCCAGCGAAATTCTGTGAAATTTAATAACACAGTGACAAACACTTTATCTGATAAAACATGTTCTATATGTGAACCCCACCCCCAGTATTCTCAGTACTTTGATTTCCATAATCGACTCGTGCACGGCGCACGGATTGTTTCGGTGAGACGTAGATAAAAGCAGGTAGGCGCATATATGGTATCTTCACCTTGAATTTTTTCCTGAAGTGTGCACTGTCATTTAGACGAAGGATAAAGGACAATGGAGAAAACACCGAAAGCAGTGCGAGACCCAAAGATTGTATACACAAAGGTAAGAATATTTGAACTGATCAATTCTTGCCCTGATTTTGAGTGCCATTGTTAGTGGGGCCCAAATATCCATGAACGTGCATTGACTCTTGGACATAACCCATTTACCAAATTCATGTCACAACGTCAATTTTTGAATTTATTTAATTCGAATTTACCGATTGTAATAATTTTAAGGATGACCTACTTTAAGTATGGAATACAATACGTGTCTTCACAATGTCAAGGACTTGGCCCTCGTCAGAAAGTGGACATATATCATATATATTACTCAATTTATCGTAAAAAATCATAAAATTCTTTGATGATGTGAAATACGGCCCCCAATAAATTGTTAAAGAAATATATGAATTTCTTTTTTATTTTGTAATCTTTACGTTATTCGTTTATGTTACGTTTTTCCCGATTACGACAAAGAGCACACGGCGGGTGTGACCTGTCAGCAGAGGATGCTATCTCCTCCATGGCACCTGATCCTACCTCAAAATTTTTTAGAGGCCCGTGTTTGCTCTGCTCCTGTTTTGTAATTTTCCTTTGGACTTTTGAATTTGAACACTGTTCGTTATCACCACATGTCATTCAATATATATACCCTTATAGAACCCCTTTCCAACCCAAGATGAAACAATCATATGGGAGATATGGATCATTATTTATGTTAAGGGTATACTGTTTACATTTAATCCCCGTAGACATTTAGTTCCGCCTCACTTTTGAAAGCCTATAACTGAAATACACGAGCGCATATTGGTACATTTTTTCCATTAAATTATCAATGTATTTTGTCAAAACTCTATCTACATGTGAAAGAAGAAAAATTTCACCAATAGTTCAATTGAATATTGAATTATTGACATTTTTATGTTCTTTTCATTTTGTATAGTTATTCAAACCCCGCTTGCGCCCTACAATACGTAATTTGGGGCAGTGGTGAATTGTATTGGGCTAAATGTTACAAAGAAATTGGGCGCTTAAGATGTAGATCCGGCAGGAATCTGGGCGCACAGGGAGACTGAAAATTTCATCGATTAATTTTGCACATTTTTCGAATTATGACCATTATTTGGTTTCTGTTGGACGTTGAATGGGAAGAAATATGCTTGAAATGCTAAAGGTTTTATCATAATATGGGTTTAAAAATAGCAACACGACGCAATTGATGCAAAAACCTTAGGCTACTTAATTACAGCTGTTTTGTAATAATTTTGTTGTGTCTGGGTCTTCTCTCTACAAATTTGAAACGTGTAAAGATGACATATTTCATCATTAAAAATGTCACTTTAAAAAAAAGTGGAGAGACGACCCAGAGATGACTGATTATGTACTTTTTCAAAATATTTTTTGGAGAATAAAAAACAAAGTCCAGAGATATGACAATGTTCTTTTAAACACTACTTTATACATGTGGTTGTAAAGTCTTGCATGATTCACTGGTTTCGTCATGGATTAGTGACTAGAGGCATGTAGCGTTTTGGATTCAAATCCTGCCGGTGATTCCTTTTTTTTTAACGTTTTTGTTTTTAAATGTATGTTGATATAACCTTATGTTGAACTATAGAATGTATTTGAATTTATCGTTATTGATTTCTGCCATATGCACATTATTTTCTTTTCTTATTACTAGTTTATTATCATATACAATATAACTAATATAACTGTGTTAAAACATGTATGCATTAATATTTTCAATATGATTTTTTATCGGTTTACCTCTCATTGCCCGTTTTAGAAAGCGTGTGAGTTTTTTATAGTCAGAATGGACACGTACTTCAACTCTCAACATAATATTTGAGTAATCAATTTTTGTTCGAACCTGTGCATAGCATTTCGAGTTTATAGACATTAAATCCCAATTGATTCGTGTCGATGATTCCTGCAAACTTACAATCTTGTGCGCCCAATTTCTTTGATTCCTAATGTTTTCAAAGACAAAGTCGCTGAAAAATTAAAATATATTAACCTTCATATATATGTAGTTACGCAAATACATTATTATTTTATTAGTTGTATCATTTCTGATCGCCAAGTATTCATCCAATTGGTTAGAATTTGGCGATGATAAAGTCACATGATATGTAAACGAGTCTTGTCCGATCTACTTAGTTCCTTTAAATACATATCGTCTATTCTACCAAGGTCCATTTATCTATTCAGATTTATTTATGGAAAGGTCAAGATCACAAACAAAAAACGAAATTAAATGTCAAGGATGTACCAAATCATCTATAATGCGTCAACCATTACATATAAACGGTTCAAGCTATTAGCTATAACCAGGATCATTCTTTTTTTAAATTTACCAAAATTATGGTAGATTTTTTATAATTTATCGTATATGAAGGGACAGCTTACATTTGTTAAGGAATATTATCCTTTACATTTGAAATGAACTATGTCAGCTCTGATGACGTGAATGCAATACGGATGAGACAAAGGCACCTGCCGTTATATTTTTTCCTAATAAAAAATTATACCCCCTACTTTATCCTTTTTATTGATTGAATAATATATATAACGTCCGGTGCATGTGGAAGTAAATGACAACCGCCGTGTTTATTTGTTAACGGTTGAATTTTTAACCTTTTCTGTCGTAGGTGAACATGCCGATTCTATTATCCGTGTGTATTTTGAACAGAAATTAAACGCTTAGAAACTCATATCATTTTAGAAAAAAGTTTAATTCGACATGTGTGTACAAATTAAATTTTGAATCTTGATTGGCATACGTCTTTCCTTGAAATAGAAATAATCTCATATTTGGCCGGTTTTTCCCTCTGATTAGAAATACACATTATGTGTGTAAATGTATCATTAATGTATTTCACGTATGCACAGAATCATGTATTTTTTTTTTATTTTTTTATTTTTTTTTTTTTGGGGGGGGGGGGGGTCTTCCTCGCTATAATTTATAGACAGACCTTGAGACTTTATACTTTGTAAACAAACACGTGCGTTGACTGACATTTTCTGATTTTGGTTTGTTTATTTTGCACAGCTTTCGTAAAATTTTATCATTGGATATTGATCCGAAGCCCATGATTATTTGAACTTGAACAGTCTGCGACCAGTGTGAATTTAAAGAGAATAAGATTTACAGTACTTATGTTATCTACGCCGTACCACTTGCCTGTCTACATGGGATACTTATGTCGGTCATTATATATAGTGTGTGACTCACTAACAGTAATAATTGGGTGCGTTGTTGTATGTTATGTGAATACATTGTGCACACTCTTCAGTTTATTCAAAGAATTCAAAGCATGGCAGAACCCTGGTATTACATAATGAACAAATCATGATAGTCTATTCTTTTGGATTTTGCATTCTCTTTGATAAACAGGAACATTATTGTCTTATGACAGCATCTATATCTCTTTTTGATTCTTTAAGATCTTCATCAACAATGAGTTTGTGGATTCTGTCAGCGGCAAAAGCTTCCCTGTGATCAACCCGGCCACGGGGGAAAAGATCTGTGAGGTTTCTGAAGGCGACAAGGTTAGCAGTCCTCCCCCTCCCACCCCCCTCAAGAGGTCCCTTACCACGTGTACTTGTTTGATTTTATTGTAAATTAGTTGTTTTGTTTCATTTTGACGTTCTTGACCTTGCAGGAAGATATTGACAAGGCCGTGGCTGCTGCGAAGGAGGCTTTCAAGTTAGGGTCACCATGGCGACGGATGGACGCCAGCCAGAGAGGACGGCTCCTGTACAAACTCGGCGATCTTATGGAGAGGGACGTTGATATCATCGCGGTAAGGAAGTGTGACCTAAAACAAATCAATTAATTCTGACTGAACGACAGAGTATTCCTTCTGAGAAATATGCAAAAAATGAAAGGATTTTTATTGCACACAGAGAGAGAGAGAGAGAGAGAGAGAGAGAGAGAGAGAGAGAGAGAGAGATTTATAATTAAATGAGTTTTCTTAATTGTAGAGCCTTATCACCTTGGAGATGGGTAAACCCTTTCTTCACGCCTATGGCGAGACACTGTGGGCAGCGGGGGTACTGCGTTATTACGCGGGACTGGCCGACAAGATCGGTGGTAAAACGATCCCAATAGGTAAGACTGGTCGTAAGATAGCGAGCGGTCGTGGGGTTTCCTCCACATGTATGTTAAAGATTTTTTCTAATATTTTTAGATGGAGACCTTTTTGCGTTTACTCGTCACGAACCTGTTGGAGTATGTGGACAGATTATTCCGGTAATTCATTCATTTTTTTAAATTTTCAATAATACTTTTAACGATACAGAAACAGCGCAGATTTATCAACCATCTCATTCACTGGACCTATCAAATATAACTACTACATGTACAGTTTAGTATTTAGTGTTATTTTAGTAGATTTTTGCATGGTATTGTTATGTAATTTGTGAGTAATTGCGTGGTTTATCATTCATGTCTACACTCAAGCTTTCTTCGGATACACTTTAAAACTGAATATTTAATAAAAGTATTGAATTACTTGATCAATCCTAACAATACATTATTAAAATGAGTAATGCTCAGAATCACACCCATACTCCACCTGAGGATGAAACGTATTGATACACTAAATTACACTGATCGAAATACAAGTACATGTAAGCGTCAACCTCCCAGTTACAACCCATACTCCAGCTCAAACAAAAACAATGAAACAGCGCAACAAGTTTTGAATTATTTTGATTTTAATTAAGCATAATTTGAGATAAATGATAACTTTTTTCACGGGATTCGCCTCTATTTTCCAGTGGAATTACCCGTCCGGCATGTTTACGTGGAAGATCGGCCCCGCCCTGGCCTGTGGATGTACCGTGGTCATGAAGCCCGCGGAACAGAGCCCCCTGTCGGCCCTCCACCTGGTGGCGCTGTGTAAGGAGGTCGGGGTCCCGCCGGGCGTCGTCAACATGGTCCCAGGCTACGGACCCACCGCCGGTGCAGCCCTCACCAATCACCTGGATGTTGACAAAGTCGCCTTTACTGGATCCACCGAGGTCTGATTTGACCATTTGTTGTGTCTTCGTCTTTGAATACAACACATAGTATAAATACGATATGACAACTTATTTCTCCATTCAGGTCGGCAAGATTATTCTTCAAGCTGCCGGTGGGACAAACATCAAACGCACTACCCTAGAACTTGGCGGGAAGAGTCCCTGTGTAATTATGGATGATGCTGATCGTAAGTCGAATACGTAAAAGGAGATTTATAGTTTGCACAATATTTACGAATTCTTACAGTGAAGTCAAACTCCAATCAATCGACAATTTGTTTATGTGTGTACTTCAACTACCTATCCGTGAATATAAAGCAAGGAGTCTGATTTCTTTCAGTGGACGAGGCTGTGCAGTTTGCGCATGACGGCGTGATGGTGAACGCCGGTCAGTGCTGTATCGCCGGAAGTAGAACGTTTGTCCACGAGAAGATATACGACCAGTTCGTGGCCAAGAGTCGCGAGCTGGCAGAGAAACGGACGCTGGTGACGGGGGACCCCTTCGATCCCAAAACCCAGCAAGGACCACAGGTAAGAGGTATCCTATACACGGAAAACAAAAGTAAGAAGTAACCTTAAAACGCAACTGGCCCCTTAGTTAAAAAGAAAATATAAACAGACAATGGAACCCATGTGAGAGGAAACCTTATCAATGTTAACCGACAAGAGGAAAGACTGAACACAAAAATAGCCCTAAGCCCATAGATAAACTCATACTATCAATGAGAAAATTTGGGAACATGACAAATTTGATTAAAGTGTGTTAATTTGTCGCATATCTATAGAATAAGTTTATTCGCTTCAACCAGACTTGTACATCCTCTCCTACAGGTGGATGAAGATCAGTACAAACATATTCTGGAGCTGATTGAATCGGGGAAGACAGAGGGGGCTAAGGTCGAGTGTGGGGGCGCTGCAGTCGGGGGCCAGGGCTTCTTCATCAAGCCCACGGTCTTCTCGGGAGTTACCGACAACATGAGGATCGCCAGAGAGGAGGTTTGTAAGTGTGAGAGGGGAACGCGAGGAAGTTCAGAATTATTTCAATGCAAATGACAAAATGAGTTCTATTACACATATCACCAGTTTGTTCCCAGTTAAGATACTAAGGAATTGTAACCAGGAAATCTGTTATTTTAAGGGAGATTTTCAATTTTTTCTCGAAAGTGCATTATTCTATAGATTTTTGGGCCGGTCATGCAGCTCTTCAAGTTTAAGAATCTTGATGAGGTGATCGAGCGAGCCAATGCCACCACGTACGGCCTGGGCGCCGCCATCTTTACCAAGAACATCGACAACGCCATGATGTTCACGCAGGGTGTTCGCGCAGGAACAGTGTGGTAAGTGTGGTTATTATAAATAGATTTAAAGTAGTACAAAACAGATGAGTTTACAGATAAATTTTCCTATAATTCAATTTCTGTGAAAATTTATTATTTTGTTCTTTTGAATGAAATTTATAAATGTTTGAAATATGCAAAAAATCCGACCTCACAATTTTCGCCCACATCGCCTCAAACCTACCGTTTTAATCTATTTTAGTGGAATAGCCCTTGTTAGAATTTGCTATCCTTATTTATAAGTTACTTTTTAAGATATTTTAAATGGGTTTGCTAAGACATTGAAATAAATTCTTATTGCTAACTTCAGGTGATTTCTGATACAATATAATGTAAAAATAGCGCGTGTGAATTAACCTTTTAGACGAAGATTTGCAACAGCTAACGGTCTCTAAAAAGAAATTGTATTATTCAAATTTGATTATGATTTAAGAACATGATTGTCATGGCCTTGTAATCAAAATATTTCAAAATTTGACCGTGGGCTTTCGATTATTCGAAGTTTAACTATATTTGATGGAGGTGAAAATTGATAAAAATTCTAGATGATGTCATCATTTTTTACCTTTAACATGAACTTGAAATTTGATGGGCATAAATCTGAATACTAGTACTTGTGATGTTGTGTTTAAATTTCAGGTCTTTGCTATGAAGGAACACAAGTAAAATGATATATGGCTAAATGGTAAACATGCACAGAATCAGATGAACACAATTCAAATTATCATACTGTACTTCAAATTTTTCTGTCTTGAGTGATTGATGTGTATGATTTATTTATTTTTTTCTTAAGATAGTGATTGAACTTGATTTTTACCTACTATTAAGTTATGTTTTGTGTATTATGAGGAAATATATCAAATAATTCAATTCATGGGTGTTCCGCTCTTCCTTAAAACACGATCTACTTCCTTCATTGTAAACACATTATAAATCACTCCCTGACTCATCTCATGTGTGATTTGATAAGTGGACACTTGGCGGTACTTTCAGGGTGAACCTGTATGATACGGTACATCCACAGTCGCCGTTTGGAGGGTTCAAGATGTCCGGCCTAGGGCGTGAGCTGTGAGTAGATAAACAGGATACTCAGATTCCGTCTCATCATTTACCAGATGTTTTTAAACTTCCGTAATCAATATCTTCCTGTTTTTCTCTGTTTTAGTGGGGAGTACGGGATTGCTGCTTATCAAGAGATCAAGTCGGTAAGCCATTCACAGGTTTATTGCGCACTCATTTAACAATACATGTATTTACATGTTCCAGAGTCTTTGTCTATGAATTCACCACAAATCAAATTGTATGGTATTGTTCAATACATTTCACCAATGACGCGAATGACGTAGTATGGACTGAGAGCAAGATTAGCAAAATATTATACGAAATGAAAATAACGTATTAATGTCAATAATCTAATATTTAATCGCACAATTGATAAACATTATATAAATATAAGTAAAGGAATCGTTATTTGTATATAGTGAGGTGATAATTATGACCAGGGCTTGATCAAATTTATCATAAAGCCCTTCGGGCTTTATTGAATTTAATCACGCGCCGACAAAAATTATCACGTCACAATACTCAAAGAATAATTCCTTATTCCTAAATATCGGTAGATATTAGTACTCAGCTGATTTATTTTGTGTCGCAGGTGATCATGAAAATTCCACAGAAGAATTCCTAAATCCCGAGAGAGGCCTGGTACCCGGGACTGTGAACTATCAAACAGTAATGGCGCAGAGTCGTTGAACTTTGAGACGTACACCAATTAGCTACAAGTACTGCATACTCCTTGAACTGTTATTATACGATTCATTAGTAACCAGTTTTAAAAATATTATATGCTTCATAGTCTAGATTTAGTATATATTCAAAGCGAGGTTGTGTTTTAAGTATATTACTGTATGTTACTCCACGTAATCAGATTCTTTTACTGTTGTATGATTAATGTTAGTGTTGCTTACATTTAGATTGTTAGAACTTAAAGTTAATGCTTGCTTTCTTTAACATTAAATTGATATATGATAATATGCCTAATTTTTTCTGTTTGTAAGAGTGTATATTGAGTAAGAATTTAATTGGATAATGGGACGACTTTTACTATGATCACAATGCATTGGGGGGGGGGGCTATTTTCGATTTCGATATTTAGTTTAATAAATCCGGACACCAACCCCAGCCCCCTCTAGATCCGCGCATGCTGTAAAAGAAAAGGTATTTTTAATAATTGTGATTAACATAGTAATCTTCCCAATTAGTTCAAATGCTCCTATAAAGATTTCTTTCTTGAAATTCAAAGTAATAATGTAACTTTCCTGTACATTATGTAATGTAATCATGTAATCATGTTGGGGGTCAAACATAGTATTTCTCAGCTTTATTTGCTACAATTGGTGACTGAGGACAATAATATTCAGCTTTATGGGGATTGTACGTACCTTTGTGATCGTAAGTACCTTTGTGAGGATTGTACGTACCTTTGTGATTATTGTACATTTGTGTTGATTGTACGTACCTTTGTGATTGTACGTACCTTTGGGAGGATTGTACGAACCTTTGTGTTGATTGTACGTACCTTTGTGATTGTACGTACCTTTGGGAGGATTGTACGAACCTTTGTGTTGATTGTACGTACCTTTGGGTTGAATGTACGTACCTTTGCTTTTTGTTCCATGAATACATACATTAAGGGCCAAACTGCAACACAGTGATCCCCCCCCCCCACATACAACCTAAACTACACACCATTAACCCGTATTGATTATTAGCCCTTATTATATTATTAATATTTATAACCAGATACAGGGTTCTGTGCCTGTTTGGAGATTTACCTAACCATATCTGCACGTCTTTGTGACTATATAATTTTTTATACCCCAAATGCACAGAAAATCAATTGGAATTTATTTATTTTCCCATATGTTGCAACTTTTGTATTTACACGTTCATAAAGTGGCTTTTAATCGTTAATAAATCAATAATAATGCATTCTAATAACACATCTACTATAAAACATCGTATAAAAATATAAGCTTGAGGCTATTATTCTTTGGTCTATACCATAGGTAAGCAGGAATTTCTCGCTTTATCTATTGTTGTACTAACTAGAAATTCTTATGATTTTTTGATACACGTATATTATATCAAAAACATACCGGGGTAGTTTGTTTGGATGTGGGATACGGTAAGGTGGTCAATTTAAGATCATTTTTTAAGATAATTCTTTGAACAACTTTGTGATTACGACAAACATTCCTGGTATTCATTATTTCTTTGTAGGCCTCGTTTTTCTTTAGAATATTAAAAGATCTCGATTTAATTTCAGAAAGAACTCATTGTGGTACACAGGCCCAAGATTTTACAATTAAGGAACACGTAATCTGGTTGTTTTCCAGTTCAGCCTATTCTACAAGCTAGTAGCTTCGTGGACTGTTTATCCTGAGGTTCCCTTGTTGCCATACCCTGCGGTTGTCTTGGATACGCTTTGTTGGCACCCCTGCGGTTGCCTTGGAGACGCCTTGTGGGGCCAGGAGATGGCCAACCCGCTTAAGATTCTGGGAGAGCTGTTGATGGAGCTGGTGAAGATTGTTGTCCTACTTCTGTGGGTCCCGGTCCGCGCCATACTGAAGAGTATAGTGTATGCCCCGTCCTCACGGAGAGGCCCGCGGTGAATCAAGCTAACACGGACCTGTGCATAATGGTTCTGTGTCAGCAATTCAGAACGATCCATTAGGACAGGGTTCGATGTTGGATTGGTAAACCAGTTCGTTATTTTTCACATAAATCAAGTTTTTATGCCTTGAAAATTTAGAGACATGTATATACATTTAAAGTCGGATTAAACAAACACGTCGAGATTTTTTTATGTTTTAATGGTTTCCAATGAATTAGAAGCAATATATCTCTGACGGGGATGTAAAACACGTATAAAGTAAATTAAGTATGAACGTATCAGTGTTATAAATTGATCCGTCACAATTAAATACAACTAGATTGTCGTGCAATTAATATGCATGTATACGGTGCAGAGGTACAACCAGTAGAGGGTAGATTGATTATGAAAATAGGATTCATCATAAAGCAAGCACGTTAGTGTCCAGTTTTAATCTTTCAATTCAAATGTTTGTGGTGATGAGAAAAATAGATATCACAAGCAGCGCTGCAATCATAGGAGTAGTACATGCTCAACATGCTCAATTGACAATTTCTTCATTCTCTTAGAGCTCTAACTGCATAGTTTACTGTGTTGAGAAAAATCAAATAAACAATTATAAATTTAATACAATACATGCGTTGAAGGGTGATAATACAAAAGAAGAAAAGAGTTGGAGGAATCCACTTGTCTGTAATGACCAGCCGGCTCATTTTGCTAGGCTACAATAAGATACCTGTAAAATGTGAGGGATAATCTGATCCCCATCCCAACAATACTAGCTACGGACGTGTCCAGATCTTACAAACAAATGGGATATATGCCTCTGAATAATAAGATATGTGGGCACTGGATTCACTTTACCACCGTGTCGTCGTAACTGGGGGGTGGCATAGAATGATGGCTCATGATACTGTCATAGGACGGGGGTGGAGCCGTGGGGAAGACGGAATCATTCTGGTAGGTATCCTCACCCTCCATTCCCTGGATGTATATAGCTGCAGGGGCAGGTGTTGAGGTAGATTCCTCTACAGGAGGTGTCGATGAGGTAGATTCATCCACGGGAGGTGTTGTTGAGGTAGATTCATCCGCGGGAGGTGTTATTTGTGTGAATTCAGACACTGTGGGTGTTTGGGTGCTGGGTGGAGGTTGTGTGTTCTGAGGAGGCGCGCTCGGACGATGATTATTTCCGGTTTTTCTCGCACCCCCTTTTCCATAAGACCCAATGAGACAAAAAAGACAAAAACGCCTATTCCAATTAACCAGTACGGTTCCAAGTTGTCTTCGTCATGTGCAGTGTAGTTCGTTGTTGAATTGACGAAGTCAGTTGAATTGACAAATGAGTCTGTCGTTATCTGCATTCTGTTGGAAAATCATAAAAATCTTGTATAGCATGGTCTTTCAGATAATCTATTGTTGCCAATATGCTTTACTTTTATGAATACTAGCTGCAGCTGGTACTAAAACGTGTGTTTTTTTCATAATCATATCTTATTTTCAAGATATATTTTACTGTAGATTGTCTAAATATGGGGCATGAGTTTGATACGACTAAAGGGAAAAAAACTCAAAAATAAATTAAAGCAACAGTGTATGAATTTGATTTGTTCTGATTTGCATAACATGTAATGACTTCATTATTTGTTACCTAATAGATAGCCTGTTTTAAGTTTGTGCTTGTTTCTTTATATTCCAATTTAGTTGATTTCTGAAATAGGAATATACATTTTGATATTGAATTATAAATAAATACGATGGATTCATTCATATTTGTAAGGGCTCATTTTCTGACATAAATAGTTCTTAAATAAACACGTCTTTTATACAACGTGGACATATACATATGCACTCATGTCACTATATACCATTTGTTTCCATACGTTCTTTCCATTGACCGTCTTCGTAGGAACTACATCTTGTTCATCGAAGCTGACAATTCGGATACCACGCCGTTTTCACCCCCTTCTTTTATACATCAATGTTATCCTTTTTGATTCAGTGCCTTTCCATTAAAAATTAATGATTCCATTTTCTGAAATTTACCAAAGGTTTGTAATTTAGATATAATTTTCATTTAATCAAATTGCGTTTTTAACGCTGAAACTTTTTAGAATATTTCTTTTGTGGAATGTTCCCGTGTCGAACAGCTAGTGCAGATCATTACCCGTGGGGGAGATGTGGGTTGGGTGGGAATAGAAAGAACTAGATGCTGTCATAAGACAGTAATACCCGCACCAAGTGTATGCATCTAAATAACAATATCTTGTACCAGTTTTAGTCAAAAAGAAGGCCACATGCAATTTCCGGTACTTTTTAAAAAGTATAATTTTCATAAATGCTGAGTTCACATCCCATAATACACATATTGCCTTTATGTACAATTTGGGTTTGAACTGTTTGCATGTGAATTTTAAATTAATCAATAATCTAAATGTTTCATGTCATAGAAAGTATGGTCTATATAATTATTCCAAACAAAATTAAATTATGCCCACCCAACCCCCCAACCCCTCCCCTGGCGGTTGCCTGCTTTATAGATGCTTTTGTGTGACAACATCATTGTGTGCGTGGATTTAGAGAAAGGGTGGGGTGAGAAATTCAGAGTGCGTTAGAGAATAAAAGTGCGTTATTTATATTATATGTAGTTATATTATAATTAAATTACTTTCACCGTTTTAGAATTAAAAAGTTTTACAAATGAATATTTGGCCAAAAAAATAAGTCTTTAAAATTTTTGGAAACTTAAGGTAAAAATAAGATAAGCCACAGCAGGATTCAAACTCTCTACTTACAGACACATTGTTAACGCTCTAACCCATTGCACTATGCTGTTAGGTAACATTATTTTGGGGGAAAATATTATATTTTATACTTTATTTGTTTTGTTCAATAAGGAGCACATCACAATATGTGGGTGTCCCATACCACCTTAAAGCTGAAAATTGTGCTTTACATGGTTAATTACCTAATAAAATTGTGCAAGGGGTTTTAAAGAATAAAGTTATGAAAATACATGCAAGATGTTACAATTAAATGATCTTTGTCTGAAGCTACGTACACAACACAGGTGTACAGGTTGCATTAGCGGTACTAGTTTTACCCAGCTCTTTGGTTGGATGGGTTTCACGTTTTTTTCTTTTTTGTCAAGAGATATGTGGTATGTCAAAATTTATGACTCATAAAAATTTGTGCATTTTAATCCCGATTGTTAACATACATGTATAATTATATATATAAAATACATGTGATATTATACTAGGGATCATGCAATCAATTGCAGAATTGCCAATCGGTTATTTATAACTCATTTTGACTGATTAATTTGTTAATCATTTTGAAAATAAAGACATTTCTAAATACATGCAAAACATATTATCAATATTTTTGTAGATTGATTTTGTAACTATTTAGGGTCCCACTCTGCAGATGCCCTATAGGGATCATTCTGTCCAATTCTGCTGATCATGTCAAGATACATTTAAGACAAATTGGCCCCTGCCCCTTGGGTTATTCCCCCACCCCCCGGAGTTGTTTTAAACACCCCCCCCCCCTTCTCTGAAATAGGAAATGATAATACATTTTAATAACTGTTGAGATCCCCACCCCTAGACCATATTCATTCTTCCTCCTTGTGTCATTGCACATCAATTGGTACATGTATATAGGTTATGCCCCCTTTTGAGATGCCAAGTGACTTTCCCGAGTTGGAACTAATCAAGTAATCTATCTTATTCATATGTTGTGTAATTCCTAGCCCTAGCCCAATGTTGACCCTGCTTTGTTTTTTACAGCAAGCTCTAGGTTTTTGTTGACTGACTTTACAATTTCTACAATTACATATAACACTTTGTTTATCTTTAAGATTAAAAAGCAATTTCCAAAATCTCTTTATGTACATCTGACATCATACAGAAAAATACCAATCAAGAAATGATTTTGTTACTGTAAAAATGTGAGAAGAGACTCTGAATCTGCTATTCATTATATTATGAGAGGAGTTCTGGGAAGTAGGTTTTTTTAGGAGTGATAAACGTCAATTTTCTGCTACTATTTGATTCCCTGGATGAAATTTAAATTTTTAAAACCTTCTTGCACACCTATAGAACAGCCCCTATCATATCTCAAGAGATGACATAGCATAGCATAAGTCATTTGAAAGTTTGACATAAATGTACATGTACATGTATCCAAGCCAACTGCGCACCGGCATCAAACATCCCGGGGATAATGAGTGACAATAGACACAAAATAAAAATAAAAATACATCAGCTGTAGGAATTGTGTGGAAAACGCGTACACTACGAAAGATAAAGGTATAGATTTTATAACAAAAAGAAGGATGTTTTATTTGTGCGGACGATACACACAGATGTTAAATATTTTAACAGCGACGAATGCTCGCAATAGGGGCCGAATTTGTCGAGTTGAAACATTAAGGACTATAAGAATAGGTTCGGCGTATAAGTTCAGGTATCAAGCCTGGTCTAAGCTCTGTCAACGTTACTCCTAACCCCATTGATATGCATATGAATTATTATAACCTGACACAATCACTTTCTTCTCTTTTGCAATGCAAAATCCCCGTAGACTATTTATTTTTAGTCGTGTATTGAAACCTGACAAGCTTGAGGGAGCGTTTTAAATGGGAAATCTTGGGATTTTTTCATACTATTGAATGAACATCGTTTGAACCCAGAGGTATTTATAAATATATAGAACAATTTAAGAAAATGTGCTGCATAAATATCTTGGGATAGATTATAATAAAATCTATTGTTCAAAAAACCAAATGGCTCTTTTCTATTATTCTCAATTTTAAGGGGTTCCTTTTTTCTATTTAACATGAAGTATTGACAAAACGTTTTTTAAATAGTCGTACACATAAATAGCATATCTACATACCATTTGTTTAATTTGCAATTTATGGTCCATACAAATTATAAGCCTGCATGGAGAAGTGAAAATGCAATTTTCGACTCTGAATATGAAGAGATAATCCTTGGAAAACATGTCCATGGTTTCATGGATTGTTCCTCTCGAGTCCACAGTTTTGATCGTTAACAAAAAGACAGTGGAAAGGTTTGTTAATGCTAGCTGTTTGGTGATAGAAAGACAGTGGAAAGGTTTGTTAATGCTAGCTGTTTGGTGATAGAAAAACTTATTTTTAACAACTCTGCACTACTTCATTTTTTCAAATTCGAAATACTTCGTATAGCTATATCTGCAGTTCATATTGATATTTAAATAAATAACATTGCTTTTTGAATCCATTCCAATTGATACATGTCATTAATCAAAATCAAGATCTATAGGGGATTATTTTATACTTAAATTACTAAAAGGCAATCAAATGTTTGCAACTTTCAATTAAAAAAAACACCTTCAACATTTGCAAAAAGATTGATCATGTTCCTTTTTGAAAATACAGAATATCAACTACCAATCCGTAAAACTATATTCCACGAATTTAGGTTATTTTTTTAATATTTCTTAATTCTTAATATTTCTTCACGGCTTGATGATTTATTTAGCTATAAACTATTACTCAGTTACGAAAAATTCCATACATGTATATATATTATTCTAAAAATTTGAATATTTTCCTGTATCTTTATATAGAGCTCTATACAGAGTTCTTCTTTTTAAGAACATCAACATTGTCTACGTATTGATCACGAACATCCAGTCCTCTTAATGAAAATAAAGAAAGATTATATCCCAGAATAATTCTAAGGCGTTGAGGTGAAACTCAATGCTGATTGTGCCTTTAAAGCAAAATAGTCGCTATACTTGCAGAGTGTATATACATCTATTGTTACATTTTATATCAGAATGCTTGACAAAAGCAAGTGTCAAATTTGAATAATCTACCATTTTAAAATTTCTTTAATCAGAACTAGAATTGAAATTGTTATCCAAAATTGGGAAATTCCCTGCTTTTACTTTTAGAGGTTTTCAATACATCCGCATCACGACATCACATCACGAAGTTTTAACAGGAAAGAGACTAGTATAGCTTTTTAAACAAACTTATCGTCTTTAGAGCAAACTCTAAACTGCAATGTGTTATCAAAGAAAATTATATTCTATTTTATATAAATGTGATAGTGGGTTGTTCCAAAGATAAACAAATCCACTTAAGGGTTCTTCATTTATCCAGATATAGGGATTAAAGGATTAAACCCTGTAATATAATTAATAGATATCAGCATAAAAATATTCATGTACAATCATACTCAGATATACATACAAGTAATACATCACTTCTCAGAGTTCAATAATCAATCTATTTATAAAGAAGGATAACTCTGGATGTAATACATGTTATACTTTCAAGGTAAATCAGAGTTACTGCCCTTGAACACAATTTACAAAAATATAGAAATATGCTCCATATCATATTCAATATAATATTTGATTAAATAAAAACATAATCTTTCAATGTACCTCCTTTCATATTACATTATTGTAAGATACAAATTATAAATGTAAATAAAATATAACTTTGTCACGATCACCTGTTTATGGAACAAGGTTTCACATCATGCTTATAGCTGCTGAATATGGTACTGCTTAACTACAAGTAATATGGTTACAATAACTAACCTTTCACATATATTAGAAATGAAATATTATAGCTTAGATTCAAGACTATGAATTACTGGGATGTTTAATAAAATACATTCTATCATAAATAAGATATTATAACCTCAAAAAGTAGAATTAGCCAAATGTAACAATTACAGAAAATATTAAATAAGTATATATCAAAGTTTAAGAATACCAAAAATAGTACACTTACTATAACTGACTTCTTCCTAAATGTAAGGTTCAAATATAAAGTTATAAATCTCTTGTTGAAAACATGTCTTTCTCAAATGAAGCCTAGCCTTGGTCTGTCACAAAGGCTACTCAGTTAAAGCGGGAAAAGTTATAAAAACATACTATTGGCTATAGTAAACCACCTGATCATGTGCACATGTATGAAAGTGACCATACAGGTTAAAAGCTTAAGGCTATAAAATATCAGAAGCCACTAGAATGAATAATTAAATAATAATTACTTGATAGGTGCATAAAAGACAGGGAGTTATAGGGATAGTCTGTTTCTAAATATGTACATGTAAAATATAGATGAAATGTAGGATGATGATGATAGATGATGAAATGTGAATAATGCATGAATGTATTTATCATCATAAAATGAACCCTATTACGTAAATGTCGCCCTCCTCTACATGTTTGTTAGAGATCGACTATAGTAGAGAAAAAGATATCTCAGGAAGGTCGTATTATTTCAGTACAATTAAAATACCGCTGCATTCTGCAACTTTTTTCACTGTCATTATTTAGTTTAACCGTATCAAAATTTTCACATTTTTAGTACTGCGACCGCATAGTTTTGTACG
This sequence comes from Magallana nippona, assembly GCA_033439105.1. Taxonomy (NCBI): domain Eukaryota; kingdom Metazoa; phylum Mollusca; class Bivalvia; order Ostreida; family Ostreidae; genus Magallana; species Magallana nippona. Next base: position 3,850,119 of record CM065923.1, read on the forward strand.
GTGCTAGGGAATTTCTTCTGGAACTGCATCCGTCGTGTGCAGTACGAACGGGGTGAGGGAATGTTGGTGTAGAGGGTACAAGGTAAAAGGTCGAGGCGCGCTGTGGGCCGTAAGGTAAAAACAAAGGATAGCTGTGCCGTATTCCCGAAGGTCCACCAATATGCAATTCCAGAGAAATAAAAGGCAATTGATTCAGGATTCCGAATTCATTGGACGAGACTCAACGATAGCAGCATGCATTACAACAACTTAACAGACAGACATGTTACAAACAAGTCGGATATGGCCAGTATTGGCCTCCGGACTCAAGACTCTGGGTGAGTCGGACGACTGGCCGAGGCTGGCCGCCGTATTCCAGACTGCCGATTGACAATTGTACTTGACTTTATATAAGAATCTGAACAATGAGTATAAATTGACAGGTGATGACATTAAGTAAGCTGAGTGAAAGGTTCACAGATATAAAATAACTAAATATTAAACTCAATGAGTCTTTGATGTATATGAAAGTTAAGTCAAAAATCAGTATGAATGGCTTATCCTCCGATTTTTTTAGCTGTAATATTGGAGTACGTCAAGGTGAAAATTTGTCGCCATTTTTATTTTCGTTATATATTAATGACTTTGAAAAGTTCTTGATTGATAAAAACATAATTGGGTTACATAGTGTAACTAAACCTATAGAGGATGAACTGTTTTTGTATTTTAAACTATGTATTCTTTTTTATGCTGACGACACTGTAATTCTTGCTGAAACGCCTGATGATTTACAAAATGCTCTGAACGAATTTTATCTATACTGTGAGCAATGGAAGTTAACGGTTAATATAGATAAAACAAAAATATTGGTATTTTCTAAAGGTTCATTGATGAATAGGGAATTTTACTTCAGAAATGAAATAATTGAAATTGTGAAAGAGTTTAAATACCTTGGAATTATTTTTTCACGTTCAGGGTCTTTCAAAAAGGCAAATACACATCTATGTGAACAGGCACAGAAGGCTATGTATGGGGTCATCAGGAAAATAAGGCAATTTAATTTACCTGTCGATTGTCAGTTAGACCTTTTTGATAAAGTAGTAATGCCGGTATTATTATACGGATGTAAAGTATGGAGCTTTGAAAACATAGAAATTATAGAACGTATTCATTTGAAATATCTGAAACACATACTGAATTTAAAAAGTTGTACTCCATCATACATGCTTTATGGAGAAACCGGAAGGTTCCCGTTATCTGTTAATATCTATACTAGAATGGTATCATACTGGGCAAAATTGTTCTCCGGCCCAGAAAATAAAATTGTTCATATACTGTACAAATACTTGTTGACTCAATATAATAATGATATTTTTAAGAACCCATGGATTGATTGTATACATTCTATTTTTGATAACTGTAGGTTTTCAAACATTTGGAATGAACAATGTATTGTAAATGTTAATTGGATTACAAATGCTGTCAAGCAAAGACTCAAAGACCAGTTTGTGCAAAAATGGTCGGCTGATATTGCAAATTCTTCCAAAGGTCATATATATAAAACTTTTAAATTAACTTTTGGATATGAAAAGTACTTGATTATTTTACCACCAAAACTTCGAAAAATACTTAAATTTCGTACGTCAAATCACCGACTTCCTGTAGAAACTGGTAGATGGTTAGGCATTCCTCTGAATGAAAGATGCTGTACTTTATGTAATAATAATCAAATAGCCGATGAAATGCATTTTATATTAGAATGTAATGCTCTTTCGTATATCAGACAAAAATACTTGGAACCTAGATTTTGTGAAAGACCAAACACCTTTAAATTTTGTGAATTATTGTCTACTTTAAAACTTTAAAAAACTAAAAAAAAATGTTTATTTATACATGAAATTTTTGAATCAGTCTGTCCTCCTTGAATATTTGTACTTTTTTTCTCTTTTTTTTCCCTTATTTGTACTGTACATGTACCTCTGACTCTATATCTACATTCGTAAATATTTGTGTGTATGTACCTCATGTACCGTCATGTTGACGGTTTGAGTGAAATAAATTGAATTGATTCAGACTGTCCAAAACATGAAATACTGATAATTGCACAATGTTGTTTTAACAGATTAGCAGTCCTTGAGACATGACACTCTGTCTCTTTGAAATCACAAACATAGAATCCGAAAAGCGTAAATCATTAATTGAATAAGTAACATTGTATGAAATAAACTGTGGGGAAATATTACAAAACAGATGTTGAATTTGAAAGGTAAAGTTCAAGATAAAGTTATTAATAAACAGTGAATTTTGCACGGTGATAGTACTACAAAGAAAAAGAACAAACATTTCAATAAATATTATCGAATATTGCCTTCAACTAGTTGTTTCACAAATCAAACTTTGATAATCCATAAAATAAAATTTTGGTTTTGCATTCCACCTTAAGGTTCATAGCTCCCGCTCTTATTTTCGTTCAAAGCTCATCAATTGTTACCGTCTTCCTTGGAAGACGATATACAAAGTCGAAATAATTTACAGTCTCCGGGTTGTGCAGCATTCCACCTTAATGATAGCATTACCGCCTTTAAAAAAATACCCAAAATATATTACGATTTATATAAAAATTTCACAATGCTAATGTACCTGTTAAAAAAATACAATGTATTAATGAATTTTTCAAAGATAATGTACACCAGCTGAAATAATACAATGAATTAATTATGCTCAGCCCTCGAGTGATTCACGGCAGACGTAATAACGACGCAATATCACAAGCATCAGTAGGGATCACCGGACAAACAATAGGATTAAACGTACAGATCCTTTGGTCTGCTCACGTAAACGGCTACCTGGCGGAAGAGGTTATATCCATCAATGACTCAACGATATCCTAAGTGATTTGGTGTCCTAACACGAACAGTCTTATCACCTTTGTAAACGAAAGGTGTTTGCTGGTGTGATGATTAGAAACATAGACTGACGTAGTCCAACGCTGACGTCATGCACCAAATCATAGATAGCGGATGAAGATCTAGACAACTACGCAATGCTGTTATAGATAAATATTACATAAATGGCTATTGCTTATCAAATGGAATAGTTTTATAATTGAGTGACCACGTATGGTACTGGCGTGTCATGTTTTTTTAAAATGCTCACCACGTGTCGAAGTGAATTTGTTCCTTCGAAGACTGAATCCGTTCAATTTGATATAATACGTTGAATTAATCGACATATAACTATAATCAACACAGAATATGGCACTTTACCTTAGACTATAAATGCATTGCATTAGATAATCACAAACAATAAAGATATCCGATTTTTACATACGAACGGTAAGTCCACTTAACACATCCACATAGTCTCTGGGTAAATCACTTTATCACCGTATCGTAACTGGGGGGTGGCATAGAAGGGTGGCTCATGATACTGTCATAGGACGGGGGTGGAGCCGTCGTGGAGACGGAATCATTCGTGTAGGTATCCCCACCCTCCATTCCCTGGATTGATATAGTTGCAGAGGCAGGTATTGAGGTAGATTCCTCCGCGGGAGGTGTTGATGAGGATGATTCGTTCGCGGGAGGTGTCGTTGCGATAGTCGTTGGAGGAGTTGGGGTGGGTGGGGCCTGTCTATTTTGGGAAGGAGGCGCCGGCGGACCCCGTGTAGGCGCGGCCTTTCTATTACCTCTGTTAAAACACGTGCATAAAATGAACACAAAAATTCCCACACCAATCAACCAATTATAATTTGTCTCCTCTTCATAGTGGTTCGGTTTGACCGTAGTTGTGATATTGAGAATGGCCGTGGAATTGACGAATGGGTCCGTTGTTATCCGCATGCTTTGGCGGCTGGGACATTATGTCTCTATTTTCTGTATACGGATACATGATATAAGAATTATGAGCTAGTTCAGATGTACTTAGTCATGTAACACGTCCGTGTATAAATCCTAGGTAACAATCTGTATTCATTATTTAGTATTCATGCATTTGAAACGAAACATAAATATTTCTAAATTTTCCTGTTACCTTACAAACTCTTAGCGATTTTAACACCAGATTACCCGGCCTATTTGAGACAATACATGTATAACGTAGTTTCATGTAACAGCAGCTATACATAATACATAGATGTACATTCGTATGTAATGGTATGTGTATACAGCGTTGGTTAGAGAGGAGTTTTGCTTTAATTCTTGACACTTCATTAACAGCAATGGAATGGTACAAGAAAGGTACCGACAGACGGATTGATATACTAGTATCAATTTCTTAATTTGGGGAGATCACATGTCCTGTCAGAAGGCTTTGGTTTTACAATACATATTTCGTTTACTGAATTTTACATCATCAAAATCAAATTAAGTTGTGCACTTAGTTTAATTCAGTTAAAAATAAGTAAACTCCGCATGGACTATGCAACAATGACACAGCAGTTTCAATTAAAAATTTTAAGGAAGTTAAGGTAGATTTATAACAAGAGGCCCATGGGCCACATCGCTTACCTGAGCAACAATAGCCATAATAGATTCAGCTTTATGGAATCATATACAAACTAGTAGAATAATTATTCTCGAACAATTAGAGGTTTTTCCACCTCATTATTTTTTATGTTTTGTTTCAATATAATTGATATAACATTTTCTCTGCGTTACTTTATAAAAAAAAAAGTCAAAAACTTGAATATCCAATTTTTTTTTTTTTACCATGACCTTTGACCTTAATGTCATATTAACTGGTAAAGGTCAACATTTTGAATTTGAAGTGGTCTGATGGCCCTACGATGTAAGGTTCAAAGGTTGTTAGTGTTTTTAACAAAATTAAGAAACTTTCAGGGGCGATAACTGCTAGAAGGGGGCCTAGGGCCCTTTCGGTATGAATAGATTGAAGGAGCCTCTAATTGTACTGAAGACATTGGTAAAAGTTTCAAGTCTCTACCTCTAATGGTTTATGAGGAGTAGCGATAACAAGCATTTTGTACAGTAGGGGCAATAACTCTGTAACTATTCAAAGGTAGGGGCTAATGGTCTATATTTAAAAATGTTTTAGATGTCCTACTACATCCATGAAAAAAAAATTATATACCACCCTAAACAAAAGAGATATAAAAACTCATTCATTAACAGATTTCCAAATGACCTTGACCTTTGACCTTTATGTCATTTTGTTTGGCCAAGGTAGACGCTTCCATCCCAAGTGGTCCAAAGTCTCTATGATAAATAATAAAAAAGTTGGAAGTGATTTTATGGAAATTGAAATACTTTCAGGGGCAATAACTACTAGAAGGGGGCCCCAGATCCTTTCTGTATGAATAGATTGAAGAACCCTCTAAGTGTACTAGAGACATTTGGTAAAACATCCAAGTCTCAGACTATCTCTTATGCATGGTTTCAGAGGAGTAGCGATAACAAGCTTTTCGTACACAAGGGCAATAACTTTGTAAGTTCTGGGAGTTATCAATCAAAGGGTCATTTGGTACCATAACTTTTTATGGCCAATAAAATAAAGAAAAAATTGTTTCAATATCTATTGAAATAAAAAAGCTGTCTCTGGAAATTAAGAGAAGAAAAAAAATAATAATAAAAAACATAAAGAATACAAAAGGTCTTTCACATGTAGTAGAATAGATGCTTGTTTACAAGGATTTTCGATTTTTTCCTCCAGAGAATCTTATGTTAAACATATAGCCCCTTTTGTAACAGAATGATTTTATAGTCATATGAAATTGGTTTTTGAGAAGCAGATTGAAATAAAAAATTCTCTATATATTCCAATGTCACCGGGTTAACAGGTGTGTGACTGTCAGTCTATATATCGGGTCTCAAAAGCTCATAGATCAGTGGTTAGAGCGCTGGCACGATTCCCCAGAAGCCCTGGGTCCGAGTCCCGGTTGAAACTTGAATTTTCATAGCCTGTTACACCAATGTAAAATTTGACTCTCATTGTGGCCCCAACTTACCCCCGGGATCATGATTTGAATGAACCTGAATCCACAACACCTGGGAATGCTACCACATAATTAAAAAAATTCCTGGTCAATTTGTTTTTGAGAAGAAGATTCTCATAGATTTTTCTCCATATATTCCTATGTAAAATTTTTAACCCCCTCCCCCCCCCCCCCAACTTTGGGTCCACCCTACCCCCGGATATCATGACTTGAACAAACTTGAATCTGCACTACCTCAGCCAGGATGCTTCCACACAAGTTTCAGCTTCTCTAGTCGAATGGTTTTTGAGAAGATTTTTGAAAAATACCAACACATTTTTTTTAATAATTCCTAATTATCTCCCCTTGAAAGAAGGTGTGACTCTTTATTATAATAAACTTGAATCCACCTCACCTAATGATGCTTTGTACCAAGTTTGGTTGAAATTGGCACAGTGGTTCTGGAGAAGAAGAGTAAAACGTTTACAGACAGACGGACAGACTGACACCGGACAAAAAGTGATCAGAAAAACTCACTTCAGCTTTCAGCTCAGGTGAGTTAATAAAACATGAAAAACACTTGTTAATGTTTTAAATAATTTGTTTCATATTAATATATTTTTACAATTGTCGAATTGACATAAATATTACTTCGAAGTAACATGGGGCAATTAACACAGCGAATTGGTATAAACAAAATGCTGAAATGTATAATATAAACATGTTTAAGTCTAACCATTACACTGGCGATTCTTTTGATTAAAGGTGTGACGAAGTTAATGTTGGTACAAAGTTTCAAACGAGTGCAAACCAACACTTTTTAAACAAAATTATGTTTAAAATTGATTTTTTTTCTCAACAAAATTACAAAAACTCATTTTTTTTTTCATTTCGGTAAACTATCAACAACTATTTAAATACGGCTGTAGCATGGTAAATCGCTTCTTATTATTCTCGTTTACTCTCCTCTGTACAGTTAAACGTAATGGACCATTCACAGATATTGCGAACTCCCTAAATAATGCAACAAAAGCCTTAAAAAATTCAAGCAGATGACATAGGATAATGTTATCATTAGATACTGGAAACAAACGTCATGATATCACGATGGCCATTACGACTTTCACATCACAGAAACCGTATACTGGTATGAACGTTTCTTTGCGGCAACATGTGTTAAGGAGGCTGGATGGTCAATAAATTAGCCGTCAAATCTTCCTTAATTTGTTTTTTAGATATGATGCCTGAAGCAGTAAACTCATTTAATAAAGAAAAAGTCCATATATTTTGACTTTAAAATTTGAAAATTTTGTTGGCTATATATTTATACCGAGCTCTTCTTTTTAAGGAAATTAATGTAGTGAAAAAAATGGCCACTTCCATCCAGCCCTCTTAAAAGTCTGTGATATCTTAAACATTGGCAGTCTCAGACGCATACATGTAGATTGATATACAATGTATGTATATATACGTTTTGAATGGCACGTAAAAACAAAAAATACACCTGTTCTCATTTCCAAACAAATGGAATAACATAGGAAGAGTTGCTTTTTAGCGATGTGGTCACAATACAGAATTCAGCAGGCGACCAAATATAAGATTCAACTTATAATCATCACCTCACGGCTTCCTCATAACTAGGGGGTGGCTCTGATGGGTTTGTAACAATACTGTCATAAGATGGAGGAAGTGTCACGGACGGGGGAGGGTCTACACGATGATCAACAATTATTATGGACAGCCGAGATACGGCAATGGTAGGTGGCGCCTCGGCGCTTGTATTTCCTGTGTCGCTATTACTCTCAGTGCGCCGACTAAATGCACTTGTAATTGTCCCCCAACAGCGCCCTGCCTTTGCCTCACAAACACCACAGTCACAATTAGAGCCATTGTTCCGGCAACATGCCCATTTCCTCAGTCTCTGCTTCATGCGCTCTATTATAAGTGTATCACAAATGGATCGGCAGGCAATGCAGAACACAATGAGAAACACTATGATATAGACAAAGCCCCCGCTCCACAGCCAGTTGCTTTCTTCTGGTTCTTGGGTAGCAGGTGTGGTGATGGTAAGGTTTTCACTCTTGGTCCGCATGTTGCTAGCCGATAGGAAACAGAAAAAAATGTATACATTCTAAACTGAAATAAAGGATACTTATGTGAACCATTACTTTATGTTTCACTAATCACAAATGAACTGCGAAACCTGCCAGTCAGATACTCAATTGCACATAAACCAATCGAACAAAGTAGTCGCTGAAGGATTAAGAATTTAAAAGCCATATTACTCGTAAATCCTCAAGTACACATGTTTCAACAGGAAACTTATAAGAAACTCATATCCATACCTCTCCTAATTATAGTAATGTTCAGGGAGAAAAAGATATCGGATAAACAAGAAAGTAATGGAATGATACTTACTCTATAAGTCATGGAAATGGAGTCCAGAAATCATTGCAGATTTAAACTAGGCATTCATTTCGCAAGATTTATTTTATACTTGCGCGATTTAAATGCCGCGTGTAGTGACTTGTCATCTTAGTCAACAGAGAGTTTTGAATACTAGTATGCATTGAAAAGCAGATTCAAAAAGATGCTCCTTACTAGATAGAATTTTTGGCTGAAAATTAATATGGAGCCATCTTATTTAATGAAAAACGATACACTAAGCTAAAGAAAGAATAAGAATTGGATAGTAATGTTGAAATTTTTATTTTCTGTATCTTATCCGTCATACTTCGGGCAATTTACTTGTCCTTATCGCCCTTATTGTCATTTTTTTTTTTTTTTGATTGATCAAGTTGTACTTATACATGTACTTAATTGTAACGGAACCACTTGCAGCTCCACTGCTCCAAAAGTCTGTCACATGACATTGTAGACGAGATCCGTTTTGGGTAACACATGAACAGTAGTACTCCATTTGTTTACTTTATTAACGCTCTTCATCAATATCCATAACGATGGACAACAATGCATTATGTATGAATAATATGCTTATCACAAGCACTTGTATTGTGTTCTTGGAAGACAAACAAGTCTTTAAGTATAAGATTACAATTATAACATGCACCTTTAACATCCCTGCATATATCATTTGGCTGCAATGATGTTCTATCCTTATTAAGAATTCAAACGAATGGAATTAAATCACCGGTATTTTTTTATATATACCCCAAAAGAGACACGCTCTCTGTAACACGATTCATTGCATAAGTCTTAGTTGAAGCTGACCATGACTAATAAATAGCCACCGTCACACAGATATATAAACCCTTCGATTTCATTACACTCAATTGCACATCCCAAACCCGTAGCCGACGTGCACTATTCCTTACGTTGTCTTTAATTTTCTGTTTTTACTCCTTATTTATGTGCATTGGTTTGTAAATAATGCACTGACGTTGATTTTCCTTTTCTTCTAGCTTGGAACAAGTGGTAAAATGTAAACATTTCATCGCGACCGAGTAACATGGCAGTTACAATATTAGATGTAAAGTAAGTCTAAACAGTGACGTATAAAAAGCTTGTTATACGTCACTGGTCTAAACAGGTGCGAAATACTTTGAGATGTTATAAGGTCTGCGGCGTATCATAAATGGATAGCGGCGTGGAAAGAGAAATGTGGCGGACGATTCCTTTACGATTCAAGTTCAGCTTTAAGCAAAAAAGTACTCAGACAGTTTTTTTTTTCACCTCATGACTTCCTCATAACTAGGGGGTGGCTCTGATGGGTTTGTAACAATACTGTCATAAGATGGAGGAAGTGTCATGGACGGGGGAGGGTCTGTAGAATGATCGACAATCACTGAAGACAGACGAGGAGCCGTGTCTGTAGTTGGTGTGTCAGTGCTTGTATTGCTCGTGCTGCTGTTTCTTTCGGCGCGTCGACCAAGAACATCTGTAATTGTTCCCCAACAGCGCCGGGCCCCAGACTTACAGATACTGCAGACACTGCAGACACAAGAGACATTGATCGAACAGCGCCGGACAGCTGACTCACAGTCATTACAGTTGCAAGAGAAGATATCCCGACGAGAACACTCACTCATCCGATCCAAGAAGCACTTACATAACCCGCTACACCCACAGAACATCACGACCATGAACACAATACCAAACACGCTCCCGCCTAGAGAGAACACGTCGTCCTCGGATTCTGGGAATTCTGATGATGTTGTGTTTAGAATAAATGTTGTCGTCTCCATGCTTCTAGTATATGAGTTAAACAAATAGGATGATATGCTCTAACCAACAAGAGATAGAATTCCGTCAAGATGAACGATTCCTCCCTTGTTCCTATAATATACGCTCCAATATTTACACAAAATTGAACCACATGTAATCAATACACAATGATAAGCACATGTCAAATCCAGTTCCCGTTCCAAAGCTAGATGCTTTGTTTTGGTCCTGGGGTAGCTTGTGTATCGATGTAAAGAATATCAGTGGTGGACCGCAAGGCCGAATCCTGTAAGGCAAGTAAACAAATCGGAAGGTTAGTGTAACATTATACTTGTATTATATCGGAAATTCTACAGAGAATAGTAAAAGTGAATACTATATAGATAACGTAAGTGTGCTTAGGTTTCAGGGAGAAATGTGTTTACACACAAGTTCAGTGATAAGCCTGTCTGTCTGCCCCGGGTCAGAAATATATATAAATAAACGTCTACTGCTGACCACAGTGCATTAGATCATTAGAGTGGATTTAGTCGCATTTAGTTATAAGGTTGAAAAAGTTGAAGCGCACTGTCCTTGCGTAAAACGTGAGGCTGTGGGAAACACATATATAGCTCTAAAGTAGTCAACTAGAAGCTGTCTTTCTTTTATAAGATGATGTAAATATACTAGCGCGAGGGTGTATTATTTATTATTTTTCAGAGATTTTTGTAGTAATTAATGTTTGATAAATTTGATTTTAATTGATATTTATTGTTTAAATGTCAGGTTAAAAAAATAAAATAAATTGAGTTTATACGGAAAGTTGTCATTCTGCCCTTTCTTTTTATACAGATTGGTATACGGGATACTCCCGAGGTAGAGTTGGAGACTTCCCTGTATAAACACCTTGGCAATGTCAACGCTAGGTGTACAGTTTAGAAATAAGGTCCCAGGTTTAAAATATAATACCATCATACAAAGACTGAAGATATCTTGATTGAACAATAACTAATAGCTTTCACTAATTAATCACATATATGTATTTTGAACCTTACTAAACACTCAATTGTAACCAACTGAAACTAAAAGTTTGGAAGGGTTTAGAATCTAAAATGCCATATTAGGGTGTTATTATTTTACTGTACATGTATCAACTAGAAACATAAAGAAATACATCCAAATCTGTCCAAATTATGATATTCAGCTGGACCAAGATACACGATTAATACGAAAGTAATAGGTTGTCAATTCCCTGTTTAGTTTTACTTACCTCTGAGTTTTTCAAAATGGAGTCCGGAAATCATTGCCAATCTAGACATCCATTTCGCAAGATTTTTTTTTAATGTAGGCGATTTAAATGCCCAGTGTTGGGATTATTCGTAATTAAGCAGGACTTTAAACGTGTGTTTAGTATATACACGTGTATCTACATGTATATTTGATGTCATGAGTGTCGACTGTCCATTCGAATGAAAATCATTTTTGGAGGGTTTTTATGCATCTAAAAGTGAGGGATCAGAGGTCCAGATAAAAAATACAATCCTTAGAGTCATACTAATCCGATTGTATCCACGGGTAAAAGTAGCATAGATCAACAACTATTAAGTTCACTACATTGCGTGAAATTGTAAATAAAAAAACTATTTTGAGATAATTACACTTTGAAAATCAACTAAAATGAACTGTAATACAACAGAGATAACCTTTCTGTATTCAATATTGATATAACAGCCAGTTACAACATTTGCAATAATCATTTTATGTTGATTAAAACTGTAAAACTCGAAATTATTTGAAGTACATGTATGTGTGATATAATAAGATTTCACATTTTTACTGTCCGTGTTCTCAAATTTTGTATACATATTTCTTAAATATATAAATTAATTGGAGCACAAACCCACGCAATAAAAGCATTGAAGTTCTTAAAAATGACATATTTTCAATATGTTATTGCGCATAATTATAACAGTTTGAAGCAGTATGTTTTAAATTTGAGCTTAAAATCTTAAAATGTGCTAAAACTTTACACCGTGCTAAATATTAAACACCGATTACAATTTATTGAAAGAAATACTAGATCAGTTGGTATCTTTGTTTTTTCTGTTATCTGTCCTACTTTAGGCATTTATCCTCCTTATTTGTCCATGCTTTAGAAACATTTGCTTTGTTAACAATACAACATTTCATCATCGCATTTAATTCTAACAGAACCACTTGCACTGGTTAAGAGTCCATCAAATTGCATTTTGGAAGAAATTCTCTCTAATGTCATATTGCGTGAACAGTAGTATTCGGGCATTCACAAACTAAAGAAATGTTTGCCACACATATCCTTCTGATCTGAACATATGTGAATTAAATGCGTATCACAGACCATTGCTTTATGTCATGAAACTTTGTTCTTTATATTTACTTTTACAATGAAGTTGGTACACCTTTTTAGACTAAGTTCAGAACTCTCTGGAAAAGATAGCAAAAGAAACACCTTCTTCATCTTGAAACGTCTGAAACGTCTGTTGTTTGATATATGTGTATATATATATATATATATATATATATATATATATATATATATATATATATATATATTCAACTGTCTTTTTCTGTGCTAACATAACGAATCAATATGGAAGCGAATAACCCAATAATTTCATAAAAGATGAGCGACACAAAATGGGCGTGTCTTATAGCCTAACCGAACAACGTTATTGGCTGTGCTGCGTAGTAATACATAGCGTGTGCTACATGAAAAAATAGTGTTTTCAAATGTTGCTTTATAGAGTAGAAATTAGAAATGATATAAATATAAGTAATAAGGAACCATTCTTTGAATATTATGAGATGATAATTTGGGTCGGAGTGTGATGAAATCTTTCATAAAGCCCTTCGGTCTTTATTGGATTTGACCACGCCCCGACCAAAATTATCACCTCATAATACTCAAAGAATGATTCCTTATTCCTAAAAAATAGGTTTGAAAGACACCGGTTCTCTCTTCAACAAACCAAATGAGATACTCTCTCGGCTTTGCAGTTAAAAATCCATGATTCATTACACAAGTCCTACGTGAAGCAACAGAAGACTCTGTTTCACCTAATGGCTTCCTCATAACTGGGGGGTGGCTCTGATGGATTTGTAACAATACTGTCATAAGATGGTGGAAGTGTCATGGACGGGGGAGGGTCTGTAGAATGATCGACAATCACCGAAGACAGACGAGGAGCCGTGTCTGTAGTTGGTGTTTGTGTGCTTGAATTGCTCGTGCTGCTGTTTCTTTCGGCGCGTCGACCAAGAACATCTGTAATTGTTCTCCAACAGCGCCGGGCCCCTGACTTACAGATACTGCAGACACTGCAGGCACAAGAGACATTGATCAAACAGCGCCGGACAGCTGACGCACAATCACTTAAATTGCAGTTGTTATAACAGCAAAAAGTATCCCTTCTCTGATCCCTAAAACTTAAACGTTTTCGTGAACAGGTACAGACAAGGACGATGATGAAAAATATGGCGCCAAACAAGCTTCCGCCCAACGAGACCATGCCCTCTGATTCTGGACTTTCTGATGTGGTAATGTTTAGAATATCAGTTGTTGCCTCCATGATGCAAATCTGAGGGTTAAAAACAGCAAGGTTACTATATATATATATATATATATATATATATATATATATATATATATATATACATGTTCTCTTACTTATATATAAAAGACAATGGTTTTTCCGATCTTTTGTTGCGTGCTATGACTATGAATTTAAATATTAGAGTTTTAATAAATTTTTATATTACACATTCGATTATCAACCAAAAACACCAATAAAAATGCTATTTCTCCCTCTCTTTAACTAGAATGAGCTAAAGTAACGGAATGTTAGTTTCTGATTCTGAGTACTTACTATTCTTAGCTGTCCTTAGGCAAAATAGAGGCTAAAAATCATGGACGTTCAATGTTATTGTTTCGGAGATCTTTTAGAGGGTTATTATGTCTTGGATTTAAATGTCCTGTGTCGAGACTGGCAATTAATCAAGCAGATCTTCGTTACCAGACATTTATTCTTTTGAATTTATGCGTTTGGCTTCTAGAACAAACGCGCTTTTTAAATATCATTACACCTGCGATTAGCAGCATGATTGGTTGAGGACCTCACTCGCTCCCAATAGCTTCAATTCCTCACTTGGAAGGTGGAGTTGTTTTCTTATTTTTCGCCAATAATTTATTTGTTTGAATATTTATATTTAGAATTAGTGATCAATTATTGAATTATTGGACTAAATTGGGGCAATATTTCATTAACCAAAGAAATGTAACGATCTACTGCCTGATTTTTTAAAACTGCTTTATCATTATTTTGCTAATAATTAGCTATCAAATTATTTTGTTTACAACCCAATCCTCCAAGAAAATAAAACCATTAATTTTCACTTTTCACATTACAATCGCTTTATTGTTGATATATCATCTTATTTGGTGTTTAAGTTATAATAAAGTTGTGGTGCATCAGACAGCCGTTTGTAGTCGGGATACCACCTTTAAAAGATTTCTGCCCATTAACAGTGTATAGGAATACGATAACATTAGTGAACAATGGGTACAAACGGTTTTCTACTGGCGTTGGTAAACAAAATCGAGCGCTGTTAACGATCTCGTCAGAGGAACGAAGGACTAAAAAAGAGAGAAAATATCAGGATATAACGGGACTTCAAAGATGTATTGGTCAGCGAATCGGACGCAAAGTGTTTAAGAATTTGTTTTAATCAAACTTGGTGGAAATACGTTTTTAAGACCTCACGGTTTTGCCTCCTTCCACATATTATCTTATAATGTTAAAATCGTACTTCTCATAATATGCAATAGATTTGAGGTACATGTATACACAAAATATGAACTAAAAGGAGAAAAATAAGAATAAAATGTGTTGATCATATCGTATATAGGACAATTATCTGACTCCCCTCGTAATAATATTCGGTATGTGTACTGTTCAGTTATTTAGCGTTTTGTACCATTATCATTACATAAGATCAGTAAAGTATATACTTATATCTGTTTTATGTTGCAAGGTAATTTTTACATTGAACGATACCCCAACTTTCTAAAAAAAATTAGTAAAATAGTATCTATATATGTACTGCTAGTTGTAAATATTTGAGGGGAAAGGTTATATAACAGGTTACATTTATTGGCTCTTGTGCTTCTCAAACTAGAAATAGATATAGTACATACGAATAATAGGACCCCAAAGGTTAAACAGTGTGTAAAAGACTGTTAGTCTTTATCGTTTTATTAGACAACCTGTATATCCTTTGGTTTAAAATTCTGTCACATTGACGGTGGTAAAAGCTATTTTATTTTGCAACACATTAACAATTGTGCGATGATTTTCGCACCTACTTTTAGAAATTCATATCAAACTATAGTGTTTGATGTCAAGACCTTTGCCCTCCAAAACATCAATTGCACTTGGATTTCTTTATTTGACTACGAGAAAAGTCTTCTGTAGACTAGTGTGAAGACTCGCAAACTAGAAATAGATATAGTACATACGAATAATAGGACCCCAAAGGTTAAACAGTGTGTAAAAGACTGTTAGTCTTTATCGTTTTATTAGACAACCTGTATATCCTTTGGTTTAAAATTCTGTCACATTGACGGTGGTAAAAGCTATTTTATTTTGCAACACATTAACAATTGTGCGATGATTTTCGCACCTACTTTTAGAAATTCATATCAAACTATAGTGTTTGATGTCAAGACCTTTGCCCTCCAAAACATCAATTGCACTTGGATTTCTTTATTTGACAACGAGAAAAGTCTTCTGTAGACTAGTGTGAAGACTCGCAAACATTTTTTGTCACACAGCAGCAAACGCAGTCAAATTGTCCGACCTAAGGAACATTACCATAGGCCTCCTATTTTGCAAAAAATGTCATAGGACGGTATTCAACTGCATGGCTTTACACAAGTCTTATTACTAATCTACAATTTAATCGTATGTTACACCTCTAACCGTTCATAGACCCAGAACTTGATATGTGTACTCAAAAGTTACTGAAATAATCATAAAAATGTTCCTAATTTGAAGTATTGTGCCAATCAGTCCTTTTATGCAAATCTTCCTAGACTAGTTTTACGTATGGTGGTTAAAAAAGCATGCCCTGCCTCGAAAAAAAGTTTATCCTTTCTTTCCGAGCATAATGAAAAGAAAGGGATGCTATTGGGTAGCAAATGTCGACTATATGAAATGAATTGCTGGTACTGTTGCATTCCGTGCGTTGTACATCCTCATAGATAGGAGGTGGATGTGAACAATCAGTGATACTACACTGAGAGAACGGGAGAGGGTCTTCGAACATAGATACGTTAGAATTCCCCTCATTACGGAATGGATCTGTGGAGTGATTATCAATCGGTGAGGATAAAACAGAACCGATATGTAGCGCTGTAATATTTCCATTGGCCGTGCTACTGCAATCTTCCCTGTGTCGCACATCCTCATAAGTAGGGGGCGGTAGTAAGGGGTCAGTGACAATGTTATCATTGGACGAGGGAGGGTCTTGTATAGAATTTACATAGTGAGAACTATTGGCACTCATGAATGAGTCCTCAGAATTGTAGCCAATTTGTGCCAATGGATCACGGTCGGAAGATAATGCTCGAATGGTTGCATTGCATGTACTGCTGTAGACTCCCGTGCCTTGCACATCGTCATAACTAAGGGGTGGTAGTGCGGGGCCAGTGACAATACTGTCATAGTCAGGGGGGGGGGGGGGGGTCATTGATCGAGGATGGGTAAGAATCTTTATCACTCAAGAGAGGGTCTATGGAATGGTCGTCTATTTCTAACGACTGCAGAGAAACCGTAACGGAGAAAGGTGTGTTTCTTTGTGTCTCTCCAGTGTTAGAATTACTCCTGTTATTGCTGCTGTCCCTTTGAATGTGTTCGATAAGGATTTTTACTATAACGCTCCAATAAGGACGTGCATCTGTCACACAGTCACGACATTTCCAAGACATATCATCGCAACAAGAACACGTTACTAGTATAGCCTGGTGTAAGAGGGACTTGGTGCATTCACACAATGCTTTACCCCTTTACATGAATACAAAACTGTTGAATAAAAGTAAACCAACAACAAATCCGCCTGCAATAGAAGATTCAAATTTTTCATCTGTTGCACTGGTAATGACCTTTAAGAAATTTGTTGTCGTCTGCATTACCAATTTGTAGGTGATTTGAAGAAAGACGATGCTCGAGATGTTTTGCCTTTTGCCCTGAAATAAAGAAAAATATGATTTGAAATATGAAGGATGCATACGTTTCGTTCAACAAAAGGCATCACTTGTATATAATACGTACATGTAGATTTCCAATAACTGATCATACAGCTTGTATTCTAAAAAAGATTGAAAAGAGACTGAATTACTTGACTCAAGCCTATACTTGCAAATCATATACTGAATCTTTAACCAACGTGAGCTACAATCCTGCATAACAATTTCAAACTAAAATACTGGCAAGTGCGTGTCCAATTCCTGATTAATATCTACATTGTACATAGATCATGCATTTTACATTGATATAAGAATAGGAGAACAACATTGCCGATAATTATATCACTCCTATACATGTTTATTATTCATTAAATGAATACAGGGATTTTTGACGAGTAGCAGTGATTACTTACACCCATCGACTCTCCTAAACAATAATGGACTCCACAGTCATTTCAGACATTAAGCAACTGAAATTAGTTCAAAGGATTAAATAGCCCGATGTTGTTTGCAATAAGTCTTTGGTAAATATTTAGCAGCACTATTACTATATTACTATAGAGGCATGTTCACGTACTTAGATCAGAATTAAAAACATGATCGTGTCGTATTTTTATCATAAAGTCATTGCTGGAAAGGATTCACCACATTTGAACAAAAAAGCACAAACAAAACGAACTGGTGAGTTGTGTTAAAAATTAACCTGCATATAGAAAAAATATATAATGAATAAATATTTTATCAATAAATATTTTATCTACACAAACATCCGTCAGGAATCTTGTTTAATTTTTTCGTCTAAAGTAGGTAAAATGGCCAGTTCAAGAAATGTACAAAATGGCCGTTCATCCCCCTTATAAACACAAAGCTAATGACGTGTATAATAGAAGAGCTCCATTGAGCGTAACCATCGCATCCCATATAAAACTACAAAACAACCTTTGTATGTGGTGGAAAATATACTGGTCAATTTTTAGATTGACCCTGTGCGAGTTCGAACAGACTTTGACTCCGTTTTCCTTTTTGTAAATACATGTATACATATGGAGAGGACATAGTAATAACACACCGTGTATTATTGGTCCCTGTGCTGTAGGAAGTCTTTAAAAAGTCTATGATTAATGAAACAAGTTTGCACTCCCCCCTCCTTTGTAGCAAAGATCTAGTTGCCACGACCTGAACTAATGATTTTTCAAAAAGTTTTTAAAGTTTCTTACTCTTAGATATTTCTGATGTTGTATCTTGAAGTACGTAAATACATGTACATTCGTTATACGGTAGTACATTGAAAAAACAGTGGAGGACTCAGGGCCGCTGGTGTGCGAGAATTATCCTCACCCAGAGACGAATAGATAAAATGGTCGTTTATTGGTGACGATGAAGAGACGATTGGTGACCTTCTGTTTGCATTGCCTGTACTGCTTCTACCCCACTGTGCCGTACACCTCGTTATAAGTAGGGGGTGGTAGAGAGGGGTCAGTGAAAATACTGTCATAGGACGGAGGAGGGTCCTGGGTAGAATGTGCATGTTGAGAACTTTCAGCACTTGGGAGCAAGTCTTCAGAATTATTGTCAATTGGTAACAATGGAACAGAATCGGGAGGTGGTGCCCTGGTTGCATTGTTTGCAGTGCTGCTATCGTCCATGCGTTGAAACTCCTCATTACTAGGAGGTGGCTGAGAGGGGTTTGTGGCAATACTGTCGTAGGACATGGGAGATTCCTGGGTAGAATATTCATATTGATAACTAATGGCACTCACGAATGAGTCTTCAGAACCATAGTCTGTTGATGACAATATAACAGACTCGGGAGATACTGCTCTAATGTTTGCATTGTTTGAACAGCTGCTGACGACAATGCGTTGAAAGTCCTCATAACTAGGAGGTGGATGCGTGACAACACTGCCATAGGAGGGCGGGGGGATATGTGTCGAGGATGGGTGAGAATAGTCCTCATTCAGGGATAAATGTATTGAATGATCATCCAACAGCAGACGATCAGGGGAAGACGTGACTCTAGGTGGCGCCTCAGTGCTTATATTGTTCCTGTTATTGCTGTTGCCTCTGCCCCTTCCCCGGTTTTCACTTACTCTACTTGCCAGTGTTTGCCTGACTTGGTGGATACTTTTCAAACAATCACTACAGTCACAAGATACGTCATCACAACACGTACATCTCACAGCCTGGAGAAGGTGGGACTTAATGCAATCACAGATATTTCTCCCCGCTTTACAGCAGATAATACATATGAATACCATCACACCAACGACGAAAAATCTAGCGATTGTGCTCTCGGGGTCAGCATCTTCTGTAGGGACGGTGACGTCAGAGATATCGGTTGTTGTTCTCATAGCCGGTTCGTAGGTAATGTAATGAGCTAATTCGACCTGGAATAAAGAAAAACAAGAGAATGCTGTAAAATCTTAAATGTATCTTATTCGTAGAATCTTCGGAACTATTTCTCTAAAAGATATTCTATTCATCAAATCCTGGTAATGGGCCTCACTTCATGAAAAGGCCTAACTAAATACAACAAAATTTAAGATAAAAGGTATTACTTATGCCAACAAAAACAAAGAGGAGAGGGATGAACTGGATATTTTAGGATATTTTTTCTATAAATTCACTCAGTTGGATCGCTTGTATGAAATTGGATCGGAAAAGAATTTTAAATGAAAACGGACATTCATATATCCATGTCTTAATATTTCAATCCTGCAGAATTACACCATCATCTATCGTTGTTTGTACCAAACTGACCAATGTGTGGGGATTTCGAAATATACTCACCTTTGCGCATGCTTTTTCATGACGAGATGCGGACTAAAAGGATCAATGCAAAACTCTTTCTGTTTATCTAAGTATACTTCATCGTCTTGACAAATGTTCTTTTATTCAATATTAGTTTATTTACATACCCAAACGCAAAATGGTCTTTTTTTGGCCTAATGCTTATTCACACCGCACTACCACTTTGAATCATTTCATTCATGTGCCGTATGATACGTTATACATTCAACATTGTTTGTTTACCTGTAAGCACACGTTCACTGAGGTAAGAAATGTTCTTTATTGCAAATCTTGAACAAATATTAATCTCATAATATTTGGTTAGAAGTAGAATTATAAAGTTACTCTTTTATCATCAATCTCGTTTTATAACAAACATTGTCAAATAAAGAATTCAGAGCTATTTTCTGATGCAATGTTTGGGGGAAATATGCAAAGTTTTAGGTTTGGGCACTTATAGACAAAGATGGCGTGTGCTATTAAAGTAATACAATATCAGAAAAATAGCCTATTATCAAAGCTTTTATTTGATATTTGCAAAGGTTTCTAAAATTCATTTCTGTAGCAGCTATTTCGATTTTATCAACACACCCTCGAAGAAAAATGATACGTTCAACGTCCGTTGGATGATACATTCAAAATATGTTTTTAACCAGTAATGATACACTCATGTGTTGTATTTGTCGAGTAAAATTAAACAAAAATATTTAGTTTTTCGCTAAAATTATAGGTTTCATAGTCCTGTTTGAAAGATTTCAGGCAAAGAGGTGGTCCTCATTACTATATTATGATTTTTCTACTCCTGGATGAAACTTAAGGGGGATGTGCGGCCATCTTGTACATTTGAGGATAAGAATGTGAAAATTTCTTAAACTGGCTTGTTTCTGCCCAAAACTAACTAAAACTGTTGTCAAAAGATTAAAAAAGCAATAAATATGAGCTTCTACGTGTTGTTTTGAATGCAAATTACGCATACAAGAACAGAACAATGCCTCTTTTAATCACTTGGAACTGCGCAGCTACAGCCTTACATTCAAGATTTAAAAATCTGAAAAAATCTGAAAAGAGGTCATCAGTGTCCACTCTACAACCATTTGTTGAGAAAAGGATCTAAACTTGCTTATTTAAGCTGTAACTTTGTCTCAAAAGAGGGTATCCAATTCTAAAAATGGGTCTCAAAAACCATCAATTCGCACGATATATTTTTGTCTGAGTCTACGGGAATGCATTGAAGTTATATCTTAATTAAAAAATATATGTATATTTTTTATCTGAAAATATCATGTCAATGTGTGTCTCCATAGACACAGGAGTTCTAAGTATAGACTGGATTTTTCTTGTTCTAAAAATAGATCCCATGCCGACTGATAAAAATAGGGTACCCTATTTTGAGGCTAAGTTACTTCAATAATATGCAAGATTCAATTCTTTTCTCAACAAATGGTTGTAGCGAGGACACCAATGAACCCCGTTTTTATTTTTTCAGATTTTAAAACCTTCAAATTAAGTCTACACTGCGCAGTTCTAGAGCTGTTCTTAGTGATTGAAAAGGATTAATTGTTCCGTTCTTGTATGCCTAATTTGCATACAAAACAACATGTAGAACCTCCCTCATATTCATTGCTTTTTCATCTTTTGACAACAGCTTTGGCGAGTTTTGGGCAGAAACAAGCCAGTTCAAGAAATGTTTACATTTTTATTCTCAATTGTACAAGATGGCCCCTTAATTAAATGCATATATGAGACTTCTCGACAAGTTTGTGTATGGGCTATGGTACTCAGGTGACCGTTAAGGCCTATTAGCCTCTTGTATGCATTTATTTCTTATTTTATGTGCAAATTATGTTTGTAAATAATGCATTGACCTGTTTATTTGATGTTGGTATTTTTCCTGGCTTGAAAAAAGTGCGTAAAATTTGATTATTTTAACGCGACCGAGTAACAAATATGTCCACACAGGTGAGATCTCTACAGCGAAATACTTAAAATTGTTATAGGGGTTGTAGGGATAGCAATATGGCGGACAGTGCCTATTTGCAAGCGGTGTTCAGCTTTAAACTGTCCTTTCTGTCAGATATTGTACAGCCTTCGGCGCTGACACGCCTCGGACTCTACCAATATATATCTGACAGAATGGACAGTTTTCGACTTATAACCATTACATATTTATACAGAAAACAAGAGTATTATAGTGATTTAACTTACCCGTGAACTATCCTAACTAAAATGGAGTGCATTTCACAACCTATATACCTATATGTTGAAATGGATTTAAATGCCTGGTGTTGTTTGCTTTTCACCATTTAAACTACATCAATGAATAACAGGGCCGAACATTTTTAGATCTTATAAATACTTTCTATACGTAAGTATCAACGTTAACGTTGTAGAAATAACACTAAAAACATGCAAGCAACTAAACCGAATACTGAAATTATATCTACATAGCCACACTTAACCGAATACTGATATTATATTTATATAGCCAAACTGAACTGAATATTGGTGTTATATTCATATAGCCAAACAAAACTACTGATGCTATATTTGTAGCCAAACTAAACCGAATACTGCTGTAATATTTATAGCCACACTAACCCGAATACTGATGTTATGTATATACTCATACACTGTTATATTAATATATAAATACATATGTAATCATTGTATATACTCGTACACTATTATAGTAATATATAAATACATATGTAATCATTTTAGATACTCGTACACTGTTATAGTAATACATCAATACATATGTAATCATTGTATATATTCGTACACTGTTATAGTAATATATAAATACATATGTAATCTTTGCAGATACTTGTACACATATGTAATCATTGTAGATACTCGTACACTGTTATAGTAATATATCAATACATATGTAGTCATTGTAGATACTCGTATACTGTTATAGTAGTATATCAATACATATGTAATCATTGTATATACTCGTACACATATGTAATCATTGTAGATACTCGAACACATATGTAATCATTGTAGATACTCGTACACTGTTATAGTAATACTTAAATACATATGTAATCATTGTATATACTCGTACACTGTTATAGTAATATATCAATACATATGTAATCATTGTAGATACTCGTACACTGTTATAGTAATATATCAATACATATGTAATCATTGTAGATACTCGTACACTGTTATAGTAATATATCAATACATATGTAATCATTGTATATACTCGTACACATATGTAATCTTTGTAGATACTTCTACACATATGTAATCATTGTATATACTCGTACACTGTTATAGTTATACTTAAATACATATGTAATCATTGTAGATATTCGTACATTGTTATAGTAATACATTAATACATATGTAATCATTGTAGATACTATACTCGTACACTGTTGGTGTTGCATTGCCCCCCCCCCCCCCCCCGCTTTGAGGTTGTTCTCTTCATCCACACACACACACACCAAGAGGATAGCTCATCCCTAGTTGATATATGCCAAAAAAGAGAAAAGAACTGACCGTGCTGAGAAAGGATATGAACTATGATACTGAGAGCATCACACACCAAGATTTGGCAAAGAGCATCAGTACAGAGACCATAGGGATAAAAACCTAACTTTTTGCCGGTGTAGGAGAACCTATATTGTTCTAATTTATTCACCACCACCACAGTTCGCTTGGCTACATTTGTTGTGCAGATATCACCATTTATGATTTCTGTGATGTTGTGGGGCTCGCTATACAGTTGATGCCCTTAGTTGTCCCTCTGTATATATGTTATGTATTTCTTTCCCTGTCGTGTTGTACCTAATGACTTCATCTTTCCTTCCTTTATCATCCCCACCAGTATGCCCCTGTTGATGTGGGAGGAGTGTATGCTCAGTTTTCCCAGTCCCCTGTTTTTATGAATTAAGTGACTTTTTATCCAGTGTTAATCTATTGATAGCTTTGTTGTAACTTTCAATATAGATCAGATTCCCATTCTGTGTATCGGTGTGGTAGCCTTCGTTTCCACCACTGGTTTGTATTTTCTGTAGTTGTTTTACTTCTTCATCTGTTCGAACAAGGCTACAAGTCCAATCACTGACCCAGAGTCTGCCTGATTTATATATTGATAAATGATGTACTCCGTGAACACCATGTGCTGTGTACTCCCTAATGTGACAGACGAAGACAGAGATAGGCTTTTTTTCAGACGAAGACAGAAATAGGCTTTTTTTTTTTTACATCAGATTTAGCTCTGTCTTCTTTCTCCTGTTTCCCCGTTGTCAATACTGATTACGAATATAAATAAGAACATTGATGATAAGGCGATTAAATAAGTAACTGGGTAAGTTATAGTGTGTAGGTGTTGTCTCCATGGGTCTTATTTTTCTGTTTTCTGTCAAGAAAAGTTATTCTACCCAGTAGCTTGGCCACATCTTCGTTGTATTGACCAGCAGTATATACATGGGGGGGACTAGTTTAGTCGTCTTTGGTAATGGTTTGATTTTCATCTTGCCATGAAGAGAAAAGATTATCGGGTTGTTTTCAAGTGGTGTACAGGATAGGTAGCCATCCAATTCTTTGACATGATTACCAAGATATGAGATGTACTCTTGATAATTTTTTTATTGACTCAGAAGATTATTAATTAGTGACTCTTACATTTCGTTAACTTGTTTCATATTATCTGACAACAATGTTCCCAGATGATTTTTTAAAGATTCTAATTCATTCTCCATTGATTTTCTTATATTATACATGCTTACTTTTATATCTTTTGTATTTTCTCTTATATCTCTCTGCATAGCTTGTGCACTTTGGATAAAACACTGATGGATTTATAATTTTTTTCAAGAAAAAGAGTGAACTTCTCTGAATAAGTTGTCTCTAAATCGTTCAGAGCATGCCTTTGATGGTTTTCTATTATAAGGGAACACTTCAAGTTTCTTGGTTTTTGGACTGTTCTGATGTTCGTCTTTGCATTGTTCACACATTGGTCGGTGACAATGATTGCAGTAAAACAGGCAGTAAAAAGTGCTGGGCAATGACTGGTTCATCTTTGACTGTACCTGGAACTGGCTTAGATATTGTCATCTGAAATTGTTAATTCATTATTCGTTATCTTCATTACCCGCATGAGTCATCAAAGAAAGCATTTTATTGTTCATGCATATATACATCATTCTTTTAACAAATTAATTAACTAATCGTAAAGAGTAAGCAAACCTAACTAAATTACTGTTAATGAACATCAGTACGTTAGATAAAAGAAATAACCAAGTCGTCTTACGTTGGAATATGAGTCTGCCATCATGATTATTTCGTGCAGTCCGTGATTTTGTTAAGTTGCTGAAGGTTTGAATCGGTCGTTAAACTGGTTAGAACTCGATATCAGCCCTGTCAGTTTCTATAGAGCTATGAATCACAATCGATTTTCTTGAGAAATAGAGAAAATACTCGGTAGATTTCAATATATAATTATAATTGTCATATGACATATTGATGGAAGTTTTTTTTTATATCGTAATAAGGAGAACACATCGAACACAATTCAATATATATCAAGCATCAGCATAACTGTATTTAAATAACAATAATAACAAGAAAACAAATGCCGCAAACCAAAAAATATTTCAAATGATAAAGACCGGATATTTGCAGTACAAAATCAACCCACAATGACAAAATTGTGTACATCTGCTCAGCAAATTGTTTCTGAAAAAAACCCACAATACCATATTTCACTTATACATTTTACTTTTTTAATATTTTTTTAAAGAACATTTTTCATATTTGATCTCGTCCAATCACATGCCCTCTCTAAACAAAGCTGCATTGCAAAGACAAAGCGTCCAGTTGAACTAGACGTTCATAATAGCTCCACAGAAACACACAGCTACTTTTTACTTTTATATCATGTTATTGGCCGCATTCTTGCGGTCGGTAATAAAAGCTCTGGCAGTGACTTGTATATGGTATGGTTGTCTATCACTAGTCAGGCTATCATGACTTCAGAGTCAACAAAAGATTATACATAAACAATGGCAGGATTTGGCTGTCTATCTGCTTGGTGGAGGCTTCCAGAAGAGAGGTAACTGTGATAATCCCAGTCACCGCCAGCCACTGGGGATGTATGGCACCACCAAACACTGCAACAGAGGGAAACAGCCATTACAGGTCATTGTTACAACTGTTATATCTCATGGAGAACTCAACCACATGGCACTGAACACAACTTAGGGACATCAGAATAAGGTTTGATAAGCAGACATATGTGTACATGTATATAATTCCCGTGGTAAATCGTATTATAATAATACTGCTTGAATGACCATATGACTAATACAATGCATTCCATTCTCTTTTATTTTATACAACAACATTTAACAAAAATTTGGATAAAAGCTTACAATAAAAGCAATCTTTCAAACATTGAAACCAGATATAATGATGATCTATCCCCAAGTTATATTTTCCATCCCTTCCCAGAGCTTCTAAGACACACATAGCTCTTTGGCTTATAATCATAACCTATCTCGAGTTTAAACAAACATTTGGTGCCACAAAAAATAAATGCATCAAATATGATGTAACAGCAAGATCATACTTACAAATATAATCCAAAATGTAGAGGAACACAAGCTGAAATACAATGGATGCAGCTGTTCCTTCAACAGTTTTCTGACCACCTGATAATAAAAGTTTAAAAATTACAAACACAGATTAGGGAGCCTGTAATGATAACACACAATAATTTCATTCAACCTACCCAATACTATATGCTTTCCTATTGCACTGCCCACGATAGAGGCCATAGAATCTCCAACACCAACTGATAATATGCAAGCGAAGAGAGGCAACATGTTTGAAAAATCACACCCTGCAAGAAAAAAGATTTAATTATCTAAAAAATCATAAACTTTTAGCAAGTTGATCACAATCAATTGGCTACCACAGGTTCAAATTAATCATGCTACCATTCCTTGTCAATATATAGTCAAACTTCGTTATCTCGAACTAGATGGAACTGTGTAAAAACTTCCAAGATATCCAAGTATTCGAGAAAATGAGGGTAAAATACTTTAAAAATAAGTGGTTGGGACTTACAAATCACTTCGACATATCCACTGTATTCGAGATATCAGTGTTCGAGATATCGAAGTTCATTTGTATTACTTTTGAATCAGAGGCTTATCTACATACACTGGAATGTATGGATCCACAGGGGGAGGGAGAACCCACAGAGGAGATAGAGGGGGGTCAGCACCAGTCTCCCTGTATCCTGGGAACTGAGGAAGACCAAGTAACATCGGTGGAGGAGGGACCCCATAGGGGGCACCTGTAGTAGTCGCACTGTCTGAAATCAAACACAAATAATAACATACCATAACATTGACTGCTTGCTTATAAAAGATAATCAGCTCAAATGTATCTGCATTTTCACTAGCAAAGGGTTTTTGAGAAGTATACATATTGTAGTGGATGGAAAACGTTTTTCTCATAGAGATGATGGATTTAAACAAGAGGCCCATGGGCCACATCGCTCACCTGAGCAATGGTAGACATCATAAAAAAGAGTTTTATGGAGTCATATACAAAATATCTGAACAATGTCGTATAATAGATCCTGTATATAAAATATCCCCCTGCATATTCTTATGTTTATCATTGACCCCTTTTGTAAAGTAATATTACATATTGAGCATTGCAGTTCTCGAGAGGACATAGTAATAACACACCATGTATTATTGGTCCCTGTGCTGTAGGAAGTCTTTTAAAAGTCTATGATTAATGAAATAAGTTTGCCCCCCCCCCCCCCTCCCTTTGTAGCAAAGATCTAGAAGCCACGCCCTGAACTAATGATTTTTCAAAAAGTTTTTAAAGTTTCTTACTCTTAGATATTTCTGATGTTGTATCTTGAAGTACGTAAATACATGTACACCCGTTATACGGTAGTACATTGAAAAAACAGTGGAGGACTCAGGGCCGCTGGTGTGCGAGAATTATCCTCATTTAGAGACGAATAGATAAAATGGTCGTTTATTGGTGACGATGAAGAGACGATTGGTGATCTTCTGTTTGCATTGCCTGTACTGGTTCTGCCCCCCATGCCTTGCACCTCGTTATAAGTAGGGGGTGGAAGAGAGGGGTCAGTGAAAATACTGTCATAGGACGGAGGAGGGTCCTGGGTAGAATATGCATGTTGAGAACTTTCAGCACTTGGGAGCAAGTCTTCAGAATTATTGTCAATTGGTAACAATGGTACAGAATCGGGAGGTGGTGCCCTGGTTGCATTGTTTGCAGTGCTGTTATCGTTCATGCGTTGAAACTCCTCATAACTAGGAGGTGGCTGAGAAGGGTTTGTGGCAATACTGTCGTAGGACACGGGAGATTCCTGGGTAGAATATTCATATTGATAATTAATGGCACTCACGAATGAGTCTTCAGAACCATAGTCTGTTGGTGACAATGTAACAGAGTCGGGAGATACTGCTCTAATGTTTGCATTGTTTGAACAGCTGCTGACGACAATGCGTTGAAAGTCCTCATAACTAGGAGGTGGATGCGTGACAACACTGCCATAGGAGGGCGGGGGGATATGTGTCGAGGATGGGTGAGAATAGTCCTCATTCAGGGATAAATGTATTGAATGATCATCCAACGGCACACGATCAGGGGAAGACGTGACTGTAGGTGGCGCCTCAGTGCTTGTATTGTTCCTGCTGTTGCTTCTGCCCCTTCCCCGGTTTTCACTTACTCTACTAGCCAGTGTTTGCCTGACTTGGTGGATACTTTTCAAGCAAGCACTACAGTCACAAGATACGTCATCACAACACGTACATCTCACAGCCTGGAGAAGGAGGGACTTAATGCAATCACAGATATTTCTCCCTCCTTTACAGCAGATAATACATATAAATAACATCACACCAGAGATGAATAAACTAGCGATTGTGCTTTTGGGGTCGGCATCTTCTGTAGGGACGGTGACGTCAGAGATATCGGTTGTTGTTCTCATAGCCGGCTCGTAGGTAATGTAATGAGCTAATTCGACCTGGAATAAAGAAAAACAAGAGAATGCTGTGAAATCTTAAAGGTATCTTCTTCGTAGAATCTTTGCAACTATTTCTCTAAAAGATATTCTATTCATCAAATCCTGGTAATGGGCCTCACTTCATGAAAAGGCCTAACTAAGTACAACAAAATTTAAGATAAAAGGTATTACTTATGCCAACAAAAACAAAGAGGAAAAAGGATGAACTGGATATTTTAGGATATTTTTTTTATAAATTCACTCAGTTGGATCGATTGTATGAAATTGGATCGGAAAAGAATTTTAAATGAAAACGGACATTCATACATCCATGTCTTAATATTTCAATCCTGCAGAATTACACCATCATCTATCGTTGTTTGTACCAAAATGACCAATGTGTGGGGATTTCGAAATATACTCACCTTTGCGCATGCTTTTTCATGACGAGATGTGGACTAAAAGGATCAATGCAAAAATCTTCCTGTTTATCTAAGTATACTTCATCGTCTTGACAAATGTTCTTTTATTCAATATTAGTTTATTTACATACCCAAACGCAAAATGGTCTTTTTTTTTGGCCTAATGCTTATTCACACCGCACTACCACTTTGAATCATTTCATTCATGTGCCGTATGAGACGTTATACATTCAACATTGTTTGTTTACCTGTAAGCACACGTTCACTGAGGTAAGAAATGTTCTTTATTGCAAATCTTAAACAAATATTAATCTCATAATATTTGGTTAGAAGTAGAATTATAAAGTTACTCTTTTATCATCAATCTCGTTTTATAACAAACATTGTCAAATAAAGAATTCAGAGCTATTTTCTGATGCAATGTTTGGGGGAAAAAAGCAAACTTTTAGGTTTGGGCACTTATAGACAAAAATGGCGTGTGCTGTTAAAGTAATACAATATCAGAAAAATAGCCTATTATCAAAGCTTTTATTTGATATTTGCAAAGGTTTCTAAAATTCATTTCTGTAGCAGCTATTTCGATTTTATCAACACACCCTCGAAGAAAAATGATACGTTCAACGTCCGTTGAATGACACATTCAAAATATGTTTTTAACCAGTAATGATACACTCATGTGTTGTATTTGTCGAGTAAAATTAAACAAAAAAATTTAGTTTTTCGCTAAAATTATAGGTTTCATAGTCCTGTTTGAAAGATTTCAGGCAAAGAGGTGGTCCTCAGTACTATATTATGATTTTTCTACTCCTGGATGAAACTTAAGGGGGATGTGCGGCCATCTTGTACATTTGAGGATAAGAATGTGAAAATTTCTTAAACTGGCTTGTTTCTGTCCAAAACTAACTAAAACTGTTGTCAAAAGATTAAAAAAGCAATAAATATGAGCTTCTACGTGTTGTTTTGTATGCAAATTACGCATACAAGAACAGAACAATGCCTCTTTTAATCACTTGGAACTGCGCAGCTACAGCCTTACATTCAAGATTTAAAAATCTGAAAAAATCTGAAAAGAGGTCATCAGTGTCCACTCTACAACCATTTGTTGAGAAAAGGATCTAAACTTGCTTATTTAAGCTGTAACTTTGTCTCAAAAGAGGGTATCCAATTCTAAAAATGGGTCTCAAAAACCATCAATTCGCACGATATATTTTTGTCTGAGTCTACGGGAATGCATTGAAGTTATATTTTAATTGAAAAATATATGTATATTTTTGATCTGAAAATATGATGTCAATGTGTGTCTCCATAGACACAGGAGTTCTAAGTATAGACTGGATTTTTCTTGTTCTAAAAGTAGATCCCATGCCGACTGATAAAAATAGGGTACCCTATTTTGAGGCTAAGTTACTTCAATAATATGCAAGATTCAATTCTTTTCTCAACAAATGGTTGTAGCGAGGACACCAATGAACCCCGTTTTTATTTTTTCAGATTTTAAAACCTTCAAATTAAGTCTACACTGCGCAGTTCTAGAGCTGTTCTAAGTGATTGAAAAGGATTAATTGTTCCGTTCATGTATGCCTAATTTGCATACAAAACAACATGTAGAACCTCCCTCATATTCATTGCTTTTTCATCTTTTGACAACAGCTTTGACGAGTTTTGGGCAGAAACAAGCCAGTTCAAGAAATGTTTACATTTTTCTTCTCAATTGTGCAAGATGGCCGCACATCCCCCTTAATTAAATGCATATATGAGACTTCTCGACAAGTTTGTGTATGGGCTATGGTACTCAGGTGACCGTTAAGGCCTATTAGCCTCTTGTATGCATTCATTTCTTATTTTATGTGCAAATTATGTTTGTAAATAATGCATTGACCTGTTTATTTGATGTTGGTATTTTTCCTGGCTTGAAAAAAGTGCGTAAAATTTGATTATTTTAACGCGACCGAGTAACAAATATGTCCACACAGGTGAGATCTCTACAGCGAAATACTTTAAATTGTTATAGGGGTTGTAGGGATACCAATATGGCGGACAGTGCCTATTTGCAAGCGGTGTTTAGCTTTAAACTGCCCTTTCTGTCAGATATCGTACAGCCTTCGGTGCTGACACGCCTCGGACTGTACCAATATATATCTGACAGAATGGACAGTTTTCGGCTTATAACCATTACATATTTATACAGAAAACAAGAGTAATATAGTGATTAAACTTACCCGTGAACTATCCTAACTAAAATGGATGGAGTGCATTTCACAACCTATATACCTATATGTTGAAATGGATTTAAATGCCTGGTGTTGTTTGCTTTTCACCATTTAAACTACATCAATGGATAACAGGGCCGAACATTTTTAGATCTTATAAATACTTTCTATATGTAAGAATCAAAGTTAACGTTGTAGAAATAACACTAAAAACATGCAAGCAACTAAATCGAATATTGAAATTATATCTATATAGCCAAACTAAACCGAATACTGATATTATATTTATATAGCCAAACTGAACCGAATATTGGTGTTATATTTATATAGCCAGACAAAACCACTGATGTTATATTTGTAGCCAAACTAAACCGAATACTGCTGTAATATTTATAGCCACACTAACACGAATACTGACGTTATGTATACACTCGTACACTGTTATAGTAATGTATCTCATACGTGTGGTATATACTACCCGTGTGATAAACCTTTGCTTTATCAAACGGGTGATGCTTTATCAAATACTTACGGTCCGAACTATTTTTGACACAGCCCCTCGCTTCAACGCTTGTGTGACCTATTTTCGAAGACTTTCTAGTATTTTCCATATAGCTATATCTATTACCAAAAATTGATTTCAAATGGATTTTGTCGAAGATTTAAATTACAAATATAAAGGAAAACACATAACTGTGAAGTTTATAAAACTGCAAATCACGTTAGCTATCAAGGAGTTCATTCTGACTACGAAATGAAAACAGAACGCTTTGGCTGTGTTTGTATACAAGAACTTACCGAAATAATGTCTCCCAAGACTTTTATTTCACCAGCAGTAAGGATCCTTATTCGATATTTTCAACATCGAATCATTGGGCTAGTGTTCGTATTATAAAACATCAACAACTGTTCCTCGTTCGAGTCAATTCAAACTAACGAGCATTCGCAACTTTGTGTATATCAACAAACTTTGATCAGTATTTCCATTTAATTAAGTGATTAAGCTCTTAGAAAAATTATTTGGAGATAAACAATTATTTCAAGGTTTTTTTCAATGAAACTTAATATTAAAACAGTTATATTTATCTCCGAAATGACGTACTAAATTGTGTTGCGCAAGGTCACAATAACCGCATTACACGACGTTGCATCATCGTTAACTTTAATCTTTGAAAAAATCGATTCGGGTCATATTAGGGGCTGTCTCAAAAGCTTCATAATATAAATCGAATTGTATGAGATAAATAGAACATCTATAATTGTGTGATTTTATATTTGCTTTATCCAACTCGTTGAAATGGTTATATTCGCTCAGCAAGCCTTGCGAATATAAACACCATTTCAACTCGTTGGATAAAGCAAATATAAAATCACACAATATAGATATCCTCTATATATCAATACTTATGTAATCATTGTATATACTCGTACACATATGTAATCATTGTAGATACTCGAACACATATGTAATCATTGTAGATATTTGTACACTGTTATACTAATACTTAAATACATATGTAATCATTATAGATACTCGTACACTGTTATATTAATACATTAATACATATGTAATCTTTGCAGATACTTGTACACATATGTAATCATTGTATATACTCGTACACTGTTATAGTAATACTTAAATACATATGTAATCATTGTAGATATTCGTACATTGTTATAGTAATACATTAATACATATGTAGCCAACTGTTACAGTGTTGGTGTTGCATTGCCCCCCCCCCCCCCCCCCCCCCCTCCCATGGAGGTTGTTCTCTTCATCCACACACACACACACTAAGGGGATAGCTCATCCCTTGAAAGGATATGAACTATGTTACTGAGAGCATCACACACCAAGATTTGACAAAGAGCATCAGTACAGATGCCATAGGGATAAAAACCTAACTTTTGGCCGGTGTAGGAGAACCTATATTGTTCTAATTTATTCACCACCACCACAGTTCGCTTGGCTACATTTATTATGCAGATATCACCATTTATGATTTATGTGATGTTGTGGGGCTCACTATACAGTTGATGCCCTTAGTTGTCCCTCTGTATGTATGTATTTCTTTCCCTGTCGTGTTGTACCTAATTACTTCATCTTTCCTTCCTTTATCATCCCCACCAGTATGTCCCTGTTGATGTGGGAGGAGTGTATGCTCAGTTTTTCCCAGTCCCCTGTTTTTATGAATTAAGTGACTTTTTATCCAGTGTTAATCTATTGATAGCTTTGTTGTAACTTTCAATATAGATCAGATTCCCATTCTGTGTATCGGTGTGATAGCCTTCGTTTCCACCGCTGGTTTGTATCTTCTGTATTTGTTTTACTTCTTTATCTATTCAAACAAGGCTACAAGTCCAATCACTGACCCAGAGTCTGTCTGATTTACATATTGATAAATGATGTACTCCGTGAACGCCTTGTGCTGTGTACTCCCTAACTGTGGTGACAGACGAAGACAAAGATAGGCTTTTTTTGCATCAGATTTAGCTCTGTCTTCTTTCTCCTGTTTCCCCGTTGTCAATACTGATTACGAATATAAATAAGAACATTGATGATAAGGCGATTAAATAAGTACCTGGGTCAGTTATAGTGTGTAGGTGTTGTCTCCATGGGTTTTATTTTTCTGTTTTCTGGTTTTGTGTCAAGAAAAGTTATTCTACCCAGTAGTTTGGCCACATCTTCGTTGTATTGACCAGCAGTATATACAGGGGGATTAGTTTAGTCGTCTTTGGTATTGGTTTGATTTTCATCTTGCCAGGAAGAGAAAAGATTATCGGGTTGTTTTCAAGTGGTGTACAGGATAGGTAGCCATCCAACTCTTTGACATGATTACCAAGATAAGAGTTGTACTCTTGATAATTTTTTTATTGACTCAGAAGATTATTAATTAGTGAATTTTCCATTTCGTTAACTTGTTTCATATTACCTGACAACACTGTTCACAGATGATTTTTTTTAAAGATTCTAATTCATTCTCCATTGATTTTCTTATATTATACATGCTTACTTTTATATCTTTGGTATTTTCTCTTATATCTCCTGCATAGCTTGTGTACTTTGGATAAAACACTGACGAATTTGTAATTTTTTTCAAGAAAAAGAGTGAACTTCTCTGAATAAGTTGTCTCTAAATCGTTCAGAGCATGTTTTTGATGGTTTTGTATTAAATATTTGGAACAAACTGGAACTGGACAGTCCTCACAGATCATGTCTATATTTTTATTTGGGTGATCTCCGCATTTCTCCACAGGAGGTTGTCTTTTGCGTTGTCTATAAGGGAACACTTCATGTTTCTTGGTTTTTGGACTGTTCTGATGTTTGTCTTTGCATTGTTCACACATTGGTCGGTGACAATGATTGCAGTAAAACAGGCAGTTCTTCTCACAGACTTCAGTGCCACACAGCAAAAGGTGCTGGGCAATGACTGGTTCATCTTTGCCTGTACCTGGAACTGGCTTAGATATTGTCATCTGAAATTGTTATATTTTTTATTACTATGCTGAATATCTTTTATGCTATATGTATATGTATATGTATAAACGAACGCTAGTATTTATCAAAATAAATGTTTACAGATCTGCTTCACTCTCTGTAAATATGTATGGCAATATATAAATACTTATTGTTTCCATGGATCTAATTATTTTTATGACTTACCTTAATTTGGCTCGCCAGACGATGATATCAAGCTAAACTTATTTAAATCTTTACTTCCTTATAAACCACAGCCTATAGTTATTGTGTCGGGTTGCAGGAACATCATAAATATATTCCGTTTCAACAGTTGTTAAGCAACTTTTTTTA
Organism: Magallana nippona; assembly: GCA_033439105.1. Lineage (NCBI taxonomy): Eukaryota > Metazoa > Mollusca > Bivalvia > Ostreida > Ostreidae > Magallana > Magallana nippona. Next base: position 3,885,716 of record CM065923.1, read on the forward strand.
AGAATTACAAAGTCTGTTACTGGATAACAAGAAAATTAGGTAAAAAAAAATCTTTCAGCTACATGCAGGCCAATAATGATCAATATTTTTTGAGACAATATAGAAGAATAAATATTTATTTTACTTCATTTAAACAATAAAATGCTTTCTTTGTTAGCGGGTTATGTAAATTTTTCTGCAATGATCGTTATCTTCATTACCCGCATGAATCATCAAAGAAAGTATTTTGTTGTTCATGCATATATACATCATTCTTTTAACAAATTAATTAACTAATCGTAAAGAGTAAGTAAAATTAACTAAATTACTGTTAATGAACATCAGTACGTTAGATAAAAGAAATAACCAAGTCGTCTTATATTGGAATATTAGTCTGCCATCATGATTATTTCGTGCATTCCGTGATTTTGTTAAGTTGCTGAAGGTTTGAATCGGTTGTTAAACTGGTTAGAACTCGATATCAGCCCTGTCCGTTTCTATAGAGCTATGAATCACAATCGATTTTCTTGAGAAATAGAGAAAATACTCAGTAGATTTCAATATATAATTATAATGGTCATATGACACATTGATGGAAGTTTTAAGGTACCAGATTTTTTTTATATCTTAATAAGGAGAACACATCGAACACAATTCAATATATATCAAGCATCAGCATAACTGTATTTAAATAACAATAATAACAAGAAAACAAATGCTGCAAACCAAAAAATATTTCAAATGACAAAGATCGGATATTTGCGGTACAAAATCAACCCACAATGACAAAATTGTGTACATCTGTTCAGCAAGTTGTTTTTGAAAAAAACCCACAATACCATATTTCACTTATATATTTTACTTTTTTATTATTTTCTTAAAGAACATTTTTCATATTTGATCTCGTCCAATCACATGCCCTCTCTAAACAAAGCTGCATTGCAAAGACAAAGCGTCCCGTTGAACTAGACGTTCATAATAGCTCCACAGAAACGCACAACTACTGTTTACTTTTATATCATGTTATTGGCCGCATTCTTGCGGTCGGTAATAATAGCTCTGGCAGTGACTTGTATATGGTATGGTTGTCTATCACTAGTCAGGCTATCACGACTTCAGAGTCAACAAAAGATTATACATAAACAATGGCAGAATTTGGTTGTCTATCTGCTTGGTGGAGGCTTCCAGAAGAGAGGTAACTGTGATTATCCCAGTCACCGCCAGCCACTGGGGATGTATGGCACCACCAAACACTGTAACACAGGGAAACAGCCATTACAGGTCATTGTTACAACTGTTATATCTCATGGAGAACTCAACCACATGGCACTGAACACAACTTAGGGACATCAGAATAAGGTTTGATAAGCAGACATATGTGTACATGTATATAATTCCCGTGGTAAATCATATTATAATAATACTGCTTGAATGACCATATGACTAATACAATGCATTCCATTCTCTTTTATTTTATACAACAACATTTAACAAAAATTTGGGTAAAAGCTTACAATAAAAGCAATCTTTCAAACATTGAAACCAGATATAATGATAATCTATCCCCAAGTTATTTTTTCCATCCCTTCCCAGAGCTTCTAAGACACACATAGCTCTTTGGCTTATAATCATAACCTATCTCGAGTTTAAACAAGATTTGGTGCAACAAAAAATAAATGCATCATATATGATGTAACAACAAGATCATACTTACAAATATGATCCAAAATGTAGAGGAACACAAGCTGAAATACAATGGATGCAGCTGTTCCTTCAACAGTTTTCTGACCACCTGATAATAAAAGTTTAAAAATTACAAACACAGATTAGGGAGCCTGTAATGATAACACACAATAATTTCATTCAACCTACCCAATACTTTATGCTTTCCTATTGCACTGCCCACGATGGAGGCCATAGAATCTCCAACACCAACTGATAATATGCCAGCGAAGAGAGGCAATATGTTTGAAAAATCACACCCTGCAAGAAAAAAGATTTAATTATCTAAAAAATCATAAACTTTTAGCAAGTTGATCACAATCAATAGGTTACCACAGATTCAAATTGATCATGCTACCATTCCTTGTCAATATACAGTCAAACTTTGTTATCTCGAACTAGATGGGACTGTGTAAAAACTTCCAAGATTTCCGAGTATTCAAGATAATGAGGGTAAAATACTTAAAAAATAAGTGGTTGGGACTTACGAATCACTTCGACATATCCATTGTATTCGAGATATCAGTGTTCGAGATATCGAAGTTCATTTGTATTACTTTTAAATCAGAGGCTGATCTACATACACTGGAATGTATGGATCCACAGGGGGAGGGAGAACCCACAGAGGAGATAGAGGGGGGTCAGCACCAGTCTCCCTGTGTCCTGGGAACTGAGGAAGACCGAGTAACACCGGTGGAGGAGGGACCCCAGAGGGGGCACCTGTAGTAGTCGCACTGTCTGAAACCAAACACAAATAATAACATACCATAACATTGACTGCTTGCTTATAAAAGATAATCAGCTCAAATGTATCTGCATTTTCACTAGCAAAGGGTTTTTGAGAAGTATACATATTGTAGTGGATGGAAAACGTTTTGCTCGTAGAGATGATGGATTTAAAAAAGCAAAAGTTTTATCAAAAAATAACATATTTGAAAACATTTGAAGCAATTAACATTGACTTGAAAAATTGTTATTACAAAAATCAGCTCTACTGTTTTGCCCTTTATCATTAAAAGTTAACTAAGTAGACAATTTCTAGTAAATTCTTGTAAGGCAAAATTGTTGAAACATAACCAAATTCTAGGACTGTGCCTGTCATACAATAATGCACATACCTCTCCTATTACCATACACCCAAGGGCCACCCAGGAGGCTGCAAACAAAAGACTGGCGTCACTGACCAGCCCAGGAACATACACCGCCAGGATCAGGGCGTGGAACACCTTCCGCAGGCGTGTGGACCCACGGGATGTCATCTTGTTTTGGATCAAAATTGTAATAAACAGGCTTACAAGGACAAGAAAACTCCACCACAGAATCAGGTACACCTAAAGACAATAACAAACATGTTATTATTCATGTCCTTAAACTGATAATCCAGTTGGTTAAAGATATACATGTAAATTACATCTCAGGCTGACAAAATTTCTTATTTTTTTTCCTGATAATATAATGATTTTTGTTAAACACAAATATACAGTCAATGGGCATAGTCTTGCTGTAATTAACAAGCATTTCATGTGATCAGTGACCTGTCTTGACCTTTACCCTGTCTCTGGAGCCTGTCAGGTAGTGTGTTACTTCTCTGTACGCAAGTAGCAGAGTACCGTACAACTTGATCGACAGGGGTACCAGGGCACACATAAAGGCCAGTCCGTAGGAGACCACAAACCTCACACCACCATTGTTCACATGGATCACACCAACAAACAGTGTTCCCACTAGAACCCCTGTAAATGCCATCTACAAAGACATCATATGTCAATCATTTGTTAAACTCTGCATTGAATAATTGGGACAGAAAACTTCAATGGAATTATATATCATGTAAATCATCGTCTAAAGCAACTGTCTTCAAAATAAAACAACTGTTGATCTTTATCGTTGGTTAATTTAAGGAATTATGAATTCTACAAAACATTAACACTATAATCTTTCATTAAATAAAGTAAATAATATTAAAATAAAAAACCTGATTAGAATATTTATCATAATTGGTGAAAAACTTTGATTAAACATCAAATTCAGTGAGGTGATATTATGAGAGACTTGGTATAACACTCACCAGAGCAATAGAGAGACTTGTTGGTAAGCTGATAATGCTGACACCTCTTTGTAGGGCCTACAAGTCAAGGATAGGTTTTAAATAATACAAGTTACACCACTCCAGATATAGAAATTAATTAGAATAACAAAATCAGACTGTATATGTTAAGGAAATGGTATGATATGATAAAACACATTTTGTTTTAAAAAATATTCATTTATTAACCAGACCTCCCAAACTGAAAAGTAGATTTATTAATTTATGAATTCAAAAAATATTTCTGACAGCACTGTTCGAGAAGTTTAAGGTATTTTGTCTCTTTGATGTAATGTTTGATTACTGTTACAGCCAATTTTTTTTCAAATTCAATCAATTATATAGTTACCACCTAAATTACCCCCACATGTACGGTAAAAAAACTCAAAACTTTAATGTGGTTAATCATGCATCTTCGTATTTAACACCCACGCATACTTAACTACCAGCGTAAATAACCACTTTTACAGTATAGCACTTCAATAGTGAACTCACCTGACATGAGATCACTACAATGGGATACAGTGGAATGAAGACAATTTGTAGGCAGACAGCCAGCTCCCCCTCCGTGAAGGAGCGGGGGAAAGCCCGGGGAATCCTGCCCAGTAGATGGTAGACCACCACACACAGACACACCAACACCACCTGTTCTGGTCGACCTTAAGGAAGAAATAGAATCAAAGGTAAACATGATGCAATCACAGGCATTTGAGTCAAGTGACTTGACATTAAAAACATTACTTTTGAGGCTATATATAGGCAGATAATTTCAGGTACTATATTTATCATAATAAAAATAAAAATTTGGACTACACATACTTCATCCATCCTTACACAACTTGTTATTCTATGGAATGTTCAAATTAAATAAATCTGATTCCTTAAGCACCTCAAGGAACAATTGATCACATGTACATCTGTTTCAAACATAGCATCTAAATTTGCCAAGTAGAGCATGTTTTCAAATGGAAAAAAAATTAATATCAATTCCTAACAAGCTTATTTTTTAAGAGTATCTTGTGTAACTTCGGTTGTCAGGCTTTCGGACTAACACTTGACCTACATGTAAAAGCTTCAGGCAACATTTTGGTCCTCAAATTGTGTTGCCCTCAAGCCATGTATATATGTCCTTATGGCATTGTTTGTACCTTTGGACATGAAGTCCTCCCTAAACCAGTATAAGAGGCCAGCACAGGTAATCTGAGTGACTGAGGAGGGATTGAATCGAACCAAAACAAACACCACAATGATATAGGCCAGAATCACAGGCCCACTGTTCACATCCGGCTCTGTTCAAAAGAAATTTCTTATTCTTTAATAACAAGTGATAAGGCATCAAAGTCTGTAAATATCAAAGATAATTTTGCACTTCAGAAGTTAGCCTGTTTGTTTGCTTGTGCATGTTTCTTTCAATCAACTTACGACGTAACAAGTTTGTAGTCAAAGCTATGGGTATCAACAAGCTGCACCATAAACCCGGATCAGATCTACTTCTGAAAACAATTAAGTCATGCACTGCATTTGAAAATACAGTTAGTTCTAATATAAAAGAATATATCAGTGATCACATGAAAATGTAACATGTATAATGAAACAATAAGTGATTAAGGGTGACTCTGCTTCTGCACATGAGCTTTACTCATTCTCGTTGTTTGCATTAAAAAACATCACTTTTAGATTAATATTTACACGGACATAATTGAATGTTTGCTGGAAAAGCTGACTGTCATTCAAACACAGACTTTGACCAGTGTGCCTATAGTTTGTGTACCAGCATAAAGAAGTCATTGACATCACAAAACATTTAAACAGAATTAAAAGTAAATTCTGGTTTATGATGTGAATTTAATCTGAACAGTGACAGATACACAAGTCTTTTTCCAACAAAAGCCAGAGCTACGTGTATTAAGAATGACTGGTGTATTTCACAGAAACACCAACAAAATGAAGGTTTTTGTGAGTCAGTATTGTGTTGCTTTGGTTACCTGTAGACTTGATCCTGAGATGATGTCTCTGTTTTCTCTGAGGCTTTCCTGTGGATGACTGGGATAATTTGATGGAGGGACATTAGAAGCATCAGACAGACAGAACAACCTGTGACCAGAAAATAGCAACACTAAGCTTCACAAATAAATGTTCAGTGCTTTTTTCTTTTTGTGAAAAAGCTGGGCATGTACCTAAAATCAATGGTAAACAGGAGCATCCCCCACCCCACATCACCCCAGATAGAAATTTTTTTCTAAAATAGTTGCAGTATATGAAAACACACAACTCATCTTCATCGTTTTCTTCCAAGCTCACCCACATACTAACACACCCACAATCACCTGTTCACATAGTAATGTAAATGACAGTATCCAATGCTACACCATGGGGACCCCTCAGTAGCATCCTCTATGTATCAAATTGCCTGAGGGGTTGATTAACACGAATTCATACACTGATTATGCATCCATTAGTAGGTAGATGGTAGAATTAATTTTTATTTGTTCTGTAGTGATTCGGGATTCATTAAATAACAACAGAATAGTTCGGTTGCTAATTGTTACCAGTGTCATAACAGTATTTCACCGAAGGTTCACATCAAAATATGGCTGAGGCAAAATAATTCCCAAATTCCCCTTTGAATTCGGAGCATTTCCACCTGCAACAAGAGCTGATTTTTTTTAATGAAATGAAAATCAATGTGCAAGATGTCTGACTATCCCTTTTTGTAATAATGCGAGGTCATTTGAATTTTTGATGAGTGTTGTTTCCGGAGAGGGATGAAAAGGCCCGGGCTTCATTTTCAAGCACATGTGTAACTTAAACGTAAACAATTTCTCAGATGTTCGTTTTGAAATTTTAAACTGTATCTAAAGCTGATCAATTTTGGTAAGATATTTATATAGTAAAATTTAAAACTTGTGACACCTACCTGTACCTTGCTCGAGTTGGACGTCAATTTTATCCGTCAGACTTTAGAGGTTTCTAACAATGCATTACTCATATTTGTGAGTATCATTAATATATGTATACCTTTACAACAATACCATCAAATAATAAAGAAAAAATACACTCCTTACATTTCCTATCCCATTGGCTTTAATTACTCAGTATATCTATAGTATTTTATTTATTTCATCCCCTTTTTGATCAATCCCTTTACCAACGGGTAAAAACCACAGGTGATTGAATTTTATATAGTGACACGCAGAAACACAAGGAAAACCTTACCAAGTATCTTAAAGTGTTTCGTTTCCTCGACAAAGTTCTGGTTCCAGAACAAACAAACATAACTGTAGAAACAAACAACCAGCCCGGCTTCTAATATTCCGGGCTCCATGCCTGCAAAGTCTCAGTGTGTGTCAGGTTAAAATCATGAAGGCAAAGACACGAAATCAGGCTGAAAATTTTATTTCTCATGTGAACACTGCCCAGCCATTGCAACTGGAAAAGATATTTGAACACTAACTCTCAACCTGTTGGGTAAACCTTTGAAAATCCGGAAAAACAAAATAAAATGTTTCAAGTATTTTTATTTTATGTAAATCCTCACAAAAATAAATGTAACATTTCTTATAATAACTTCTTTCGTATAATCGCTTCAATTCTTCACCTTTACAATTTACAGTTATTTTATGAAAATTGACCGTATAAAAATATCTTGTTCATCAAAATATAAATAACTTGATTTTAATCGCAAACGTTCTTATTCAATGTGTTAATTTAATTTTGCGAATTTTTATGAATAAACAGGAAGTTAATCAAAAAATGCACGCGCAGTGATCCCAGAAATATTGTCGGCAAAAGCAAGATGTTTTAAATATATATTTAGGAAAATCGTTAATATTACTGCGCGGTTAAAAAACATCGTGATTTTATGAGGCGCCGTCTTAATATTCTTTAAGTATTCTATGATATCAAAAAATAATTCTAAATATCAAAAATCATTTGTTTTCATTTAATATCAGAAAATGTTTTCTGAAATTGAAAAATCACTTGTATTTTATATCATAAAATCAATTTTTCGATATCAGAAAATAAGAACTACGTTCGGCTTATTGATGCAACCTTTGTAGTCTCCTGTAGCTGCATGTAAAGAATAATAAAGAAGGCTTAATTTTAAATCTGATTTCATTATGGGAAGTTTGTCAATATCTACAACGATCTACAACTGCTTTCCCTGCGATTCGCCGTTAATAACGGAATGGAGACGATCCAGAAAAGATGCAAGCTAGTATTCATTAAATATGTGAATTCTCCGCGCCATTTAATTTGAATTTTCTGATATTCGAAAATATATTTTGTAATATCTAAAATTTCTGATATCAAAAATTCGATTTTTTTTAGATCAGATATTCTTTATTTTATTTTTTTTTTTATCAAGAATTGGAATTTCTGATATCAAAAAATTATTTACTGATATCAGAAAACTCAGCTTTTTTATATATAAGTAATATATCATATTTGTTATAATGAATTATCAATTAGTGATAAGAAAAAATATGTAATAACAAATTCATTGACAATCTATTATAAAATTATCAATTGAAATTGTTAGTACAAATTGATGATTCGACATTATATACTACTTATTTGTAATAACAAATTATTAATTTGGTATATACATGTGTGACAAATACCTCGTAACTTTTTTTTTTTTATAAACAAAATCATTATAACAAATGAATAACTAACTAGTTAAAACAAATTTCTAAATTAGTATTTTTATATAACAAAAAGATGATATGTAATCATGAATTAGTAATTTGTGCTTACAACTTATATATTTACTTTAGTTTGAAATTAAGAACTTTTGTTGGTGTATGTTCTTTTGATTTTTCCCCCTTTACTTATGTCATAAATTTCCTATGTATGTACATGTATGTACTAGGGTCTCCTGTAAAACACTCACATCTGTACTTTACTATGTTCTTTAGTATTGATTTGTATAATCTGATAAGCTGCAAAGCTTAAAGAAACAAAGAATGAATGAACAGTACGTACAAATTATCCTATCCCTCCTTGATCCGCGCGTGGCAAAAAACAGGTCAAGTTTATTGACGTAGACATTGGTTAGCCTACAGGTAAGACATCTCTAGTCTTTTGTTGTACTGGTTTATTTTCTTTGATGCGCATGTTTAATTTAAAACTTACAGCGATATATCATTCTTGAAAGACAGTTCATGTATATTCTATTTGATATGATAATAAATCCCATTGAGAGTGGAAATTGATAACGGGGTACGTACGGCCATCTTGTGCATTGTAAACATTTCTTGACCTGGCTAGTTTCTGCCCAAAACTGACCAAAACTGTTGTCAAAAGATAATAAAGCAATAAATATGAGGTTTTACATGATGTTTTGTATGCAAATTTCGCATGCAAGAACAGAACAATGCCTTTTTAGCTCACCTGAACTGAAAGCTCAAGTGAGCTTTTCTGATCACTTTTTGTCCGGCGCTCGTTTGTCCGTCCGTCCGTCTGTCTGTCTGTAAACTTTTTACGTTTTTTACTTCCTCTCCAGAACCACTGGGCCGATTTCAACCAAACTTGGCACAAAGCATCCTTATATTTAGGTGACGAGGACAAGTTTGTTAAAATAAAGGATCACACCCTTTTTCAAAGGGAGATAATTAAGAATTATTGAAAATTTGTTGGTATCTTTCAAAAATCTTCATCTCAAACACCAATAGGCGAGAAAAGCTTTAACTTGTGTGGAAGCATCCTCAGGTAGGATAGATTCAAGTTTGGTTTTTTTCAAATCATAATCCCTGAGGGAAGGGTGGGGCTACAACGGGGGTATGAATTTTTACATAGGAATACATAGAGAAAAATCTTTTAAAATCTTCCTCTCAAAAACCAATAGGCCAGAAAAGCTGAAACTTGTGTGAAAGTATCCTCACGCAGGTAGTGTAAATTTAAGTTTGTTCAAATCATGATCCCCAGGGGTATGGTGAAGCCACATGGAGGGGGGGGGGGGGGGTAAATTATTACATAGAAATATATAGAAAAAAAATATTTAAACATCTTTTATTCTAAAACCGAAAGGCTAATAAATCAAAGAGCGTATGTTTTTTGCTGCCGTACGAACCACGTTTGCTTTATCTAAGAATCACGTGGTAAGCTTATCATATCATTTGAGACTGAGGCACCCAATTGGGAGAAGAAATCATCACTTAGAGCTGCGCAGCTAGGCCTACGGACTTATCTTGAAGATATACAAATCTGAAAAAAAATATGAAAGGAGGTCATTAGGCCTAGTGCCTACTCTACAACTATTTGTTGAGAAAAAGGTCGAAACTTGCCCATTTAAGTTGTAATTTTGTCTCAATATAGGGTACCATATTCTTAAAATGGGCCTCGGAAACTATCATGCAGTCGGCATGAGATGTATTTGTCTGTGTCCATGGAGGTACATTGAAGTTATATTTTCATTGAAAAAATGCATATTTTTTCATCTAAGACACTTTATTTTACCCTTACCCCACTTCTAAAAAGATTACTTTAATTTATGCATATAGCACTGAAAAAACAAACTTGGGACTGGTATACAGATGTCTGTCACATTCAACACAGATTGTTTTGAATTGACATTTAATTATTTGTTTTCTATGGAAATAGCATGCCTATGTCCCTCTATAGACACAGAAGTTCTAAGTATAGACTGGATTTTTTCTTGTTCTAAGGATATATCCCATGTCGGCCGATAAAAATAGGCTACCCTAAAGACAAAGCTACAGCATTTATTTGCAAGATTCAACCTTTTTCTCAACAAATGGTTGTAGAGTGGACACCAATGAACCACTTTCATATTTTTTTCAGATCTTTAAATCTTAAAGACAAGTCTTATCTGTGCAGTTCTACAGCAGTTCTTTGAGTGAATGAAAAAAAGCCTTTATTCTGCACTTGTGCGCGCAAATTTCACGCAAAACATTGAAAAAACATGTAAAACCTCAAATTTATTATTTTTTATCTTTTGATAACAGTTTTGGTCAGTAGTCAGTTCAAGAAATGTTTACATTTTGGTTCACATTTGTAGAACAGTTGTCCAACTATTACTGCATGACTCATATGACCACACCACATATGTTGACTGAAAGATGCTGTTCCATTAAATTGCTGAATTAAATCAACAAGTGAACACCCCTCCGAGTGAATACTCTACTATATAGAAAAAACTACCTGTAGATCTAGAAACATTTTATAGTGTTGTTTATTATACTTGGATGTAAACTAATCAAGGTGAATTTGATTGGTCGAGCATCGTCGGAAATCCCAACCAGTTTTGCAAGCTTACATTTTAAAAGATAAACCAGGACGTTTATATTTTAACATACATGTATATACTAGTTTAGGGTTTAGGTAAACTCGAAGAAAGGTCGTATTGTGAATCGTTCAAACTTCTTTAATAAACGTCTTTACATGTAACATGTAATATGTGCTAATAAGCAGTAGCACATTTTCATAATATGATCAGTTGTGACATCGTCTCAACTCACGCATGCTTCCTTCTCATACTGGTCGGTGTTAAAAACTTTCCAAAACTGTATATATAGTTCTTCTCTTATTGGTGGATTAAACATTATAAATATCAATAAACTCGAACAAAATCTGATAAATTCAGCTACAGTCAGTAATATAAGCATACTTAAGACTGGCCATTAAGGGTTTCCAACAATTTATGTGGAAAATCAACATTTCCCTCCGGATAATGAGAACACGCCCTTCAGGGTGACAGAACACGGAAAATGACTGTGTTTATTTTTTTGTTTGAAAACATCATAAATAACTTTGAATACTTTTGCAGTTTACAGCATCCGATAAATAATCAAAAGTATTACATGATAGCAAGAGAAATAGTACAATATTCAAATCTCATAAACATGATTCATTATTTGTCTGAAACAATACATGTATGGCAAAAAGCTATAGAAAAAAACACAATTTGCCAAATCAAATAGGACAAACACGTATAATTATACACTGTACCTTTCTATGCTAGAAATATTTTCTTCCATCATATATTTTTTTTAATAGTTGACTTTGATTTTAGCTGCAGGTCTGTAGCTCCCGGTCTGAAAAAAAAATCGGATGGACGACCTGGGAGCTACAGTGTCTCCCATAGTTAAATCCTGCAATTTACGGCGCACAAAAAAGGCGCTAGTTTTGGACTGATTAACCTTATTTCCACACAAATTCTGTGAAAACAATTAGTACCATTAAATTTGTCAGGAAATTTACTACTGATATTGTCACTTTACTTGCCTCAGACTTTCTCTTAAATATGCTAACCGACCTCGAAAAATGAAGTATATTAATTTACGTCGAGATCGAGAGTCGCCATTTTCCCATGTAAACAAACAGCACTTCACTAAATTACGGGGCTGGTGATGGTGTTTAAAAGAATATCAGAGGCAAGTAAAGTGATGATATATGTAGTAAACTGTCTGAGGAATTTTTTGGAATCAAATATTTGTATAGAATATGTTTGGAAATGAGATCAGTCCTAAACTAGCGCAATTTTTTGTGCGCCGTAAATTGCAAGTTTTTACTATGGGAGGCACTGTAGCTCCCAGGTCGTCCATCCGAATTTTTTCAGACCGGGAGCTACAGACCTGCAGCTAACTTTGTTTTCTGCATTCAAAAAAGGTTTTTTTTTATATTTACACTTTCCAATGTTACCCTCGTTAATATTCAATATCTGTATAATGTTTCCTTTTGAATTGTAGATGGCACGATACCTGACGATCGTCGCGCGCTCATGTCGTCTGCTTGCGTTCTCTGTTGTTGTGACCTTCATCGCAATGATAGGGAAATACATCCCAGCATTAGATCGAATGATTATCAGACAGTTTAGGGCAAACTTATCATATACCACCCTTAAAGAAGAGGACTGGAAAGATACGATATATTCATTTGCTCAGCTAAAGAATATGATCAAAAATAGCATTTACGAACTGTTTCGAGAAGCTGAACTGTATCATGACGCGCCAGATGGTGACGTCATCAAACCGGACCTTTCGAAAACTCGTCTGCTCGAATTTCAGAAAAAAGATCGACCGCTTATTCTGAACTTTGGAAGTTGTACATGACCCCCGTTCATGGGAAAGCTTGAGCAATTCAAGAAATTGGTTGCTCGCTTTAGTAACGTGGCCGACTTTTTGATCGTTTATATGGCTGAAGCACATCCTACTGATGGGTGGAAGTTTAAAAATAATTTTGAAATTCATTCGCATAAGGGGATTCAGGACCGAATGAAAGCGGTGGACATACTGTTAAAACGTCAGCCAAACTGTCCAGTTGTGGTAGACGACATTTCCAATGATATGAATTACAAATACGGAGCCATGCCAGAGCGACTTTATGTTGTTTTAAATGGTAAGATAGTGTACCTGGGGAATAGAGGACCCCGGGGATACCACCTGGAGGAGGTAGAAGAATGGCTGACCAAATTCACGTCATAGCTTGGGCGACTTATCAAAGTGTGTGAAGAAGACGTTGAATTAGTTTAAGAATTCTTTTATTCAGAAATATACACAGAAGTTATAAATGATTATGGATTGAACAACAGGCAAACAATGGTCTATGTAAGTTCTCTCCAATGATTTAAAGCGTCTTCAGAACAGGAAGAGTAAATACCAAAAATGTCTCATGTCTTATCAGTGTTAAACGTTCATACACAACACCGTGGTATGATCTAGATACAAAACAGTATACACAATCCCGAAGTCCTGGATTTCAATCATTTTAAATGTACCGTATTTCTTACATACAACACATTCATTTTCAAGTTATACATTAAAATCAAATTCGCGTGTTTTTGTCACAGGTCAACCAAAAAGTATGTTCTAAGAGAAAACAAAAAAATGTCAAAATGTGAGTGTGTCGAATATGATGTTTGCTACCTTTGTTTTAAGCGTTCTATAGTATAATTATAGTCATCGGATTATATTTTTCTCTCTCTCATAGTCATAACAATCAGTTGATAAAGATTGAATTATAAGTGGTAACAGCAGGTCGGCTAGTCTTATCCAGTTGTCTCCCCCATGCACTCTGTGTTTCAAGAATACTTAATTTTTCAAATGCAGGATACTGATTTCATCAATATATTCGTGGAGATCAATATCACAGTTTCAACTTTCATGGATCCATACGTACATTCGTAGAAATTGAGCCAATTATAAATTGTGTCATTAGAAATTGCACTTCGAGGAACATTTAATTTTGTGGGCCTTTATCGTTTCTCTGAATTTATTTGTGTTGTGTAATACAATTTGCTTCTTTTGGGTAACGTATTTGTATTTTAATGTATATTACAATTTTTGTGTATAAATCATCGGAGCCATTGCCTGATGTTTCGCCATACCGTGTAAGTTCATCATCAATGACAGCGTTAATGAAGTCGTCCTCTAAATTGTCCATAAACGGGGACAGATTGATTGCCGGATGCTATCATCAATATGAACTTTCATGATATGGGGTGTACATCTTTAGTTCCAAATAAATTGATTCCAAATAGCATTTTAGTTTTCATGTTGTTAAAGTACATCGAAAAATGTCAAGAAAATGAATATTTTATCTTCATTTCAATGTTTATATCATCTGAAATGAAAATCGTTTTACCTTTGACATACATTGTATTTTAGCTTTGTGAAAAAGGAAATTGCATCAAAATTGCAAATCAAAAACGTATTGTAATTAAAATTTTAAAAAATAATTTCGTCGGTTTGTTGAAATGATCAGCAATAATATCAACTAAAAAAAATAGATTCTAGTAAAACTGCACTTGGTTTAGTAGATTAGCAGCATGCAGGTAACTGGTTTACAAAAATCAGACGACCGAGTCCTCTTTTACTTTTATTTTAAAAATCTATATGAACTGAAGTTCAAATGGATATGTACAAGAAAACAAAATATACGAGCGATGAAACGAAAGAGAAGGTGTGGGAACAATATATATATATATATATATATATATATATATATATATATATATATATATAATATGAAGCGGAGGTAGTCAGGACGAAAAACTGTCCCTAATTACTATAATAGTATGTTCAACAAACAAGAGAAAAATACGGGTCATTCTTCAAATGGAGATTGTAAGTCTGTTAGGATTCGTACAGGTATACATTTTGTATTTTGTAATCATCAAAAATTTTAAATACATCTTTACCATTTCCTGAGAAAATGGCAAATCTTTCATCTGTACTTAATAATCTCATAATACAAATGCTTTAGAAATAACACATGAGTTTAAATAAAAATCCACCGATATTGCTGCTGTTTGAATGAAGAAACATTATAAATTGAGTGTGACAGAAACAAGGGAAATGGGGTGTGTATTGCCTATAGTAGCTGCAGGTATACATTGTATATCGAAGCAGGAGACAGTCAGTTGCTCGAACAGACCCACTGCATGGCTATATTTCTTCTGGGTCAGGGTGTTTTTTTTGGAGGTCTACAATCAGAATTCTTTTTTCACTGCCTGGCCAGTTTCTCTTTATGAAATAAAATTAAAAATAGAATACATGTATATATACTGTTTTCATAATGGTACAAAATATCTGCAGGCTTCTTATTGGGTAAACGGGGGAAATCAGAATTCTTTGAGGTGTTTTTAAATGTGCTTGTTATATGATTAATGTATATAGATTTTTTTACTGTTCTTGTCTATATCATTTTCTTATAAATGTATAAAAGTTACAATCTACGACTCCTCATCCGTCACTGCTTTGTTAGTCCTATGTATAAATGACTAATGACTTTGTTAAAAAGATGACTAAACATGAAAATTTGACGACTATGGTCCCATATATACAAACTGTACAAATCAGTAGAAATAATCATGAGTATTCTACAGTAGTAGCACTTAGCTCTCTGTCTAAATTACACAATACTGGTACAGGTGTAATCGTCACTGTCATGGCAGGGCACGTGTTGATTCCTGTGGTCTGTACAGACCTTGTGTTTATATTTACAAGGAGTTATTCCACACTCAGACGGCAGTATCTACAGTTCCAAAGCTCTCGGGGCGCCGCTGTTCGGAGTAACCATTGCTGGTTATAGGTTGGGACTCTATAGATTCCGAAGGGATCTGATATGGTTTACCGGGCATGTTATAATCTTGTGGGGGGACGGGCGGGGCCTCATCTTCGTCCGAGTCGTCATATTCCTCACCGTCAGAAACAGGAACAGTGGGGGGACTCGGAAGTGGGTCCGAGGCCGGTGACGTAGGAGGGGAGGGTAAAGGATCGTCCGTAGCGGGCACCTGCGGGAAATCTTCCGATTCCGACGGATCGTAGCGGTATCCGTCGTCTAGGCCCGGCTCCCTGACGATGTATGTCCCCTCGTAATCCTCGTCCTCCAGCAGCGGGGGCGGGGTCTGTACCAACTCTGGCTCCTGGTTCTCATTCCGTTCATTCTCGACCTCGAAATCCTCCATCGGGTCGTCGATCTGCACAGTTGTTGAGTTAACAGAGTCATTGTCAGGCGGCCTACAGTCCTCTTCGTTCTCTGTCGCTATTTGTTCTGTAACAGTGGCGTCTGTTGATAGCTGCTCGGCCACGTTTTCAGTCTGGTCGGGAACAGAGTTTTCTTGATCATCAAAATCAATTAAATTGTCGTTTTGACACACATTGTTGGTTTCCTCCACCGCTTCCTCTGTTGGACTTGGAGCCTGTTCCGGTTCCTCTAGTTCCCCTACCTCTTGTTCCGGTGCTATGTCTTGGACTGGTTCGTCAAAGGCGGGAGGCGGGACTTCTTTATCTATTTGTTCGCTTTCTTGTCTTGGTTCAACGTTTACTTCCTCCGCCTCTACAGGGAAAGGCGGAATTTCCTTTTCGTCTTTTACAGTTTTAGATTCTGACTTTTCGTGTGTTGTCTCGGTGATTACAACGTTATCGCCATCTTCTTTATAGGTTATGACGTCAATGTCTTCAGTAATTTTTTCCTCGGTTACCACCTCCTGTTGTTCGGTTGCTGAATTTGTCTGAATGGATTCCATTGCGTTAGATTCTATCGCGTCACTATGGACAATAACTGTGTTGCAGTTCGGGGTTTCATTGGTCTCCATTTCGATCCTGTTGTACTGGACTTCGCTCGCCGGTACCACGGGGCACACAGCTATGGTTTTGTCCTCCTTTGGAGTCTCTTTCTGATTTTCCGCTGCGGTATTTACCTGTTCGTTCTCTACGGCAAACGTGACACATGTTTTATTCTTTGAATCGGCTTTCTGTTCTTCCTTGGGTTTTTCACTCTTTTCTTCTATTCCTTTGTCCACGTTCTTCTGCATGCTGGTTTTATTATGTCGGTAAACAAGAAATATAATCTTCACAGTTAAGCAAAGAAGTGCGAGCACGCTGCAACAGAAGAGAGTTATGGTGTCCCTTTCCCAGTTGTAAAAGAGGGCCTGCCATTTCCAAATTAGACCGCAGCAAGTTGCTAGCCAGGGGATGTAGGGAAGCAGAATATACCTTGTGTAACGGTCGAAAACAAACACGTCCAACCAGAACCAAGCCAGCTCCAGTAGTGCCATTGCTCCGAGCAGGGCAAGGAAAAGGATCTCATCGGCCACCCCAACCTCGTACCTAAGCACCACGCCGAGATTCAAGAACATAACAATCGTCTGCCAGGCGGAGATAAATCCCAGTCCATTCTGAACCAGGAATCTGACGACCCATATTTCACTCTGGGTCTCCTCTTGAATGAGCACCGCAAAGTTGTTAAAGAGTTGTTTTAGCGACGTGTAGAAGCAGATGTACATTGTGACTGGAAGTGAGAATACGATAATGAAAGATGCCACCGTGTAGCCCCAGTTCCACAGATATAGCCATAGCACCACCGCCAAATTGTTGGCAACCAGAAGACCGTAGACCCGCGGGGGAGTGAGGGAGAGCAGATAGATACTTCTACCGCCTTTCGTTTTACGGCAGATTGTCGTAATACCGTAAAGAATGAGAACCAGTTCAAGCGCAAAAACAATGTACCAGACGAAGAAGATGGGCCAGGGTGGATTTATCATCAGCGGGTACATCCGGGACACATCGCCGGTCGATCTGTTGAATATCCCTGGAAATGGAAAATACATTTATTTTTGGTGACATTATAAGTTTACTGAGTTCATTTTGCAAAATAAATTTCATTAGCTGATGGTAATTTACCAGATTCTTGTAATGGAATTCACAACGTGCATACGTGATGGATGAGTATAATTACAGCGGGGAGTAGAGGAGTGTGTGCACTTCATTAAAATTGTTATGTAATTTTGAACAGAGATCCGCAATTAACATTCTCGGATGTGTGCAAGCCTACATCGAAAGATTACACTGGGCAACTGATAATCGTCATCACTGGAAACTAATAAGTTCGGTTTGTCAATCACAGCCATTGTCGGTGGACTTACTTGGCACGTCTACCATCATTAAGGGCTAGATTTACATTGACATAAAACTATTTTACAAGAAATAAAAGTCAGAACAGATGCTTGTCTGGATCTATCCAAAACAAACCCAACTTCTGTTTCAAGATAAAAGAAAACTTGATGTTATTTTACAACGTTTGAAAGATGTTGGGAACTCTGTGTGTTGCAGTATTCCTAAGGAATGATGAAAAGATTTAAGTAAATGGGCGTGAATTGGATAGCATTTTTCAATAAAAAATATTTCTGTATTGAAGAAATTGGCGATATTTCCTGTGGAGTGTGAATCCTTTCGTCTGTTTTGATTGCTGAGGCTGTTTATCGTCTGCTACCGAATGATAGGACATTATCGAGCGTTGCGATATGACGCCGATCCAATCGGCAGTATAAGCAGACTATAGCTCAACTCGTTAACACAACTTAAATAGTTCTGGGGGTCTTTAACTGGACATCTGTACCAATTATAAAAGTATTTCCGTAATAGCAACTTTACCTAGCTCTTTCCCAAAATGTTTGTTCAGTATGGAAAGCGCTGTCATTGCTGCAAACAGGAAAAAGGCGGTGAAGATGAGTGCAATTCTTCCAGACTTATTTGTTGCCATGGTGATCTACAAAAAAATTATAAAAATATAAAGTTTTTTGAGATTTGAGCAATACACAGCATCCCAGTCCCTGCCAAGAATAAAGTTTTGAGAACATTGTATAGCGCGTGTGCTCCCTTGGTATAAATCAACTTCGATCAGCTTCAATTACGTGTAACTTAAGGTTCGTTAAAACATTGGGTATTTTTTGCTAATATAATTTACACACAAGTGGTATGTTCAAGCTCTATGCCAAAGATTTCATAAGACTCCCACCGGCTATTATCGCTATCTTGACAGTGATTCAAAAGTCCCCTCGTTTGTTTTTCTTTTCTTTTTTTCCCCCTTTCTGTTATCATATGAAGATTGACAACAGATACAGGAGCTGATATCGGCTGTCTTATCGTTACCCTGCTGTGACCTCATAGAGGGCGTCATGACCCCCATGGTGACCTCAAAATGGAACCCACGGGAGGCAAGCAGACAAACACACTTTTATCCGCCGGCATGTTAATCAGTAAGCCCTTGTTAACGGGCTCCTGTCCTATTGCGTAATCTGCACTAATGGCCTGCGACATGGTTTGAACTGGATTAAGTGTATACATGCACGACCTGCCCATCCTCTTGTCTTTATAAAGCATGGCAACGAGAGAGAGGGAGAGCAGCGATTTACAAAGTCAGGAAACAATTAGGGCTACTACAAATTGTACCATATTATGCATATAAATCTTATTAAAAATCAAGATCTAAGAGGGAAGTCGAGAGGAGCCCCTTCCCATGAACTGTACTCGGCACGTAGAGAGCTTTGTAGATCAAGTCCATTGTTACTCTGAAGTTTGAAGTATATATATTATAGTGTAATCCCGTGATCATTACATTAAATCGACACATCAGGCCTGGTTTAACAAGTATTTTACATGCTTCTGTCGACAAATTCTAATATGCTGTGAATTCTGATCATTATTTTATCTCTCACTTGCGGCATGCTTAGTTCATTCAATCTGAATTGGAAATCCAGAAATGAAAAAAAAGAAGAAGAAACATTCAGACTTCCATCTTACCCAGCTGGAGGTGGCTGGGCGAGTGGGAGATGAAAACAAGAAGATTGATGGGCAAAAGATACACGTTAGGGGGGAGAAAATGCCCTAGGGGGCCTCTACTAATTTTTACCCCTATAACGTTTTATCATGTATGGGATATGCATCTGTATACTCTTTCTTTATAGTATTTATCAAAGCAGTGAAGTAGACGCACAAAATCCTCTACATAAAGCAATTTGTTTTATCTAATATTTATGTTTTTAATACGGAGAGAGGAGCAAGAGATAAACAGAAAAACGGCACATGTGAATTTCAGCGTATATACATAGGTATCTAATAGGAAAAACTGTATCATTCAAGCATAACTCTAAACTCCTACTGTAAAAAAGACAAGTAATACATTAGGATGCTGTGGACCAAGCAGTGAATCCAATCAGTCAGCTTGTGATCAAATGTCCAGCACGACATTGTTTCTGAAACGATTGCCAGTAGTTTGTTTGTAATGGAATCCGGCACATGTTGAAGGAGCACAGTGTACTATCTAAGATTGGTCTGCGATAGGTTTCAATGAGTCACGAGATCCGCTCACGATATCCAAATAGATTTCTTTTCTTCATCGTTATGAGACTTATCGATAAACTATTACTCAAAAAGTAGAATTTGCTGTTGGAACCCTCGTTAATTTTCCCTCGCTTTCCTCTAAAATTCGAGCGAAGTGACGCAGGAATGCGAAACTTTATGCCACCAAGAGAGATCTGAACTCGCGGAAAAGAAAATAACACAATAAGATAGCCAGAATCTCCATCCTCTCATTGTGTGTTTATATTTTCTTAAATATTTACCATAGGTCGTGGTTTAACGCTAACGATTGTCATTAAGCAGAAAACATTCACAAATCGACATGCCTAAATGATAAATATTAAGACTATATCATGTAAACAGTACCCACCTTTTTTTCCGTCAGCAAACTTCAACAAAACTTCACAAAGAAAGCCCCTCCACCGTTTCCTTATCTTCGACTAAAAATAACTTCTATGAGGTCGAAGCGCATTGGTGGAGCATCTTGAAGCCACTCAATATTCTGAAGCGTGATTATAAATTCAGATTGGGCATAAGTTTTTATCGCGACTCTTGGTTTATCACGCCGGGGAGAGGAGAGCATACATACTCCGCTACTGCAGCTGCAAAAGCGCTACGGAATAGCGATACAGGGGCCGTCAACCAGGGGCTCTATCTGCTCATCTACGTGCTGTGCTCACTGTGTCCAAGATACAGATCGATTTTTTCGGAAGTTGTACACTTTTTTTGCCCATGGACATCATTCTCAACTCCTTCATTTAATTGAGAATCCGTTTGTAAACAAGTGTTGAGAGAAGCCCGCATCGTCAGAATATCTACACCCCTGATTCATATTGGAATACGAAGAAAGATATCAATCTCAAACTTTGTTTGATACTGTCTGCGGCTACATTATAAGTACATTGCATTAAAATGCTCTGGGCCTGTGTTCAAATGAGCTAGCTTTCAGAATTTTGTACAGTGGAGTCGGAATAAGACGATAGCTTCATGTCGTTTGCAAGGGTTCATTTTAATTTACGCTAACGTCAAATTCGTTGGATTCCAAACGTTCAAAAGTGTTTGTTGAGGTCAATATCTTGTGTATGAAAGATGCCTACAGGTTTATGAAATTCAATACATGTATATGAATTCTTTCAATGATGCTTATAACAATGGCTTTGTTTGTTAGGTTGTATCTGGGCTGAAATATTTGGTAAACACAATTAAAAATCATGTTTTAACTTCATTTTCTATAAAATATTAAGAAAACAGTAATCAATCTTGGAGTTGTGTTCATTTTTGACTGATGAAATATATCTAGAATACCTACTGTTTCCCCCAAAACAGCATTAAACAAGCTCTTCTTCAAAAGATACTCTGGGATCATTTACTAGATCATATCGGACCTCCGACTTAAAATGCCTTACAGTTCTTATAATTCTTGGATCCAAACAAGTCGAATGCTCCATCATCTAAGCCATTCGTGCGGACTTTCTTAAAAAGTTCGAGTTTTATGTTACAAATTATTTTTCCAATATATAGATTTTTGGGGGGTATTGAAATCGGTTCTTGTTTCATAATTGTCAACAAAAATATGGACCACAGATCCACGCTATTAATAATCGTTAGTGAAGTTGTAATAGATGATGGTATTTAGAGGTTTAGAAATATATAGGTGGGGAGCGATTTTTGACATGTTGCTTTTATCTGTCCTCTACTTTAGACATTTATCCACCCCTTATTCGTATATGTTCTTGAATTGTACGCAATAAATAACAGGGTATCACTTTCTTTTCCGTTTTTTCCCGATTACGACAAAGAGCACACGGCGGGTGCGACCGGTCAGCAGAGGATGATCACTCCTCCTAGGCACCTGATCCTACCTCTATCGTTTTGGAGGTCCGTGTTGCTCTGCTTTGAATTTGTATTTCGTTTTATGGATTTTTGAGATGGTTGACGGTTTGTTATTGTCATTTTTTCATTTCTTTCCAAAGATGGATAATTTTTTTTATAAATATTTATAAAACACAATACATTTGGATTCGAGATAATACCTCCGCAGAGGCTCATATATATATATATATATATATATATATATATATATATATATATATATATATAATGTATAAAATATTTATTTTCTTTAGTATTTATAATTGTATTTTTTTAAAGCATAAATAGACACATGATATATATGCATACATGTATATATTATAACAGTAATGTAAAATAAGAGTACTATTCATATAAAAGAGGAGATAACATTCAGTCATTGATATAATGTTCATACCAATATTATGCAAATATATAAATCGAAATATATTTTGAAATTTATATATATACACACATATATAAGGAAAAGGAAAAAAACAGTAATACAATTATAGTTGGTCTGCTAGTGTTTTCAAAATTTTGTAACTGGATTTTACACTTTTTGCACTCACTGTAATAAAGTAATGATAATAAAGAGATGATTTCAGAGTATATAAAAAGCGCATTCTCATTTGGAATTTAGTTTTGTAGTCTACACTTCATTTTATATTTATATATTTAATTTGTATCCTACAAATGATATGACATTATTGAAAATTTTTGTTGTGTCTGTGAACTCATAAAAAAATCCTACAACAATTGTTTTCCATGTTATATTCAACTTTAATATTCCTGATACTTTTTCCCATATTTTTTTTGTTTCAGAACATCCATATATTAAATGTTCAATATTTTCAATTTGTTCACAACTTATACAGTGTTTTCCAACATCTTTATTCCATTTATTTACATTATAATTACAGTTCAGCTGATTGTGTAGAAGTTTATAGTTAAATTCTGCTATTTGCTTATCAAATGCATTTATTATCTTAGCCGTGTATATATTGTTCCACTGATCATTTGATATTTTGAATTCTTTTGACCATTTTACTTCCATTATTGGTTTTTGTGTCTTTTGTGATAATAGAATTTTATAATAGAAACCCGATTTCTCGAGTTCTGGCTGTTTTATTTTTCCGCAAAAGTGAAAGTATGGTTTTTGAATTTTATATTGTTTAATTGGAATAATCTACATTCAACTTTCTTATAGCGTTTTTGATGATAAGATATTCACACATATAATTTCTCTTTGATTTCAGATTTTCTGTAATATCATTTAAATCTTTTTTACCATCTATTGTAAACATATCTTTAACGTATAGGATACCACTTTTTATCCACGATTCTAGGAAAAGTGGTTTTCCCTTACATTTAATAAAATTATTCAACCACAAGTTTTCGGTGAGCTGATTTCGTGATACATTTGGGGATTTACATTCATTAAAACTACAGATAATTTCTTTGTAAAATATTGGGAATTTTTTTTAGAACATTTAGATAATTTGGTTTAACAATATTACTTCTCAACAAATATTCAAAATCTATTCAGTTAATTTTCAATATGTCTTCTATATATTTTCTAAAAGAACTTTTCTTATCATAGAGTCTTTTGAGATCCATACCGCTTTTACACTTTTTAGTTTGCACTCTACATCTATAAGGCCAAGGCCACCCTCATTTATTGATCTTACAACTCTCTCTCTCTCTCTCTCTCTCTCTCTCTCTCTCTCTCTCTCTCTCTTACCCCATAAAAAGTTATATATAATTTTATTTTATCTTTTTATGAATTCAATATTTGGGTCTTCCAGAACTGTAAACAGATACAATAGTTTAGATACTATTAGAGAATTTATAATTGTGCATTTTCCAAATAACGTTAACTTTCTAATTCGCCAGGAGTCTAGGATTTTTTTCGAATTCTTTAAGTTTATTCAACCAATTTTTCTCATCGTTAGCTTCTTTGTCGTCATGTCCTAAGAAAATTCCAATTGATATAACTGGATTATTGGTCATTCTAATACCATCTACATATTGTAACGAGTTTTTCAGATGGATAATTGACCCACCCCTCCCTTTCCACTTCCAGTTGATAAAACAATGAGTTTACAAAGATTTACAATTTTTGCACATTTCATAAATAAATTGAAATTTGCTGATTGGTAATACATTTAATGAGTTGCATACTTTCTAGTTTCTAATCAGTCCCGTATGTGCTATATTCATACTAAAAAAAAAATATAAGCGTTTTGATATGCTTGTTCCTGGGCAAATTCTAAAATTACTAATATATAGCTGTACTTCGTCGGTTTTATCTGTATCACTTCAATGGCATCTACTTTCAGATCCGTACACATATGCTAAATCAAGTGTATTAATAATTTCCAAACACAATTGCCTATCTTCATGTATACATAGAATGCATAGATAGAGCTCTAGGCAGTGACGGCGTTTCTTTTATTTTTTCCCCTTTTCTCTCAGTTAAGAATCGGCGTATGATACAGTTATTCAATTCATATAGGTATATATAAATGTGCATGAAGGAATATTTACACTTGCAAATGTTTCCCTTATATAACACTGTTTGCGCAATCCGCTGTTATTCCTGCATAACATCATTATGGGTCAAGAGGTCAAAGTAGCGCATGAATAATCTAGGTCACTACTTTTTCTATGTGCTCAAACAAACCGACTTGTGCTGAAACACTCCTATTAGATATCGTAAGGAAAACATAATTTAGGCTTTAAAAAATAAACGTATCTGTATTTTATTATACGAAGTTTTATTCATTCATTTTCTTAAAAAATATAACATTAATTGTGGGGGATAAATGATCCATGTCAGATATATGGATCGACATCGTACCGAGGCGTTCTTGAAAATTACAATCGCAATTTGTCAAACGAGTTAGTTCTGTTGAAATTCATTTCTGACTTTATTACAAGCCTGATCAAAATCGCAAACGCAATATCACAGACCTTTCGAGTTTAGTCCATTCACGGATCACGGTCAAATTTAACTCCTTGTGCTTCTCTGTCCGTTTTGTTCTGTAAAAAGAACTAAAAAGTTAAAATTGCTTTCCTTTATAATGTCGGAGGAAAATCGTTATGCTTTTGAATCTGATTCTGCGATAGAGTTTCCCCTGAAAATGCCAAAGTAGACTCTAACTCAACTTTCAATCGCTTTGTTTTCAAATTTCCAACCGCTCTGCGATATTCTGCCAAGCTTAAATCGTTTTTTTAGCTCACCTGAACCGAAGGTTCAAGTGAGCTTTTCTGATCACCTGTTGTCCGGCGTCCGTCCGTCCGTCTGTCCGTCTGTAAACTTTTCACATTTTTGACTTCTTCTCTAAAACTACCGGCCAAATTTAACCAAACTTGGTACAAAGCATCCTTATGGGAAGGGGATTCTAATTTTTAAAAATAAAGGGCTAAACCCTTTTTAAAAGGGAGATAATTGCAAAACAGTGAGTATAGGGTATGTGTCTTTAAAAATCTTCTTCTCTAAAACCACTGCACCAGAAATGCCAATATTTGCGCAATAGCTTGTATATATAGTGAAGATTTTAAATTGTAAAAATCATGACCCCCGGACCAAAACTGGGGCCCAAGGCGGGGTTCAAAGTTTAACATAAAAATAAATAGGAAAATGTTTTTAAAATCTTCTTCTCAAGAACCACTGCACCAGCAATGCCAATATTTACAAAAAAGCTTGTATATATAGTGAAGATTCTAAATTTTAAAAATCGTGACCCCTTTACCTAAACTGGGGCCCCAGGCGGGGTTCAAAGTTTAACATAGAAATGCATAGGAAAAATGTTTAAAAATCTTCTTCTCAAGAACCACTGCACCAGAAATGCCAATGTTTACAAAAACCTTGTATATATTGTAAAAAATTTAAATTGTAAAAATCGTGACCCCACGACTAAAACAGGGGCCCCTGGCCGGGTTCAAAGTTTAACATAGAAATAAATAGGAAAAATGTTTTAAAATCTTCTTCTCAAGAACCACTGCATCAGAAATGCCAATATTTACACAAAAGCTTGTATATATGAATTGTATAATGAAGATTTTAAATTGTAGAAATCGTGACCCCTGACTAAAACTTGGGGCCCAGGCTTGGTTCAAAGTTTATCATATATAGGAAAATGTTTAAAAATCTTCTTCTCAAGAACTACAGTGCAATAGTTTGGGATATTACTATGCATATATCCTGCTATTGTAGATTATAAATTGTTAAAATTGTGACCCCCGGACTATTACTAGGGCACAAAGAGGGGTTCAAAGTTTAACATAGAAATATATAGGAAACATGTTTAAAAATTGTATTCTTGAGAACTACAATGTTACAGTTTGTGGGATTATTATGCAAGGATCCTCAAATAGTGAAAATTCTAAATTGTAAAAGCTGTGACCCTCGGATCAACACTGGGGCCCCAGAAAGGGTACAAAGTTTAACATAGAAATATATAAGGAAAATGTTTAAAAATTTTCTTCTCAAGAACTAAAATGCTACAGTTTGTGAGATTACTATGCAAGGATCCTCAAATAGTATACTGTAGAAGCACATATATTCGTTGGGTTAAAATTTCGTTGTTTTGAAACCAAATAAAAATTTCGTAGTATCGTAGTCTCTAAAATATATCATGTACCATCTCTGTATTTATGAATGCTTACGTTAAAATTTAGTCATGGATTTAATTTCATTGATTAATACTACCAAAGAAAATAACGAAATTAAATCCCCAACGAATATTTCTGCTTCTATAGTAGATTCTAAATTATTAAAGCCAACCATAAATCCTGAACGTATAATGGGCCCCAGAAAAAGGTTTAAAGTTTAAAATCGAAATAGCATATGTTACCAAATAGAATGTTACAAGGAACTGTTGTTCAGGTGAGTGAGCGATGTGGCCCATGGGCCTCTTGTTTCAATTGCACAAGTGAATTTTCTTTTCTGTTTCACTTTATAATAATAAAAAAAGTGTTGTCTTGTCAAAAGTAGTGTCATACTTATTTATCATGATAATCAAATACTTGCAACATTGTTGTACTATTTTTTGTTACGTCATCTTAATCGAAGCGGCTTTCTAGGTCATCACAAAAAAAAGTATGGAGCCTTGTTATTGTCATAATTTGCAACAAATGTAAATATAAGAAATAATGTATCATTTTTGGATGTATATCGGGCTTTATGGGATTTGATCACGTGACCAACACGTATTTATATCCCGATATACATCCAAAAATGATACATTATTTCTTAAATAGACGAATAGTCAATAATTGTAATATTAGCTTGTCCGAAAAATATTGACCGGTCAATATTTTTTTAATATTGACTGGCTGGGAATAATATTTGGAGAATATTCCCTCTATTTCAATTTATTATAATATCGTATTTTTCTCAAGCATATGATTAGTCGATTGCTGTCACATGACCGTGCCATAAATTCTGTTATAGACCTTACTATACTAAAAATAGAAAATTTGTAGACCTCACTATACTAAAAACAGATCTTCTTGACAAAATACTGGTTTTGGCACGTGCGACATTGTGTCGTCATAATAGCGAAATCAACGCCTTTACATTTTGATACAAATATTTTACTGTTAAACCTTTGAAGAGAATTAGTTTTTGATTTATTATAATAAAACAATTATGGCCTTTTGATATTAGTCAATACATGGTTTTATAGACCTGATGAGAGTATATCAACCTCGGACTTCGTCCTCGGTCGATATACTCTCATCAGGTCTATAAAACCATGCATTGACCTCATCAAAAGGCTATAATTGTATATAATCGCCGCTGATTCGTTGATTCGCTAACGGTGATATAAATTAATCTTCGCGACTCCAAAACAATGTGACGTCATAATAGGCAGTCAGTCATGGCAAGTAAACAACGGACGCGCAACGCGACGGTTTGCAATCATAACGGATATTTAAGAAATAAACAGCAATTTAAAAAGTTCACCGGGATATGAAGTTGGTTGGTCAGACACATAAAGTGATATCGACCTCGCAAGCTCGGTCGATATAACTTTCTGTGTCTTCGGTCGATATCACTTGACATGGGTCCATAACCACATATCGACCTACAATGAAGTCCATAATTGTATAATATAGTGAGAATATACTACTGAATATAACAAATATTTTTGTTACGGGCGGCGGGATATCACCAGTGACCGTTTGATGCCGACGATATTTTGGAAATGAACTGTGCGCAAAATTGAATTCGTGAATTCTATGTTGAGCTGAGAAAATTACGGCGATCTGTTTTCAAAACCTTTCTTAAACTTTCGTTTGTTTCTTCATATAACAAAAAAAATGTTGACTGTGTTTTCGGGTAACATTGATTATATTAGCCCCCTAGGGACAAATATATTGCCCTCCGCTTCGCGTCGGGCAATATTCCGTCCCTCGGGAGTTATATATTATCAATGTTGCCTTCAACCCCAGTCAATATTTGTATAATATTAAACACCCATACATATATATATCAAAACACATACAAATCTAAAATAGTTTAACATATGATTGAAACCAAAATTTGACTCAGAAATTCAAATTAAGGCAATGCTTTTTGTAAAAATTTACCAAGAGAGTTTAATATATCTAATTTTTCACAGTTTAAAATCCAAAATAATTTTTGTTTATCTTGCAATCTAGTAAAATGTTTTTCTTTAGATGAAATTAAATCAAATAGTTCCTCTCTTTCTTTTGTGAATTTGCTACATTGGATAAGAAAATGCTCTTCATCTTCAATTCTATTAAGTGTAGATTTTGTACATATTCTTTCTGTTCTAGGTGTGTTATTATATCTGCCCAATTCAATGAGAAGTTTATGCGCTGATATACGCAGTCTACAGATTGGCTTTCTGTATTAGTTAATGAAGTGTTTCATTTGAGTACTGCCAATCCACCGAATAATTTTTAGTCTGAGATTGTTTAAGAAGTAACAAAGTCCTTTTTGAATATGTCGACGTCATAATGTTTTGAATATTAGAATTTTTTAGCATCTTTTCTATAGAGGAATACCATGTTGTATTCATATATGTATATAATAATTCATTGTCGTGAGAAAAATTATTGAGGGGGAGGGGGTGTTATGATCAGCGTCATGCGGTTAATAAAGAAAGGGGAAACGTATTTTTAAAATTTACAAAACCATCATATACGGACATGGCGATTTCAATGCCTAATATTGTTATTTAAAAGTTAGGTTTGGTTAAAACGTAATATGCTGAAATAAGGTCAAGTTACACACACCACCCCCCAACCCCCCAATTTAATCCGGAAAAAATGTATCCTACCATATTGAATTCTGATTTTATTCCGTCTTTTGACATTGATTTGGGGTCATACTAAAACACGCCTGCCGACGCCTGCCGGGGAAAACACGCCTGCCGAGAAAATCTAGACGCCTGCCGTTTACCTGACGGATTATTTTGATTTTTTCTTTGATATTTTATTTTACTTAACTAAATTATTGATCATAGAAATAAAAAGTTGACTTTATATTGATTATTTAGCTCAAAATTAGCAAAAATGTTCAATGTTGGTAAAGATAGATAACTCTTACGTAGAATTTTTACGCCTGCCGAGGAAATCTATACGCCTGCCGTTCAATTGATGGATTATGTTAATATTTTCTTTGATATTTTATTTCACTTATCTAAACAAATGATAATACAAATAAAAAGTTGACTTTATATTCATTAATTAACACAAAATTGATAAAAATCGGCTAAGAAGATAACTCTTACGCAGAACTCATACGCCCGCCGAGAAAATCTATACGCCTGCCGTTTATCTGATGGATTATTTTAATATTTTCTTTGATATTTTATTTCACTTAACTAAAAAAATGATAATAGAAATAAAAAGTTGACTTTATATTCATTAATTAACACAAAATTAGTGAAAATCGGGTAAGTAGATAACTCGTACGCAGAATTCATACGCCCGCCGAGAAAATCAATACGCCTGCCGTTTGCCTGATGGATTATTAACAAAAAATATGTTAGTATTTTATTTCACTGTACTAAAGAAATTAGCATATATAAAAAGGCGATTTTTAAAAATTCATTTCTTTACGCAAAATTAGAAAAAAATGCGCGAAGGACTTAAAAATAAAGGGAAAACTCTAACGCAGAATTCTTGCGACAGTCGATTTAAGATACACGCCTGCCATTTTATCTATGTCATTTTTATTTGTATGAACTAATTTATGAATTACTTCAGACGGCTATAGAGTTAACATTTTGCCTTATAATTATGTTCAGAACTGTACTTATTGCTGTGATTAATTATCATATTACATGAATTCGGTTGATACTAGTTTGATATAATCCGTATATCATCCCTTTTAAGTTTGACCCATTTTTTTTTTTATTTAATAAAACATAATAATTTTATTATTATGACTGTCAATGAAGCTTTTATGATAAATTATAATTCAGTGAAAGGTTTATGAACAAGTCTATACGAAACACACAAGGAATATATATGTGCAGGCTTTTACGCTTGTCGAATACCTATATTAATGGATTATTTATTTTTTCGCTTTACGCAGAAATGGATGATCGTGGTTTTTCCAACAATATTTCATTTAACTCAACCAAGTAAACGATTTAAGAAATAACAATTAGATTTTTAATAATATTAAAACGTAATAAGAATCATGCGTGCATCCAGAATATTTTTTAGGGGGGATATTCAGGTTTGTCTGGGGGGAGGGATTCAAAGCATATTTTTGGTAATTTTACCACGTAAATTTAAGAAATTAGATTTTTTCCAGGGTGAGTGGGTGGGGGGGGGGGACTCCATCCTCCCCCCCCCCCCCCCGACCCCCGTCTAGATCAGCTCATTTTTCTTGAATGTCCAAGATACACTCAACTAAGAGATGAACTTTCTAAGCAACCTCATGACATTAGTGTGCCCTTTCATATCAACTATATTCTTTATGGTAGTTCTAACTTTTTATGCAACTTTTAAAAATTGTAAAATATTTTCTTATGTTTAGAGTTATATCAGAGCTTCTAAGCGCTTTTGACTCTCTAAAGATACACTGCTTAAACTTATTTAGTTATTATCATAATATATTTAGCTATTTATAAGTACTCTTTTTTATTTATTGTTCTTTTCAAATGGGCTGGATCATAAAAACCCCATTCTAATGTTTGTATGTATGTGGGTATAAATGAGGTGGTGGGTTTGTAAATTTGTAAATTATTTATTATAACCACTGCTTGACCTTTTGTTTTGGAGAGGGTGTACATAGGCTTAGCCTGTTGCCCAATCCTTTTGAATCGTCAAAATATCGTCGTAAAATATGTTTAAATTAGATCAGCTCATGAAAAGTATGCGAGTGAAAATCATCTACAAAGCCAAAGAAAAATTCTTATATCTACCCCCAAAAATTAATGAATGGTGACTGAAATAGATATTTGAAGGAAGTTCATGAGTTATAGTAACATCTATTTGTTATTAAATTGTTATTGTCAGCAAGAACATTGATATTGAAGTATCCTAGTCTACGGCAGTTTACTGATCACGAGAGTCGATCTATAAAACTGTTCCACGATCTTTTGGTCTATAGGCCAATCCTGTTTTAATTAATGTTTTTCTGAATACTGGATGAAAAATCGTGTTTCAAAAAGTGGTAACCAACAGGAATCGTGATATCAGTGGTTTCCTATATTTGGAAACCCTTATAATAAAAGAGAGGGCTTTGGAAACGTGTACATATATAGTTGTTTGCTAGTCAATTCTCAGCAAGGAGTCAACTGAAGCCGTTTTCTTGAGATTTCCAATATATTCCCTAAATTAATTCGGAAACTATGGAAAAATATATATGTAAAAAGGAACGTTTTACTTAAATGTTTTCGTCTTCTTATTTTATCGATATTTTAATAACTGCTAGAATCATACAAGCGTATATGTATACAAATATGTTTATCTATAAACGTGCATCACTTTCTCTCTCCCTCTTTCTTTGTCTCCCCTCCTTCGTTCACTTCATCTCTCTCTCTCCGTCTTTTCCATCCACTGCCTTCTCTTTCTTTCTCTCTTCATGAACGGGAAAACAATACAAACATCGAGAGAAAAAAATACTTATATGTAGTTGAACTTTGTTTAACTGTTCTAGTACATGCATTTTTAAATAAAAATATAGAGAAAACTATCAAGCAAACGGGATTGAATGTGCAGGAAAAATAAATTGATAGGACATGCACAACACATATGTGCCAATAAATCACTCATTTGCAAACATATAGACAGATTTTGTTATTTTTGTAGCGAGTCGGTAAGTGTGTCACTGCAACATTCACATTCTATATGTTCGACATCTGAACGTGGTGTTTTTGGGGGGTTTTAATTGATTTCATATTGAAGTCAAAATTTTCCAAGTCATAAATGAACACAATCTATGCAGATCGGTATCTTTGAACATGTTGAATGCAAAATGTCATTCCGACAATTTTAATGAATCACACTGAACAGAATTAATCGTAGGTCGAGAAATGTTTTGATAAAGAAGTAAATAATATTGCATGCATTCATATTGACATGTGCAGATGTTTTTCATATGAAATACAATCATTCACTTCACTATCCCTCAAACGGTTAAACGCAGTGTTTTGTAAAAAGGAAACGGGACCATTGTCACAGTCTGAACATGTACATGTAGATTATTGTATTTTTATCTCATTTTATTACATGTACAAATAATGTACTAATTACAAAGTAACTTGCTCATTATTTTCTTTACTACATGTATAATATTTGGGGCGAGTGCGGCTGGGGCTACAAGTCCAAAGATAATTAGTGATCGTTGCTCTACCTATACACGTGTATTCCCGTGTTAGTTTCTTGTATATTCTGTGTGAATTGAACGATTTTTTGTCTCTTAAGAAACAATAGACCTTTACCTATCTGTATATTGGAAGACGACCGTGAAGCACACCTTGTACACAAGCCCCCCCCCCCTCTCTCTCTCTCTCTCTCTCTCTCTCTCTCTCTCTCTCTCTCTCTCTCTCTCTCTCTCTCTCTCAAATGTTTTAGGTAACTAGGGGAAATAGTTATAAACGAGTCAATATACGAAACACAAAAAGTTATGTTTTAAGATATTATGTATAGTGTACGAACTTACACCAAATTATCAATCGAAAAGGACTATTAAAACCTTGCAGTACACTTTTATTATTCCCATTGATAGAGCAGGGTCGCTATAACAGGATTATCAGGGTTTCTGACACTTATATGTAACTTATATGTAATCTATTTGAAAGTGAAGACGAATACCACTTTATCCTTATATATCTCATGTACAAACACTTAATCAAAAACTATTTCTGGTTTATAAGCCATCAACTAGTCAAACTTACACCTACATCTCTTCATAAAACGTATATACTATTAGTCTATTCATAACCGTAAACATATTTATAAAATAAAAAAATTATTTTGTAAGGGAAAGTATTATTCATTATTATCTATACGAAACAGTCCAGGTGTATAACCAAGAATGTTGACATGAGTTGAATCATTTTACAACGTTAATTATTGAACTGGGGTGTTTTTTTTTCTGCATTAAAAATTGAGACCAAAAGTCGTGAAAATTTAACCCGGTACATTTTTCAACAGCTTGGTAAAAAGGTAAAAAAAAAATCTTAATATTGATAACCTTAAAATAAAGTATATACTATACATGTAGCTGCAATAATGTAACCACCTTCGATATATTTTCATCTGCCCCCCCCCCCCCCCAAAAAAAAAAGAAAAAGAGAAAAACAACACACAAACGAGAGTGCTACATTATTGAAGCTATAATGCATATATTGACTGTGTTGAATATTGAATCAAACCACAGAGTTCTGATTTGATTTGGTAATTTCTCTATAACTTTGTTTTTTTTTTATCAGATTACTTATTTTCGAGTAAGATTTCGGACTTTTGTTATCCTTCCAATTCGTGTGTCACCTGTTTGGGTTTTTTTTATGTTGACTTGCACGATCACAATAATTAAGACTTTAAAAAGCAGTGGATTTATAGTAAATTTTGCAAATAAGTGCTTCTATATATAAACTTGAGCGGGGAGATGATTAATCATGCATTCACTTAATATATTATTTTGTTCCATTTCTTCCAAGGACAGAACAGGTAAACAGGGACAGATTAAGTTTGTGTCTAATTGAAAATTGAAAAGCCTAAGGATTTCATAAGGTAGTGGTCTGCCATTTTTTCTTCAATGAACAGAATAGGTCATCACTGAAAAGGTTAAGCATGTATTGGGTTTCAAAAGTCTATGGTGGGGTATCATCCAGTCTATGTTGGATTTTCTTGATAGAAAAGGACGGTTTTTAAAATGTTTAAACTAATACACCCCCCTCCTCCTCCTTTCCCTTGTATGGAATAATTGTCCGCTACATTGATATCATGCAATGTAAATTTTGCTACAAGCTTATGAATGATCTGTTTAATATTTGTTTTTAAATACGCGGCGAAACAGAACCAGGACCTGAAGTTTTAGATATAGTTTGGTGAACTAGGCAGTGAAAGTCTTACATCTAGAGACGAACAAGTTTTTCAAGATGTAAACAGTTACTAACATTGTACAGAACTAAATGTGTACGAAAATATTCATGCACTTTGCTTAAAGCGTCTAACTTTTCCCCATATACATTTACTAAAATTACGAATTTAGGAGAATAAATATTTTTAAAATCTGGAATGCTTATACCAAGTACGTTAGCCTGTTCTTTTTATAGATTACATGATCTAGCCTTCATACATGGATAAAGAAAGGCTATGCCAGTCCACTTCTCTAAAGGAATAATATTGTCGAATTGTACCTTTTGAATTGATTGAGTTGGTGTAAATACAAATTTACATTACGTGTCTTGCATTTTGTATTTACATGTACACCAAACACAATATTTGCAGTATGACACTATAGCTACTGGAAAAACCCCAAGCGTATTTCTGAACTTAACAGTGCATTATATATATTCATATATATACCTCCATTCTTATTTCAGACACCACTTTTAGAATAAATAGATGACAAAAAATATTTTAATTACACGTTAATAAAATACATGCATATTTTAAGGGTTCTACGAAACATTCGAGATTATCTATAATCTTAAAATTCGAGTTTTTAATATATATTCAATTATTTGCAACAACAACAAAAAAAATAAAGGTATCAAAACACTTATACGATATAACGATAACTATGTGGAAAGCTGAAGTAAAAAGGCATGGATAAATGACTAAATCGGCAGGCGTACAACCCAGTGTCTCGGCGGGTATGTTTACAGACTTTGAACACTTTTACTAATTTTTTTGTTAATTAATGAATAAAAAGTTGCTTTTTATTTCTTTGATCATTAATTTAGTTGGGAAATATAAAAGATCAAAGAAAAAATTAATATCATCCATCAGATAAACGGCAGGCGTATAGATTTTCTCGGTAGGCGTATGAATTCTGCGTACGAGTTATCTACTTACCCGATTTTCACTAATTTTGTGTTAATTAATGAATATAAAGTCAACTTTTTATTTCTATTATCATTTTTTTAGTTAAGTGAAATAAAATATCAAAGAAAATATTAAAATAATCCATCAGATAAACGGCAGGCGTATAGATTTCCTCGGCAGGCGTAAAAATTCTACGTAAGAGTTATCTATCTTTACCAACATTGAACATTTTTGCTAATTTTGAGCTAAATAATCAATATAAAGTCAACTTTTTATTTCTATGATCAATAATTTACTTAAGTAAAATAAAATATCAAAGAAAAAATCAAAATAATCCGTCAGGTAAACGGCAGGCGTCTAGATTTTCTCGGCAGGCGTGTTTTCCCCGGCAGGCGTCGGCAGGCGTGTTTTAGTATGACCGTTGATTTGTTTACATCCCATTAGCATGAACTGATGTATTTGACTTAAAGTTTAAGGTCTATGGTCAAGCAATGCATATATTTTCGCATATTTCTTGATTAATTCGACGCACGGTCCAAATTCACGCGATCCGTCCTCTACCGCAAAGGAAAAGTATACACTTCCGGGTATAAACATAAGTGTTGGGGAAAATGGCAACAGAGGCGCTGAGGATTGATGGAAGTCAAGACACGGTGGATGCACTGAGCGCAGAGGCCGCCAACCTCAAGAAGAAACTGGAGGAGGAGAAAGCTAAGCTGGCAGACATGGACAGTAAGTGATAGACATTGTACAATGATGTGGTCACTCACTGAGGGTCCCAGGAAATGTCATTCAATGTCAGATAAAGGGGAAGTAAATGGCTACTGAATGAAGTTATGATAAACGTGCAAAGATGAAAGTAATAAGCAGGACAAAAGAGTCTAAAAAATGTAATATATATATAGCATCAATCAATTATTCTCTTTTGAAAAGGGGACATGGATAGCCTACAGATGTAGGCTATGCCTCTCCACTTCTCAAAGAGAATAAGCATCAATTTGTCATGAAGATTTCATTATGAAAAAATAGACAGCAAAGAATTAACAAAAGAACAAAAATTACAATACAGAAGATTGCAGCCGTTGAGTGTAAGTATTTGTGATGGAGGAAACTTTGATCTATTAATTGATACATGATACTGAAAAAATTGATTTTGGCAGGAAAATACAAGTGCTGCCTGGGAATTACTAGTGGTCAATACCTGTATTTCCCATCCCAGTAAATACTACTGATTTTTCACTAAACTGGGAAATACTGGGAAATACAAATTTTAATTTTTTTGTGTTTTTGTTTGATATGTTCAATGAAAAAAAATGTGTTCAAGAAATAAGATATAAACAGTAAGCATAAAATTCAGCATGCTTTGCCATTTCACTGTCAGTATTATGAATCTAAATTCTTAAATTCATAAGATCAGCTATTCCCCAAATTATCCAGTAACAGCTAGGATGCAAGTTTTAGTCCAGCTTTTTCAACCCAAAGTTTTGTATTTTGCAGATTTATAATCATTCAAACTCAAAGCACAAGATAAACTGAAATCCTGTTATATTTACTGTGTTATCAGCAACAATCAAACAATCACACATGTTTTAACAAATTGACTCATGGCAGTTTTTATTAATATGTGCTCCTGTTTTGGGGAGATATTTAATTTGAGTGGCCAGCTAATAGGCTTCTTCTTAGGTGTGTTGCATACTGACGTAGTGATACAGTCAGGCACACTTTATTTTCACAATTTTCTTAGACCATTTTTCACATATATCAAAGAAACAAGAAACTGGAACTTTTGGTTTCATGTTTATGATAACTGTACTGATGCGCCAGCTGTACCTGACGTATCGATAAGTCTTAACAAATAACACTGCTGTATGAATGAACCATGTTTTGAGTATTCATAAGTTGATGCCTAATGCATTACTGGCTAGTCAAAATTGTTAAAATCAAAGACAATGATAAAATGTAATAGCTAACTAGGTGTACTATTGTCTACAGCTAAACGGATTTGATTAAGACTTTAGTATGAAGTACTTGTCTGTAGTTGTACTTTATTTCTCAATATTTCCCAGGAAATACCAGTATTTCCGGCCGTCCTGGGAAATATGAGTATTTCCCACTTTTTAGGCCACCTTTTTAAAATTTAATTGAATTAATGTAAACTGTCATAAAATGATGATATTGATTTAATTTTACAGTGGGTGAAGTTACAAAGAAGATTGAGAACATGACCCAATTTAACATGAAAGCCAGAAAAGTGTTAAAGGGGCACCATGGAAAAGTTTTGTGTATGGATTGGTCTAAAGATAAGCGCCATATTGTCAGCTCATCTCAGGTATAGTATAACAT
The DNA here is from genome assembly GCA_033439105.1 of Magallana nippona. Classification (NCBI taxonomy): domain Eukaryota; kingdom Metazoa; phylum Mollusca; class Bivalvia; order Ostreida; family Ostreidae; genus Magallana; species Magallana nippona. The sequence goes on from CM065923.1 coordinate 3,923,798, forward strand.
ATTGTGTACAATAATGAAGTAGATATTGCATTTGCTTGCAATTGTTTTGAGTTGGTGTTCTCTGACATTATAAGTACATGTACAAACACCCCAACACTGGTACATATATTTGATATGCAAGTTTGTACAGTCTACTATTGCAATGTGAATATAAGAAAAATATTTCAGTTTTGTATACATGTATGATATACAATGTATAATTCATCATGTATGTGTATTTGATTGCTTAATGTACATGTGAATATTTAAAAAAAATGTAAAATAGTAGATTTATTGACTAGCTTACTCACTTATTGTTGGAACTTATTCCAGGATGGAAAGATGCTAGTGTGGGATGCATTTACAACAAACAAGGTACATTTACTTCCCATTGACTTATATGCTTGCCTTTCTCATCATTGAAAAAATAAATCAGCATGTTTTTTTTTTTGTCCATGTATATTGTACTTAAGCTGAGCTAAATATTTTTCATGATCTAAACTGATATTACTGGTAAACAGGAACATGCTGTTACCATGCCAACAACCTGGGTGATGGCTTGCTCGTACGGACCAACAGGAGATGTAGTGGCTTGTGGGTAAGTAATTGATCATTGTATCAAAACGTTAACATGGATTACCATGGACTTACTAGTAGTAGTAAAAAATGTTGATACTGACCCCGGTGGGTGTTGAACCTAGGCCCTCTGGCTTGCAAATCTAGCATTCTACAAAACAAGCTAGAGGGTTACCCAACAAATCAGAGCAAGTAGAAATGCCATATTACTAATACAGTGATGTGTGTAACCCTTTTATTGCAGAGGCCTAGACAACAAATGCACTATTTATCCACTGTGTTTGGATGATGACCCAGCAACTAAGAAACGAGCGGTGGCAACCCATACTAGTTATCTGTCCTGTTGTACCTTCACCACCTCAGACAAACAGGTGAGATAGTCACAGTTCAGACAAACATGTGAGATAGTCACAGCTCAAACAAACATGTGAGATAGTCACAGCTCAGACATACAGGTGAGACAATCAGATGTCAGACATACAGGTGAGATAGTCACAGCTCAGACATACAAATGAGATAGTCACACTTCAGACATACAGGTGAGATAGTCACAGCTCAGACATACAGTTGAGATAGTCAAAGCTGAGAAATACAGTTGAGATAGTCACAGCTCAGACAAACAGTTGAGATAGTCGCAGCTTATGACAAACAAATGAAACATAAACCACCTACGTTAACAGGTAAAATTTTACATTTTATAGTTTACTTCAGTAGATAGGTAACAAACAACAGCAGCTCTTGCATGCAAAAATCATGATAACAAACAGGTTAAACATACATCATTTCATACTTAACAGTCATTCATTGTTTTTCAAATAAGACAGTTGATTCTTGTATTATTCAGATATTAACAGGAAGTGGTGATAGTACTTGTGCATTATGGGATGTGGAGAGTGGCCAGTTAATACAGAGTTTCCATGGCCACGCTGGTGATGTCATGAGTATTGACCTCTCACCTTCAGAGACAGGAAACATGTTTGTGTCAGGGGTAAGGTTTCATTGAAATAGACTTCTTAACAGAATGTTGTACCTCTCAGTAGATTCATGCTGAAATCTTATGTTTGTTATTGTACATTTGTTCTGTTCCATGCAGGGTTGTGACAAAGTGGCCAATGTGTGGGACATGAGAACAGGAGAATGTGTTCAGATGTTTGAGGGCCATGATTCCGACATCAACAGTGTCAGGTTCTATCCAAGCGGGGACGCTTTCGCCACAGGATCTGATGATGCCACAGTATGTTTGTACAGATTTTAAATGTGTAATTTTTTTTCATTTTGAGCTAGAATGTTATAATATATTCAAAGATGTTAAAGGGACCTAGACACGATTTTAGATTAAAATTTTATTTTTTGATTTTTATGTTCATAATTGTTTACATGTGCATTTTGAATGATTGAAAAAGATTTGAATGTTAGAAGTCAAGTTACACGAGAGATACAGAGGTAAGAAATCATTGTTATATAAAGAAAGCTTGAGTCATATTTGTTTACAAATAATGCAAAGTACAGAAATTACCATCTCTTTGACAAAAAGACTCCTGTCAAACAAGATTAAATGATTCAATGTGTTAATAAATAATATTATCAACAAAAAAGAAACATTTGATTGAAACTCATACCAATACCACATATATGTAAACAATAACAAGACTCGAGCTTTGTTTACATATTAACAAAGAATTTCTAACTCTGTATTTTGCTTGTTACTCAATATTTGACTTTCAAATTTTGACGAATCTTTCAAAATACATAAATTTACCATTCTACAAACTTAAAGTGGAAAAATAAAATTTGAAAATTTTGAGCTCAAATCATGTCTAAGTTCCTTTAATTCAAATTATGATTTGATAAAGGTTTTGAATTTTATCTTTCTGGTATTTTTTTGGAAAGTTTTGACATTTGCTCAGATGTTCTGAACATTCTATTACAGTGCAGGTTGTTTGACCTCCGTGCAGATAGGGAGGTCAACTGTTACAAGAAGGAGAGTCTTATATTCGGCTGTAACTCTGTAGATTTCTCTGTCAGTGGTATGTAGAAAATTAAGAGAAACCATCACATTTATAATCATTGAATATTACTGTGAAGCTCAGCTGTCAAATATTCATAACACTCGTTATACAAAATTATTACGAGAATAATTGATATTCTACGATCAACAAATGTCTTTAGATTGATAGACATCACTACTGGATGATTAGATGTGCAATTATAAACATGTCCATTAAATTTAACAAAACATGTTTGAGATCGACTTTCCATGTGATGGCAGGCATTGTTGTTTACGATGTCGCATGTGGGTCAAATATAAACATGCTGAGAGCGGTTTTTAACCATGAAAATAATAAACACCACCTACCTCCATTGAAGATTTAGTAATTTTTAATATTGTTTTACATAATATTAATTACTGGCACATGCTAAAATTACTTTAAAATCCATTATTTAATTCCACTATATAATTCGATTGGGGATGCAGCATTTCTGGTTTAGTAATGTTACCAATTCGACGTCATCTGTGTAAAACGTCATCAGATCATATTGGTGATTCCGCATATCCGGTTAAAATACTATATATATTTCCCACATTTTGACGCCATTGGGTTTTGGGCTTTTACGGAAATTACAACTACTTACTAAACAGTAAGTCTGAGAAATTATTCGGTTGCCAGTTTATTACTTGTTGAAATACCCCTAAACGATTTATTTAGGCCCTGAAATTTATTCACTTACCAATTCTATTTCCAAGGGGAGTCTGTATTTAAAATGATAACCTACGATTTGTTTGTGAATTAAATTCATCAATTAGAATTATCGGTCTTTGTCTTCTCTTTTCGTTTACTGTCATGCATTAAAACTCAATTAAAACAAGCTGCGCTCGAGTACGTTACAGTTACTTTTAATGGTATTCCAGTAATTGCAAAAATGTCTTCAGATGTTACCGGTGTTTTATTCAATGATATAAATTGGGGGGGGGGGGGGGGGGGGGGGGGGGGGGGGGGCATATTAAATTCAATGCTTTTAAAACAGGTCATATTATCCTAACCATCAATAAACCTAATGTTATACAGTCTATACTAACCCATGCAACCCTCATTCAATTTTTAATGTAACTAAGGTCATCTTCTTCACCAACATTTAACTAATTGATATCCAGGTCATCTTCATCACCAGTGTACGACTTGTTGCCCTGTTCACCTGTGTTTTCCTTGTGTGTGTTATGTAGGTCGTCTACTGTTTGGTGGCTACAACGACTACACCGTCAACATCTGGGACGTGCTGAAGGGCCACCGCGTCTCTATACTGTACGCCCACGAGAACCGGGTCAGCTGTCTAGGCGTGTCCCCCGATGGCACCGCTCTCTGCACAGGAAGCTGGGACTATACACTGAAGGTACACAACAGACAACAAACCTACATGTACCACATAATAGGGATTGAAATGTATTGAGCTGACTATATAGCCTACTATAAAACTCACAGATAATAGATAAGGGAATAGATCAATTTTTGTATACAGTACATTTGTACTTCTCATGTTACTCATAAATACATGTACCGTTCTGTTGAGATTCTTATTGTATGGGTTTAAATTGACAATATCTCTTGATTTGGGGCTACCAGGTATGATCTTTTAATATTTTGGATTATTTATAAATAATTGTGAATGTAATGTGGTTTTACAGGTAATAGAATAAATACAGTACTGTGCAAATAGATATAAATTAGGATTTATTATTAAATGATTCAATAGCTACATTCAACATTAAGTTAAGTGAACTTTCAATGATTATTTTATATGTAAATTCACTTTGTCTAAATTTTCATTTGACATATAAATGATACATTGTTCCACTAGTTGACTCATGATATTGGTTGATGCAAGGAATTTGCAGTCCAAGAGATGTAATATTTACATTTCTAAAGTCAGTAAATCCTTGTCATAGCCTCATCAAGAGTCAATGGTGGTGTGTTTCTAAGAAAGCAGCCATGTTAAAGATAATCGTATCTATATTCTTTTCCAGATTTGGGCATAACGAACATCTTTCATTAAGTAAAAAGTGAAATCCTGAACTAGTACGGTAGAAATCCTTCACCTGTCTCAAGCAGAGGGCCCTTCACTCTGTAGGATGGATGACTATTTAACTGTGTGACATGAAGCACTGTTTTATGACTTAGTTTTAGATGTATACTTTTGACATGTAATAGTATGCACCATTTATAGTTGTTGAAAACAAGTTGTACTATATATTATATATACACAGTGTAACAGAGAGGGAGATAGAGAATATATGGCAGGAGTGTGTTGTGTGTGAGAGAATGCAAGGCTTGTGTAGAGTGTGTGAGAGAATGCAAGGCTTGTGTAGAGTGTGTTGTGTGTGAGAGAATGCAAGGCTTGTGTAGAGTGTGTGAGAGAATGGAAGGCTTGTGTAGAGTGTGTTGTGTGTGAGAGAATGCAAGGCTTGTGTAGAGAAGAGGAGTCCAGGAATCTTCTTTTTCTTCTTGTCCAGCAGACAGTTACTTTACTACATTGTTTCTCCGTGGATCTGGTAATGAAATCCAGGCTCAGCTTATAAATGTCTAACAACCTTGATATATACAGTTTATATGAATGAGGTACACTGAAAATTTGCCCAAATACCTGTCGTTTCCTGCAAGTTTTATTTGTGGGGGTATATGTCTATTCTTATGTCTGTGCTTCTGTTTATTACGACCAAATTCATGTAATTTTAGGAAAAACATGCAGAAACAATCTCTTTGGGAGTATTAGTGATTATCTTTGGGAGTATTAGTGATTATATCTTTGGAAGTATTACTGATTATCAGGGTTTATCTTTTTTCTTCTTGTTTAATAAGAAGTACATGAATATGGATGAAGGAATGGATTCTTTGCTGCATTTAGTTGATCTGGGTCATGCCATGAATATGAATGATAGCTGTTCAAGTGTTTTATCATTTAATTTTTCCTTGGATATATATATACACACATCTTTTTCAGCTATAGATTGATTAACTGTTAAGATTTAGAAAAAAGAGCTCACAAAAATGTTCTGTTTCCTACCCCTCTTTGACCCGCCACCCTCTCAACTTCTCCATCCATTCACTTCTTTACATCAATATCCATGTAGAATTAAGTTTTTACAACTAAATAATCTTAATAACTTGGTCATAAATCCACTTATTTTACAGATTGTTATTTTAATTTAGCATAGTATCCTTTGTTAATTCTTTGCACATTTTACTAGATCTTTTAATTTTGTTATTTTTTTACGGTGCTATATGTTTATAGATATGTTAATTACTTATATATGTATGTGTTCTAACCCTAGTCTTATAATTTTTTTAATACTAATGTGCAATATACAAATGATATAGTGTGCATTATATTTAATATACATGGTTTTTTGTAACCAAAAATATACCACATCAGTTTTATTGATTTTATTGAGATTAGATAAATATTAACTTTTGGTTAAGACTGGCTATTAGAGAGAATTAATTGAGAATGTAAATCCTGTGTTTAAATATTGTACTTGGAATCATTTAAATTTGTGGGGGCCAATTTTCGTGAATTGTGTGTTTTTTGCGTATTCGTGGGCATGTAATTTCGTGGATACTTCGGTTTTCAGTAAGAAAGATTTCAAAAATTTGTTTTCCTCTAGGATGTAAATTTGTGGGGATCTGGAGGGCTATCAATGAATACCACGAAAATTGAGCCACCATGAATTCTAATGATTCCACAGTACATGTATTACATAGGCTGACTCCTGCTCTGTAACAATTTTATAGCTATTTAGCTGTTCATTGTAACTTGTGTACAGTATTTAAGGTGGTTTTTGAAAATTTTGAATTTTACTCTGTAAATCTATTTACAGCTACATGAAGTTAAATTTAAATTTATATCAAAATGAAACAATCATTTGATTTTGTTAATACTGATAAGCAAATAATATGTTGAGTCATTAAATTTCTCTTATAATTGTTCTAGGTAATAAACTCTATATTTGTTTCTCTTTCATAAATGTGTCACTATTATAAGCTAAATTTTTATATTTATTGAAATCTATGATGTTTAAGAATGACACATTAACCTATTTTTATGCAGGAGAATTGCACAAAAATTGATATGCCTACAAGTTATAATAGTTTCATTGAAATAGGTTTTACAATATATTGCTATGGGGTTAAGTTGTTGGAATGTACTTATACATCTGTGTATTGGTTATTACTTCATTGTTAGCGAAAACAATCTCTAATAAATGTATAGTTAAAATGTATAGCTGTTGCATTATTTTAAAAAAGTATGAAGTATTACATACAGCAGGCGATACTAATTAATTAATGAGTATGTAATGCAGATCCATTTTTGAGATGGGGATTGGTGTTGCATTATCAGGGATATAGATACTAAATATAGTATACATGTATGAACTTATTAAAAAAAAATGCTGTGCAAAAGTAGATCTTGGGTATTATAAAGTACAAATCATTTTACATGTATCACTCAAAAAGGTTTGTATCTTATGCATAATTAAAGTTTTAATTAAGCAAAACACAAGTGAGCATTATATCATAAATTTCTGGAAATATGCATTTTGATAATAGAAAAAAAAGTTTATTGACAGTGCGGTCGACGATAATTGGCATATTGTCAGAAATACAACAATAAGAGCAAAAACAGAAAAAAGAGAAAAGAGAAGTAATCCCGGAATTTTTGTATCTTTTGGGAAGGTTTGTGTTTTATACTTTTATTTGCATGGTCACTTTTGCGTTTAAAATAAATGAAAAATGAGCTAAAGAATCAAGCTTATATTTTACATTGACAATATATGTCAGCATGGCAAGTGGGACAAGTAAACAAAATCCGAGTTCTGGAGAACAGTTTGAAAAACTAGGACTGAACGAATGGCTATGGTCACAGTGCCATACTATGGGCCTTCGGCAGCCCACTCCTATTCAAGTCAATTGTATCCCACCAATTATAGAAGGTATGCCATAATGATTTTCTCTCTACTTGTTTTCTATAAAATGTATATCCACAGGCCTCTGAATTTCTATCAGTAAGCGGCTTAGCCGTTAAATGTATGGAAAGAGAGATAAATGTACCTCTTAATGTACCTTTTATTTTTCTTCCCATAGATTTCACGGCTTACTAATATAAATCCAGAGACATGTGGTATATCTATATAGTCTGATAGCTTATTTTAAGTCAGGTTTAGCACTTCTACCTCACCCCCATATGTTTACAGTCAGAAAATATATACGCTCTACTGCAGAAATTAAATCTAATTTTATTTACTGTGTGACTGTTGTAGCAGGTCAGTGCCATGTATTATATTTATGCTTTTTATCAGTACTTCACGTTGTGTTTATTTTTGTTTTGAGACTGAATTTGGTTGACCTCTACATTAAGAATTAAACAGATTACTTACTAACTTTCAAATATTACGTGAAAACGACTTAAATCTCAATATAAATGAATCAGATGTAATAAACCAAACTCAAAGTAAATGAAAACCAAGATTAACAACCCTTTATAAATTTATTATAACAAAATAAGAACAAACAAGTCAATAGCAAGTACTTAAAATCCCCCAACCCTGAAACCTAACTTTAACATTAAAAGGGACCAAGTTTAGAAAGACGAGACGGGGACTCAGGAGAAAAGTAGCTAGTGAAACCAGCTGTCTCCCTCGTCAAATAAGGACTTACACGACTTTATATAGGGAACAGAACAATAGACAACTGTCATTAAAGTTATTGGTTATTGCATAAAGAGGGCGTTACAAAAATAATAGAATTAAATCCCATCGGGATCGGAATACTAATAAAAATAAATATAAACGAAATCCCGATATACCACACTGCAATAAACACAATCACATTTTCATCTAATTGGAAACGTGCACAGTTGAATCCCCCTATCTATGATTCATAACGCTAAATGTCAAATGCCCAGTCTACATTATGACTTCAGATAAGTAGAGACATCACTCAACAATTTCCGTCAAAGTAGCGAGGATCCAACCATATAGAAATGAAGTAGATAAAAAAGACCAGTTGCAGAAGAATATTTATTTATCTTTTAAGTATATGTGAATGTGTTTATTGCTCTTTTTGTACATCACAAACAATTATTGCCAAACATGAAGTTACTACGAGATTTAGAATCCAACATTGATGCCGATGATTCTCTTTTTCTCCATATTGGAAAACTTTTTCAATAGAGTGAAATTTTTATTGTTTTAGTTTATACCCATGTTGTCTCTCTATGAATATGTAGCATTTGGCCTTAGTTGATTAAAGAATATCAATGGTAATATGGACTTCACATTTTTCTCCTTCAGGAAAAGACTGCATTGGATGTGCTAAGACAGGGAGTGGTAAGACTGCTGCATTTGCTTTGCCCATTCTGCAGAAACTCTCAGAAGACCCCTTTGGTATATTTGCTCTGGTTCTGACTCCAACAAGGTAAACTGTCACATATACATTGGTATCATACATATTCATGAGCAAAGACCCAAGGACGCTGCACCAGTGGTATAACTCTGTACCTTTTGTTAAGAGTTACATAACAATGATATTATTTGTTGAAACACTTGTATTTTAAAAAAAAAAATAATTACTTTTTCTGTTTTTTTTTTTTTTTTAGGGAATTGGCCTTTCAGATTGCAGAGCAGTTCAATGTTCTTGGTAAACCAATAAATGTGAGAGTCACTGTGATCACAGGGGGACTAGGTAAGTAAATTAAATTAGGTACAAAAATAAGAAGTCTGTGTGTTTTACCAGCTATGTTAGTGTAGTTGTACTTTATTGTTTCAGATATGATGCAGCAGGGCATTGATCTCCAAGTAAAACCCCACATTGTAATCTCAACTCCAGGACGACTCGCTGATCATTTGCAGAGTTGCGATACGTTCAGCTTACGTAAAATCAAGTTTCTTGTAAGTGGAGGTGTTCCTTTTGTTACCTTTATTTTTATTCTAAAATATAAAATTTCTGACAATGTGTAACTTATCTTCTAGTTGTGGATTGCTTTGTTGTGTAAATCCCAAATATTTTTCATTATTATCTAAATATAGGTTTTGGATGAAGCGGATCGTCTGATCGAGGATGACTTTGGCGAGCAACTGGAGACCATATTTAAGGTCCTTCCCAAAAAGCGACAGACTCTGCTGTTCAGTGCTACAATGACAAAGCACCTAAAGGATTTACAAGATGTTGCCATGAATAAACCTTTCTTCTGGCAGCAAAAATCAGAGTATGTACAGTTGCACCTGTCTGTGTGTCTCTTAAATGAGGACACTTGTGTATATTTTTACTTAAATTGGTGTAAATCATGCGTTATTGCATTTTATAGATCAGACGTGTATCATAGTATTTCTCCTTTACATTGAAAAACAACCCATTTGTAATGATGTAATAACTTGTCCGTCTTTTAGGGTTGCAACTGTAGAGGGATTAAAGCAGTACTATGTTCTGATGCCAGCGGATATAAAGGATGCATACCTTGTCCAGATTCTGGACAAATATACAGAAATGAACAAGAAAAGTTCTATAATGATCTTCACCAATACATGCAAGTAAGTTATAAAAAACTCATTGGATAAAAGTAGCAGAAGAAAGTAGTAACATACTGACTATTTGTAAAGTAAGCAAATATTTCATTGATTCTACAAGTGTTGGAAGATATCAATACAATATAACATCCCCAGCATAACTGTTGTAGGTACACACAGATCTTAGGGATGGTGTGTACACAGCTAGGACTCCCATGTGTTGTGCTACACTCCATGATTCGTCAGAAGGAGAGGTTAGCAGCTTTAGCCAAGTTTAAATCCAACCAAATCAACATCCTGATAGCCACTGACGTAGCCAGCAGGTATCACACACACTCATTGTACCAGTAGTTAGTCTGACAGAAGGATGATGTAGATATTATTACAAAAAATTGATGTATTACAACATAAAACCAAATGAAAAACATACTGGTACTTGTGATCATGTATGACTTGTTTCCATTCTTTAGGAATCAGCTGAAGACTGTTTTATTTTTTGCTTAATGATAAGGTGATTTAATTGATGAATAATTTTTTGGGGACTTTTTTTCTTTCAGAGGTTTGGATATTCCCACTGTAGACTTGATTATCAACCACAATGTTCCCAACAAACCGAAGGACTATGTGCACAGAGTGGGGCGCACAGCAAGAGCAGGTAAGTAGTGAAACACAGGTAACCTGTCCATAAGGTGGTGCACAGCCAGACCAGGTAAGTAGTGACCACAGGTAACCTGTCCATAAGGTGGTGCACAGCCAGACCAGGTAAGTAGTGACCACAGGTAACCTGTCCATAAGGTGGTGCACATCCATTCTGACCCAGATAATGAAACAACACTTCACTATCATAGAGATGATGCTCATCTCTAATATCTAGCTTACATTTATAACACATCATTATGTGAAATAGTAAATATCCTTCAAATTGTGTTAGAACATACATGTATACCCAGTATTGATGTAACTGTGATTGACGGAGAATATTTACTGTAACAGGGTGTAATGTAGGATGACTGATAGTCTTATTATATACTTAAAATCACTTAATGAATAGAATAGGTACTAAATGGAGCTGATTTTATCAATTAAAATTTGTTTTCAGGCCGCCATGGAACTGCTATAACGTTGGTTACTCAGTTTGATGTTCGTCTTGTACACGCCATTGAGGAGTTTGTCAGTAAGTGTCAATTACATGTAAGTTGTCAATTACATGTAATTTGTCAATTACATGTAAGTGTCCATTACATGTAAGTGTCCATTACATGTAAGTTGTCAATTACATGTAAGTGTCCATTACATGTACGTGTCAATTACATGTAAGTTGTCAATTACATGTAAGTTGTCAGTAAGTGTCAATTACATGTAAGTTGTCAGTTACATGTAAGTTGTCAATTACATGTAAGTTGTCAATTACATGTAAGTTGTCAATTACATGTAAATGTAGATTGCTTTTATTGTTGGTTTCCCAACTTTTTGATTTGGATATGAGGCTTCTGACTCTTTGATGTCAGTATTGGATCGATCAGAAATGCATGTAAAATTGTTTGATCTATTGCTGTACATATATTTATCTATACAATTTAGATTCCAAGATGGAGGAATATGACACAAAAGAAAAAGATGTAATGAAAATATTGGTTGAGGTAGCAACTGCTAAAAGAGAGGCAGAAATTGTAAGTAGTACTATTAAATCAATCAATGTAGGCATTCTTTGATTTTGGGGGGAAGGGGAGGATACTTCTGGCCCTTGAAGGTCTGTCCCTCATTTGGTTTAAATCTTACCATAAGTTACCTGTACCAATATGCATTTTTATTTTTTTTTTGCAGAGGCTTGATGAACGTGACTTTGGAGTCCAGAAAGAGATCAACAAGAGGAAGAAATTGTTGATGGAAGGAAAGGTATTCAACTGTTTGATTCAATATCTGTTAACTTTTTAAATGTATCATTTGCCAGCCCTTGATGCTAGTAATATGCATGAATTGGATATAATTTTTATACATGTGTACTAGTAATACACCTGTATTAGATATACATTTTATACATGTATATTAGTAATACACCTGTATTGGATATAAATTTTGTATATGTATACTAGTAATACACCTGTATGGGATATAAATTTTGTACATGTATACTAGTAATACACCTGTATTGGATATACATTTTATACATGTATACTAGTAATACACCTGTATTAAATATAAATTTTGTACATTTATACTAGTAATACATGTACACCTGTATTGGATATACATTTTATACATGTATACTAGTAATACACCTGTATTGGATATAAATTTTGTACATATATACTAATAATACACCTGTATTGGATATAAATTTTATACATGTATACTAGTAATACCGGTACACCTGTATTGGATATAAACTTTATACATGTATACTAGTACACATGAATACACCTTTATCGGATATACATTTTGTACATGTATTCCAGTTTTACACATGCATTTGGTTTAAGTTTTTTAATTGTATCATTGACAGGACCCTGACGAGGAAGCCAGAAAGAAACAAAAATATATCAGAGAGAAAAACCAGGAAAAGAAAAACAAAAGGACACAAAAACCCAAATCTAAAACCTGACGCCCTCATTCGAAGGCTTTCAGTGACCAGTGCAATATCAGCCCCACAGTCCTGGGATCTATGGGATCCTCTGTTGATTGTTGATTGTTAGCACACAGTGACTGCCAATTTCTTAAGGAAAAAGATATGAGTATAAGTACACAGTGCAGATCAATATATTGGGTGACTGTGTAGAAAAAAAAACATACTGGCACAGCATAGTCAGATCAATGTATTGGGTGACTGTGTAGAAAAAAAACATACTGGCACAGCATAGTCAGATCAATATATTGGGTGACTGTGTAGAAAAAAAACATACTGGCACAGCATAGTCAGATACTGAGGAATCTTTCTAACACAGAAACTATTTAGTAACTATTTAGAAGAATATTGATAATATTAAAATGATTTTTGACATTATGTAAATTTATTTTTAAGTTTGATGTCAATAATTAATCTGTATAATGTAATGAAGATATATTGGATATATCAGTTACATGGTACGTTGTATAAATTATTATGTATATTGAGATAAATAAGGTGGTCTGTATTATTGTATGTGAATGATAAATTTGTTGTTGTTTACTTTTTTCTTGTTCAAGAATCTTTTCCTAAATAAAAATATGAATTGTAATGCTATCATTTTGTTTAGTTACAGTACACATTGTTTATAAATGAGAGTGCATGAATATAACAAGCAACAATAATTTATAAACAATACATTGTTTACTTTTACAATAGGACTTTATTGATTTGGATGTATAGGAAAAAACTGAGGTTAATATCAATAACTGGGAAATGCTAATGTATGGATGTTTTGCTGTAGTACAACTATAATATGAGTATAGTAAACCAACTTTTATTCGCGTTCGAGAAACTTTCGCGAGGACATCGTCGTCGCGAATATTTCTCGCCACAAACCAGTCATTGTCGCATGGTTGTTATTACAAGATGGGTTTGGATAAGGCTTGGTCGCAAACACTAGTCGTCGCGAACCAGTTAATTGGAAGTAAATCGCGAAATAAAGTTGTTGCGATTAAAAGTTGGTTTACAGTATATTTATATATACTTTTTAAAGAAAATTTTTGAAAATGTAAATGCATTATAAGAAATAAAAACACATCTTTAAAAAATATTCCAGAGATATAAATTTGGATGGGAATGTTATTTGATTCTTCGGAGATCAAATTGCAAAGTAAACTCTGACATGTTGAATAAACACTAAAAAATTTATGAAAAAAATGTCGAAGAAAAATTTATTGTAGGCTATTGATTTTTTTTTCTTTTTGTGTCAGTTACATTTAATTAATAATTTTAGAACTGTAAACTTCACACAATATTTACTCAGAACATCTGAATTCAAACGTTAGGTTCAATTTTCTTGTACTGTCAGTCATTTACGATCGGGATCGGAAATCGTGTGAATTCAAGCGTGTATTTGATCATGATTTAGAAGAGCTTAGCGAAATTCGGTCACCGTCAATGCCAATAAGAAATAGGCCTTGACATTTATTGTTTATATTTTGTTTTTGATGAAAGGATTGAGAATCCTGCATTTAAGATAGTTGCATATTTATTTATATACTTATAGTTATTTGGGTCAGTCGTGTATTGTTATACGAGTTGAAAAACCATCGTCGATGACACGTTCGTCGTTCATGATTGCGGTATAGTTGTATAATTGACTGGATCGGTTTGGACGAAACAGGAACCCCTAGATGTGATATTTATTACATTGTTTTGTGTTGAATTATGTCGCTGGCATTAAGATGTGGGGTCAGAAGTAGTGTTCGAGCCCTTTCCGGAAAGTCCTGTCGATGCCTGGCCTCAGTTACAAGTAGGTCATTATATACGTTTTGATTACACAATTATATCCCCATTGAACCAGGTGATGTTATAAAAGCTACACAAGCAGTGAAAACTTGGAAAAAAATCATCGACAACTTAATTTATTATTTAAATATTCATCTTTAAATGAACTAAAATATGTTCTATTTACCATATTTACATTACATCATGGCTGTTTCACTATGATTGGGGTTCTGTTCCTTTTCTTGAGAAATTGATATATTTTAGTGAAATATAGCATAGAGGAAATTGGTTGATAAATGTCATTCAATTGCTGTCTACTAAAACTTCAACAAACTATATTTATCTGCTGTTAAAGAGCAGTTATACTCTGTCCTTAGATATCTTTGCATCACATTTTGCTAAATTATTCAATATTTATGCATCAAAAATTGTTTTACATGAAGGAAATGGTAAATTTTAAAAGGCCATAATGTGGAAGAGTTTATTAATTGTATATGGTAATATATTGCAATATGTTTATACAAGTAAACTGTCAACATCCTAAATAGTTGATATGCTTGCATAACAGTGTTTTGAACTGTTGAAGTGTAGTGGACAAGTTTGTTGACACAATATCAGCGAATTGTATGAAACTGAAATTTGAATATCCTCACAGTTGTTTAAAAGTAATAAGAAAATGGTACAATAAAACACACCTATTTATTGATTACTTGGACAATAGTTGTGTATTGTAATTATTGCCAAGTGACGAAAAATGGAAGTTGGGACAGATTATAGAAGGTTTATAATTTTGACTTGTATGTTCTTTAGACATTTTTAATATAGCCTAGATGCCCTTCACTATACATAAATCCTTCTACTATTTACATACCTGGTATTTATTTTTACCCATATCTGTGAATATTTCACAAATTACAAGTATAAGGCCTCCTGAATCATAAGTCAGTGCTTTTACTGAGGTCTCTAGCTTCAGGAGTTCAGACCTCTCTTAAGGATCTGAGTAAAACAAGATCCTACTTAAATTTAATTTGATATTTTTCTAGACAATATCTTATACGGTGTAGGAAAACAGGAAAAAAAATGGAGCTATCATGATATGATGAACAGTGTGAGGTGATTTAGACAACAAATTTTAAGCACATATCATTAAAAAATGTGGCATAGGACAAATTCTTTAAATTATTCTTTACAGATGGTGTAGCAGCACAGTATAAAAACAAGGTTTTGATTCAACCAAGGCAATGTCAAGAACAACAAAGAACTTTTCATGTGGCTGTACCTCTCCAGTCTAAAGATGGTGACGGTGAAGATGGAACTGGAGGAGAGGGAGGGGCATCGGGTCAGGGATCCAGCAGCTCTGGGGGAGAGGAAGGAAGGGTCAGACCCTGCTCAAACTGTGGCGAGGCACTTCAAATTGACTCCAAGGGTAAATCTGTTGGATCTTTGAATGCACTAATTGCCAGTAACTGGTCAAAAATCAATGTGAACTTTACTGATTTCATGTCAATTGCCTTTATTAAAACAAATGTTTGATTATTGTTTTCTGCATTAAATGATTTTCTTTTCATTTCAAGTGATGATCAATGGGTTTGTGAAATGTGATAATTGTAAGCAGATGTTAATGGTCTCGGAGGATCAAGCTGACCCTGAGGTCACTGAAACAGAAGAGGAGGACACTGGGTATATCCCCACCCCAAAGGAGGTACGTACACTCCAGATAAAGTACTGGTACTCATGTAGGTGGTTAGTAAATGCAGAGCATTATTATACTGCTCCATGTCTAAAAGACCTATTTAAATCTGAAACCTTGAAAATAAGCCATCTGTCAATAATAAGCTGCTCTTTAAAATAAGCCTCCTTCTTTGTACTTAAAACTTTTTTACTCATCTCTCATATTCTTTAGCTTATATTACATGTTCTTCTTAAGTATCTTGATATGATGATGGTACATTTGTTCATAATAAGGTAATGTTTTTCCCTTCTCCTCAGATTCACAGGTTTTAGAGTATCTTGATACATGTAATACCGGTATGATGGTATATTGTTCATAGTAAAAGAATGTTTCAACTCTCTTTTACCCCTCAGATTCACATGTTATTGAATATCTTAATATTATGATGGTACATTTATTTATAGTACCGGTAATTGCTCTCTCCCCCTTAGATTCACCGGTTCCTGGACGAGCATGTGATTGGTCAGGAGCTGGCCAAGAAGAGTCTGGCCGTGGCCGCCTATAACCACTACAAGAGAGTGCGCTGGTGCAGAACCAGCTCTCGGTCTGGTCAAACCAAGACTAAACCCGGGGAGAATCTCTTCGCAGGTAATCTATGGCATTGAATATTATGTAGGTTATTTATACTTTTTAGAGGGTTATTTTACCCCATGTTTTTTTTCACCTTTCTGCATTCACCCCATTTTGAATTCACTCAGATACTGTTAGAAATAGATCTATACTTATAAATTAAGACATTTTGCAAATAAGCTACAAAATGCCTGCACCAGAGTAACTGCTTACACCTTTGGTATTTCAACGCATGTGAGATGATGTCCGTAAGCTATAATTGAATTTTAACTGATAAGTAATTATTGTGAAATTAATCAAAAACCTACTTTCATTTTCGATAAACAAGCCCAAAATAGCAAAAATGAGTGTAAGGTGGTGGACACGCTTTGGCGGATCCAAGTCGGCGTTAGTTTGCATCAAAATAAATACTTGCAATGAAATGAAATTGAATGAATATGTAAAGAACGAATATATTTATTGGTAACTTATTTAGAGTATACATAGAAGTTTAAGATTTGACAAATGTTGAACAAATAAAATGACCCAATTCGTTAGATAGCAGACCTCTGGTGAGAGAATGGGATAGAACTTTCCAGAACGGGGTAACCAAGAATGCGGGTTGACTAATTAACATCATGGCGAAAAGTGTAGGACGAGTTTATCATGCATCGCGGGCAGATACTTTGGATCGGATATTTGTTGTTAATACAAAAAAGTTAATAAATAAAGATATTATATAAGACAATAATTTTCATCATTTTCATTGGCTGAAAGTACATCACGTGACATTTTTCCTTTTCCGATATCGACGCGAAAGCGCGTCCGCGGAATATGACATCGCACGACTCGGCAGTATGAACAAAAATAGGTATTGTAAAGACATTATACCAACAGGAATTTTAAATACAGAATATTAAAAACAATATTTTGCGAAAAATTCTTCTATATCATTCCCTTTATCTATAATCACTAATTTTCACTGTTTTAAAACTTATATTGATAACATACTCTCCATTAATGTAGTGCGTCATCAAGAGGCAGATGACATCAAAGTAAACCATGCAGCGAGATCAGAATGCGCAGGATATCATCTAGTATTATATTAAATTAAGACACTTATTTAGAAATTGTTTTGAAGCCCAGTCTTAAGATATCTCACTCCTCACATTTTGATTTCATTGCGCATATGATTTTATTTATTCAATCATCACAGAGAGATTATTATTTCATAATTACACAACATTCATGAAGAAAACCCATTTGAATTCAATAAACAAAGAAACTATTTTTTTGTGTGGAAGGTTTTTTTTAGACGAAAATGACAGAAACAAGCAATTGTATGAATTTTCAATATACATTTCTTTTTTTATGATACTTTATTCATTACGCACATTTTTAACATTTGAAAGGTTTGTAACAAATTCTAAAGGTTCTATGTGACATGTACAAAATTAAATCTTGAGAGTCTGATAGATGTTTAGCATAAAATCATGCAAATATATAGAAAATGTCTTTTACCTTTGAAGCCACATATTTAATATTTGACATCACTGACCCCCATGTTTTATTATGTCAAAATAATACTGAATACATATCTATGCAAACTGGATTAATCATAAAAAAATTCTTGATATTCAAAAAGTTTTTATTTCAAATCAAATTGTAAATATTATAGAAATTGTCTATTTTAAGTACTAAAAGGTCAAAAAAAAATTTATGAAGCATCATACAATTTTTTTTCATAATCTTTCTATTCCATCTGACCATTGTGCATAATTGAAAACAATAATTTGATGGAATAAGTTTGCTTCATTAAAACTACTGGCAAAAAACAGAAATTGCATTTTAGGTGCAAAGAGGTCAAATTAAACGGGCCATATGAAAACTGATCCCCCTTTTTCTTTGTATATCTTAAATATGTTTTGTCTACAGATTTCAATAAGATACTTCACAAGAAATTTTTGATACAACAACGTTGAGGAATGGGATACCTTAAATTCACCCGCTGACAATGAGGGTGAAAGGGGTGAAAATAAAATGGGGGCGATTATTTCCCTTTATACAGTAGTATCTAATTTTACAATATTTGTTGCCAAAGGCTTATGCTATAAAAGTTGGAAAAAAATAAACAGCACCAAAACTAGTTGGGGACTCATATCAAAAGTTGTTTAATTGCTGTTTACAATAGCAAATGGATGACCCCTATTGGTATAAATTTCTCTGGTATACTTTTCTTATCAAATTTCGACTGGTGTTAGAGCCCGGCTCACATGTTTTACAAATAGTTTATACATGTGTTCTGTTGGTCTGTCAGAATCCCTGGAAGCAGCCATCAGGGGCCATGCCTCCAGCTCCCTGGGGTTCAACACTCACCACCAGGAGGAGAACGACCCTCCAATGATGTCCCCAGACACAGACCCAAAAAGGATCACCCTACAGAAAAGTAACGTTCTGTTACTGGGACCCACTGGCTCAGGTAACTCACATCTGTTCACAGGCGTTGCAATTTCTGTGTCTAGAATAATTAAGGATATGTCTTGTAAAAAAAAACTTCTTTAGAATAGTTGTAGATGTAGACACGTGGCATTGAACAATGTATCAGTAAAACTAACATGTATCATTACTTTATCTGACCTCTAGTATTTTCCTAAGAAGCTTTAGTATTAAAAATAAGCTCTGAAATGTATAAGATTTACAGTTCAAAGTTAATTCAGGAAATCTTTTTTTCTGAAGAGCTAATTTCATATTTTATATACTCCTATTATCTGTAGGATAAAGTCATCAACTTTAAATTTTTTTGAAAAGTTTAATAATCTCTATTATAATGAAATAATGAACACGTTTTCTGATTTTCAGGGAAGACTTTAATGGTGAAGCGGTTAGCGGAGTGTCTGGATGTTCCGTTTGCGATGTGTGACTGTACGTCGATCACGGCCGCTGGTTACGTCGGTGAGGACGTGGAGTCCGTTATCTACAGACTCCTAGAGAATGCCGACTTTGATGTGGACAAGTGTCAACAAGGTAAATATAACTTTTGTTGTTTATTAAAGAAGCACTTACAGGATTCTTTTATAAAACATACTGGTCCTCATTTTATTTCCTGTTAAATTAGTGGTTATAAATCAGGAAATTGACTTCATGTTATTTTATGCGGTGCAAAATTGTATTCCAAATTTGTGTTTGAAGGAAAAGTTACATTTACATATTGGCACTATAAATAATAAATTTTATATTTTCAATATACCAATAATATAAAGAATGATTTTAAAATCGAAATTATGTCAAACTATTCACATAAAATATGAAAATTTAATGCTAATTTCTTTGATAGTTCTTCAACTTTTTTATGTAAATTTGTTCTTTTACATGAGTCAGTTTTGAGATACTGTTTGTTATAATTGCTACAGGTATTGTATATCTGGATGAGGTGGATAAAATCCGAAGTATCGTACCAGGGAATTCCTCCAGGGGAGTGAACTCTTCCCGGGATGTTGGAGGTGAAGGGGTTCAGCAGGCATTCCTAAAGCTCCTAGAATCCAATGTTGTCAATGTGACGGAAAAAATGGGGAAACGAAATGCCCATGAGACCACATATCAAGTGGATACCACCAATATTTTATTTATATCATCAGGGGCATTTACAGGAATCACCGATCTTATACAAGGCAGAACTAATCTAAAGGTACAAAAGAAGGTCAAACAAGTCTACACAGAGCTATTTACCCCATTTGATGGGGGTAAAATAAACACACACATATTAGTGACATTGCAGTTTAGATTCTTCTTGTTTGATTATACAGTAATGTTTATATCTTCCATGATCTTGATAATGTTTTTATGCTTTAGACAACCAAATTGTTCCTTTACTTTTACAAAAAATGTAGATAAAGTAGAACTAAGATAAATACGCCATTATTCCTTCTTATTAGGAGGTACTTTTAATTTCAAATTGTGTTTAAAACATGACAGACTTTATTCCATGTATTTGTTTTACAGAACTTTGGTTTCGGTGTTCACAATGACAAAGCTATCCTACGTGAAGAAGAGGAGAGAACTCTATCAGACATAGAACAGTTAAACCTCAAGTATGACAGACTCCTGGGTCAGGTCGAGACGGAAGACGTAGTCAAGTTTGGACTGATTCCCGAGTTTGTGGGGCGTTTCCACATAGTGGTCCCCCTACACAGCCTTAATGAGGACCACCTAGTGAAAATCCTAACAGAAACCAAGAACTCCCTCATAGCTCAGAAGGAGTTCCTGCTGGCCTATGATGAGGTATACAATATTTCTGTTTCTGAACTTATTTCTATCATTGAGTTCAACTATAGCTCTTGACATAAAAAGGAAGTACTGAAAGTGCATGTAAATTTTTTGTACTTTTAAAATCAATGATAACATATTTTTATGCATCCTCCAATGCTAACTCGAAGCCAATGCAAAAGTTGACTTTGACAATGATATTACCGTCATTGGTTTACTAGAAGAGAAGGTCTAGGTTATTGGGTTTACTGTATTTGGTCAACAAAACAAAATTATTGTCCAACCCTTTTATCTAACAAAAGGGATATATATTTTTTTATAAATATATCTGCTTAAGGTCAAGATCTAGCAAATGATTCCAGACTGTCTTCTTGGTGCTAGAACCATTATGACGTCATAATTGATTTGATGAATCTTTTTCCTGTACTTTACGGCTTTAAAGGAATTATGAAGAAAATAAAACAATTTCTTTACATTCTATCTTAAATCATGGGAAAAGTAGCCCCGATACCTGTATTCAAATTGACATCATTTTAAAGAGGTGAAGACTTGTTTAATGTAGTTTTTAGAGAGATTGTAGGTATTCTAGATATATTTCATTAGTCAAAAATGGACAAAATTCCGAAATGTGTTTCTTATTCCCTTCATATTTCATTGAAAATGACTGTTTCAAACATGATTTTTCATTGTGTTTACCACAAATGTAAGCCCTGATACATCCCATCAAACAAAGCTATTGTTATGAAGCATCATTGAGAGAATTTACATCTTGAATTTCATAAACCTGTAGGCACCTTTCATTTACTAGATCTTGACCTTAAGGATTATATTTTCATTAAACTTCATAAAAAAAAAAAAAGTTATGTATGAGTGAGAGCAATTCAGCTGTGTTTAGATCTTAATATTCAACCTTCTGTTGACCTTGACTATCAGTTACTATTCGTCAATATTAAAAAAAGCTGTCATAGAGTAGGTTTACAATGTGTCAATAATTTTTGCAGTGTCAGCTGATATTCACAGACAGTGCTTTAAGGGCAATTGCACAGAAAGCCATCAAGAAGAAAACAGGGGCAAGAGGAATTCACCATATACTGGTAAACAAAATCATAGATTTCATCATCATGATCAACAAAAAACTGTTCATATATGTGTACATATGTATTTAAGGCCATAAAAAATTAATCTCTTGGTAGGCCAACATTTTCAAAAACAGATGCGGTCGGGCTGTGATAAATTTTTTTCTTTTTATTTCATAAAAAAGGATGCAATATTTTTATTTTTATTTTTACAATGTGTAATTTATATTCAAATCCAGAAAAAGCGATGTTTTAAAGCAAATAAATTTTTAAGTTACCTTGAAATGAATATATCAAATTTATTAGCTCAAACTAAATGAAATAAACAAGTCATCCAACTGTCATCATGTTCTTCAAGAAACACCACAACTATGAGGCTTGAGAAAGCCATGTGGTTAAGCATAATGGGAGTTTTAGTATAGTTCAAGCTCCAGGAACTATATGCATTTGAGATTAAACAATGTTCTTCTTCATATTCCATAACTAAAATCATTGCTGAGGCGATCATAACTTAAATACAGCATCTCGTAACTAGATTTGGTGGCCGTTTGCAATTGCTATAGTTAAATCTGAATCATCGCAATGTTTGCAATTATATTCTTTATTAAGTCAAGTGTTTTACTGACTTGAGTATCTAAAATGCGGTCCTAAATCTGGAATTTTTTTTCTCTGAATAAGCAAGCGTACTATCGAAATTTTATTTTATTCATTTAATGATAAAAATGGGCAATGCCCAATGTTAAATCAGATGCGCACGGGCCTGAGAACCAAGGAATTAATTTTTGATGGCCTAAGGTTTAAGACCCCTAAATACCCTGTAATTGAAAATTCATAAGGTCACCTTACATCATGTTGTACGCAGTGTTTACTGTATCTTACCCAGGAGGAGGTTTTACTGACGCCAATGTACGAGGTACCCAGTATGCCCGATGTAGAGAAAGTTATCATTACTGCTGACACAGTCAACAAGAAAGAACCGCCCACCTATATACGACGTGAAAACATCGATGAACCTGTCAAACGACCCATTCAGGCCAGCGGATTAGCGTGAGGAGGGAGGGATGTTGGTGGTGATTTGTTCAGATATTCCAGCGAGTGATCGTGGTGAAGAAGGGGGTCTATCTGTGAAGGAGACCGGCCCAGATAATGAGATACTGTGTAATAGTGTGTTATGTTGGTTTTGGTGAGAATCCAGACTAGTAATTCTTTGTGATGTTTTATTTATTGGAAAAAACGTCACTTATATCTGTTGAGACATTGTGCACAGTGTGTGTGTGTGTGTGTGTGTGTGTGTGTGTGTGTGTGTGTGTGTGTGTGTGTGTGTGTGTGTGTGTGTGTGTGTGTGTGTGTGTGTGTGTGTGTGTGTGTGTGTGTGTGTGTGTGAGAGAAAGAGAGAGAGAGAGAGAGAGATGATTGAAAGCAGTAGTGTTTGGATGGAGAGAGAGAATCTTAATTTGCTAATTTAAGTCTTCAAAATGATATTCATCTCCATTTTATTCTGAAGTAACGCCTGGTGTAAAGGAAACAACTGAGCTGTGACAAGTGTCAAAAAATATAAACATCACTCTGTATTCAATATTGTTATCATGAGCTATGATGCATATTTGTTTTATTTAAAACCCAATCAAAATAGAATAGATTGACTAGATATGCATTTAAATGGGAAACTTGCATTAACAGGTAACTGAATTCTATTTTTGTCAGCATATATATATAGTATATCCCATTGGATACAGAAATCTGAATTTGATATCTTGATTCAGAGTTTTTAAATTGATCAGTACATGTACTGAAACCCTCAGAAATGGCATGATTTTCTTGTTATATGCATTTTCTGATAATAAAGAAGATTTAAAGGTTGTCTTCAAGATGGTTTTTTTTCAGAAGTGAGAGCTACATTTAATTTACTTTTAATTTAACTTGATGAAAATGTTCAAAACTTTGTTATTCGTTTATTTGCTCAAACCAAATAATTTGGTACAAGAGGAACATATACAGATATACATTGTACATGTATACAAAATATCAAACAAACAGCATGTCAAACAATTAACTTTGAAATAAATACGGGTCACGTCAAAGACCATCAAGCATAAGATAATGGCGAATTAAGTTTGGACACTGAATTTTGTTCAATCTCTGTTCCAATTTCACTCCTCTCATTGCTTTCCTTATTGTTTTTCTGCATAGTCCTTTTAAACTCGTTGGTTGACTGTTGAAATGTACCACACGTTGCAGTGACTGGTTTGAACACGATGATGGGAGTGACCTCACCCAGGGGCGGTCATTCTGGAGGTCGTACCCCGCCTCCAACAACAGACACACGTTTTCTGTGTCGTTTTGTGCAGCTAGTGTCTGTAACGGCGTGCCTTTTCCAATCATGGCTATATTGTTGGAGATGCAGCCTGCTTTGATGGCAGTGCTGATCAGGGTATTGTCGGCGTGAATACAGGCGTAATGGAGGACAGAACAGCCTAATACGTCCGTGTGAAGGACATCGGCGCCATTCTCAATCAAATATTTCACCAAATCAACGTTCTTTCCTAAAGCAGCGCGAAGAAGTGGCGTCGTCTGCTCCAAGTCCTTGTGATTCACGTCAGCGCCGCGCGTGACGAGGTAAGCGGCCGCCTGATACTGGTTGCCGAGGCACGCCCATTGTAGCGGCGTCCGTTTTTGGCAGGGGTCACAGAAATTCACTGATGTCCCGATGTCTACTAGATATCTCACAATTTCCATGTGACCCTCGTAAGCTGCTGCGCCAAGCGCGCTCGCGCCTTCCCAGCGCACGTGTCGATGTGTGACGACATTTTTGTCCACCCCGGCAGATATCAACTGTTGGACCTCGCTCTTGTTTCCATAGAAAATGGCGTCAAAGATGAGAGAATGGGGGTCTTGTCTTCTTGCTAAATACAAAGAAAAATACAAGTATAGATCAGATCAGATCAGATCATTTATTACTAATTCAGAGTCCAGAACAGACAAGTACATGACATATTATTATAATTACAAGAGAAAGACATGCCAATGAATAGTATAAAAATCATTAAAGTATAACAATTATAGCAAATGACAATGTTAATTACAACAATATTTCACTTAAAAGGACTACTATAGCATGTTATCATTTATAAATTTGCCCACAAGATTAAGAATTTCCTTGTCTTCAATATTGAGTAACCAAAAAGTTTTTGTTCATTATCTAAATCTGAAAATTTTGGAAATTTGCTTTTAATTAACTGAAATATTTCTTTTCTTTGGTGATCATATTTTTCACATGTAATCAAAAAATGAGTTTCATCATCTCTACTGTTAGAATTAAATCTGTTACATAATCGATCTTCTCTAAGGATGTTGGTAAATCTACCTACTTCAATTTGCAACCTGTGACATGAAATTCTTAATTCAGTTACTTTAAAAAACCAGAATGGCAGAATCTACTAGATATGATTCATAAGTAAACATGTACTTGACGTCAGCAGATATTGTTACCCAGACGCGAGTACACACCTTAGCAATAGGAAGCGGGAAACACTGTACCTTGAAAGAAAGAATTACATAACGTGGTAATTAAATTAAAAAAAAATCACTTTTAAAACACCGATCATAAGAAAGTCGTTTCTGAAAAAAATTCATGAATTAAAGAAAGAAATTCACAAGTCCCCCTTCCCCGTAGTTAAATTTGAAATGTGTTTAATTCACAATAACTCTAAACACACAGATTACGTGATACAAAAGCAAAGTTCACTGCACTTTGTTATTTGTCCTTAAAACAGCACACAAAGAAACTACGGACGTGAACGACTTGAGATCGTCAACCTTTACCTGGCTGGCCCCCAGGGGTGGGGCTCATTACCTGTGGGGACGGGACAGTCAGGACTTACCGTACTGCCTGGTGAAGCGGTCGGGGCACAGTTGGCCGTTTACAACGTTAAGCCAGTACATCACCCTCTCTCACTGATACCCGATACACCATGTGTTTCCTTTAAATATCAACACAGACTGTGCATAGGCGCTTTCCATCTAATTTTGTAAATGACGTATCTTTAAAAAAAACATTTAAATAGTACTTAATTATGCGCGGATCCAGTATTATTTTCCGGAAAGGGGGGGGGGGGGTTGGAGGTGGTAATATTTGAGTTTGCGGGGGGGGGGGGGGGGGGGTATTTTCGGTAATTTTTACTATGTAAACTTGTTTAAGAAATTTTCCAGAAGGGTGTCCGAACCCACTTCCCTAGATCCGCGCATGTTAGATGTTTTTTATTTAAAATTATTAAACGTATATTAAATATCCGTTTGCATATGTCCTGGCTTTTCCATATTGCTTGTGACACATAAATATAATTGAGCTACATATCATCTAAGGCAAATCAAACGTGTCATGTTCTATGTTAAGACACTGTCCCGTGCCTGATCAGCAATTAAAGTTTAATGACTAGAGGTATACAAAAAACGCCTTAAGATGATTATTGATATAATTTTATTGTTGATAATTTTAGTCGATGATCGTCGTGACCGAGCGTCGACATCCCTACTATATTATACGTCCCTACCCTCTACGCTATACAATTGATTTTATAGTATAGAGGATATAGACGTATATAGTAGACTTTCAAAATTAGATGGGGAACACCTATGCGACTGTGTACATTGTTTGGTCTCACGCCTGATGGCGTTTTTAATGATCCAGAAAACAGATGTCTAGAGTCTAATGCACTTTAGGTATTTCCTTGAATTATCCTATTTACAGCAGTTGCTTGTTACATTTACATATATACATGATAAATCACAATGGAGGTCAGCCCCCCCCCCCCTTTTCATGTATGATAGTGGTATCCTAGGAACCCATTCGACAATATATATATATATATATATATATATATATATATATATATATATATATATATATATATATATATATATATATATATATATATATTCCCCTTTTTCATTGCTCAAATTGTGTCCTAATACTTTAATTCAATTTTTAAGTAGTCTCCCGTGCATATAAATAACAGTTTTTGTGTACTTGATTGAAACCCTTATGAAATATCATCTCGTTAATTTTCATTTCGAAAGATTTCTGTACAATGTTATATACATGAATATAACAAAATAAATTTGTACCTGTAGAGTAGTAAAGATTTTCCGCAATAGACATAGTAAAACCTCAAATACCCCCCCCCCCCCCCCCCCCCCCCCCCAATACGACTTACCACGGAAGTTAATCTAAACAATATCTTTTTTGTTTTGTATATTAAAATTCAACACTTATATCATGACATTAAATGCAGCTCATGTCACAATGAATGAATATACGGCACGTGACAAAGAATATTTTAAGTACAATAACGTGTACCATGCGACAGCTCAAGGTATAGGCCCACCCTAGCTACAGGTGGAGGGTACTGTATATCTAATGAGGATCAAGAATATCGGTTCATGTGCACTCTCTATGTAAATTAACACACTTTGTGTACACCTGCGTGTACATGTTAACATGTTTAATTCGGCAACAGGATACGGATAAATTGACTTTTTTTTAATGCAAATTAAAAGTATATAAAAATTCTTTATCTAAAAAGAAACTTAACTTATAACAGAGGCATGCGCCGTCAACAGGGTGAAATACGAATTGGAGGCGAACCGGAGCACCGGTTATCTACTTTAACATAATGTATCAAAAGTAATTCTCCGATTTGAATTCTTTCATCGATTGAGGTCTACATTCATTGAAAACGTATAGGTCAAATCATCTAGATCATATCTTAAGAACATTGGATGTGTGACATAATTTGTCCGCCATTTACTAAGTTACTCAGAAAAAAACTGTTAACCACAGGCACCTGACGTTATAAATTTTTCTCATAATAAAAATAAATACCCTATACCTAATAATAGACTATTATTAGGTATAGGGTATTTATTTTCATTATGAGAAAAATTTATAACGTCAGGTGCCTGTGTTGTTAACATATCAATTTAAATAATCAAAAATCTCTATATGTTAATTATACACGTTATAATTCCATTCACTAAGTAATAAAGCGCCACTAACCCTGTCTATATGTGAATTGAAACAATAAACTAATATAGGCCTGATACGTGTTTTACTAGTACCTGTCTGCATCGCTAAGTACGGCCGCTCTGCCTCTCTGTCTGAACGATATATCGCACTATAATCTCCGACGGCACGACAGAATATGGGTCAACTTTATAGGCCGTGTGACTCATTTGTGTGTGTTTGTGGATTATAGACACTTAATTGTTTAGAATATATCTCATATATATACATGCATGCCATATCATATATAGATATATAGTTACCCATCCACTGATAATGACCATGCAGCCGATGTGTTACCCTGATTCACGGATTCCCTCATTCACAGATTATTGAAAAGTACACTTAATAAATCAATATAAAACGTTGTAATAATTCAATTTTTAGCACCTCTCTCTCTCTCTCTCTCTCTCTCTCTCTCTCTCTCTCTCTCTGAAAAAAAGATGATAAACAAAAATAATTCATCAATGTCTCGACATATTTTGCATAGCAAATGCCCATGCAACGTTCGCGATGTAAACTAAGACCTGTGACGAGAACTAAGAGCGATAACGAGACAGAGAGAGAGAGAGAGAGAGAGAGAGAGAGAGAGAGAGAGAGAGAGAGGAGGGGGGAGGGGGGATATTCGGTTTTTGCAAAAAAGTCCCCAAAATTAGGTCATTCCCCGATTTTCCGTTATCTTCACGTAAGATAACCTCAAAACTTTCAGGACAGTTGATATCTCTTATCTGAAGGACATTCTCTAGCTATATTAGATAGAGGCGTGTTATATACGTGTAGATTGTAGTAATACACAACTAATTGTTTTGTGTAACAATAGGAACGCGAGCACATGCGAATATGCTTTTTAAATATCGACATTTCTTCAGTAATGAACCAGATTCCTGTTGCATCTATGACACATGCAGACTGTCCTGATAGTGATGCATGCCCCCACAGACTTCTTTGGAAATCAACTTTCATGTATAGAAAAAAATATTCTTTTAATTAACTGGTAGTCCCTCCACTTTTTTCAGTTGAGGACCCCCACCAAGCGCGGATCTAGAAGGGGGGAGGGGGGGGTTAACAGTAAATTTGCCGAAAATAGGTCTCGGATCCCCGCCCACCCCCGGCAAACACAATTATCCCTCGGACCAACTGGCTACCCGACCCACCCCTGAAAAAATTTTCTGGATCCGCGCACCCCCCCCCCCCCTTCATTCTTCCCCCAATCTCTCACGAGAGGGTGCGTTTCGTACGCTTTACTGACACGAGATTGAATCTTGCAGAAATAATTTGGGATATTAATTAATAAAATTAATTGTGTGAAATAAAATTCTGTTTAGCAGGTTTGTAGCTCCAGGTCTGGAAAAAAAAATCGGATAGACGACTTGGATGTCAGGTCGTCTATCCGATTTTTTTTCAAACCAAGAGCAACAAGTCATCATAACGTCGGTTCTAAGGAAGACAACTCCTCTCTATAATGTAACTTTCATTTTATCATATGTACTTTCTATTTGCCAGAACTATGAAACCGTGCGCTGAAAATGGCCGTGAATTTCTTCAATGACACTCGGTTTTACAGACTGAACATAAAGTTTGAGTTATCAGAATGCTACATCGATGAACGTAACGACAGAAGTCCGCCCAGTGTGTCCGAGTGGAGCAGACTGGGGGCTGAATTCTCGTCATGGGTGAGAGAAAACGTCCTCCATTCGGAGACTCGGAACAGTGACACACCAACCGGTGGCTGTACTTCGGTCAGTGACTATGACGGCCAAATTGATATTTACAGTGGACTGGTTCTTTTTCTTGTATTGGTTGTACTCACAACACTAGTGACACCGCTGATAATCGCCAAAGTATTGGATTTTTGTGATAGGAAAGTTATAAGAACAGAGATAGCCGAGACACAGGATGAACCATCTACGGAGAACCAAACTATCCTCGCCGGCCCGGCACAGACAACTGAGACTCATCCCGGTAACATTCTACTGTACAATGTCCAGTATCACTCCAGTCAAAACTCCCTCGTCACCGGTTGTGATCTTACTTCGTTCCTGAAGAGAACGGTTGACTGCCTGTTCCAGGAACTGGACAAACTGCTGATAGAGAAGAACCCCGGTCAGTCCGACGGACCACTGCACAGCACTGTGACGTCATCTGTCCGTCTGCCCCGGCGCCCGGTCCTCAGGACTACGGGGAGACGGAGTAGTTCGCCTTTACGAAGTTCACGTGACACGGGTGAAGATTCTTCTGAAACTTTTGCCCTGAGAGAGTTCCAACAACATATAATCTATAATAATGTCTGTACACACATGTTTCTGCCCGAGTCTCTCGCACAAACGCTACAAGGAAACAACAGAAGGTTATATGAATTTTGCACTAGTACCTGTGCCGTAAACTTTGAACAGTTGACCGTTTCAAATTTCATTGTGAACTACACCGTGCACCTTATGGACAAAGTTCTTAAAACAATGAGTCCTTACCATGGTCTTAGGTACGTCTCATGTTCTCCTACCGGAAGTATGCTGAAAGGAACGAAAGTGGGCACCGCGAATCAAAGTGACGTTTCTTTTTTGTTCCAGTGCTCAGACATTGTGTTGTCGTCTGCCATTGACCATAGAATCAACTCCGACATTCCGCCAGGAAAACTTGTACTTTTGGCCGTTGACAATGAAAACCACGAGGTTCCATCCAAACTCCTAAAAATATACGAGGACAAGAAATGCATTTCTCCTCAAGAATTTCTTAACGCCGCCTGTGAATTGACCGAAATAGCTCTGCAGAAATTGTACAAAGAGGGCAGGCCTATGATTGATCGTTTGCCATTCAGAATTCAAAGAGCCTCCTCTCCGGGGCTTTACTTGTCGCTGGACACTAGAAATGTGGTAGGTTTTCATTGCTCTGACATCAGAGTCCAACTCATCCCCTCCCTGCTGCTGAGCACCAACAAGTGGATAGACCCAGTCAACGTGTACGCTGTTCCCACGTGGTCAAACGTTGACGTGAAGCGGAAGGTGGCACCTCGAGATCGCTATGCCACACAGCCACTGCAAGCCACCTCACATGATCTCTACTGGAGCATGTCATTTGGGGAGTTAGAACATTTATTTTTTAATAAAATGGACCAGAAGTGTGCTTACAGCGGAGTCCTTGGCTGCCATAAGACAGTCATCCAGATTCTGAAGTTTCTGTTTGCTCCGCAGTCAAGGAAGACTTTACTAAACCGGGGTGAGGTGTCCTCCTATATGATAGAGACTGTAGTCAGTTATATGCTGGTGGAGAGTAAAGCCGAGCAGTGGGCAATGGACCAACTCTCAGACAGGGTCTCCGACGCCATTCACTTCCTGAGGAGAGCCCTCCAGAATTGCCGCCTCCCCAACTTCTATATCAATAACCCACATCTTGCAGGCGAGTCCGACTTTTTGAAGCACGTGAAGTTCTTGTTTCCGGGGAGACAGGAGAATTTGATGGCTGACGGTAGCGATGATACAGTCAGTAAGATGCTGCATTTCCTAGACAGTCGACTCACGGAGTACAACCTGAGTGACTGTGTCCGGCCTGAGTACTCCGAGGATATGTGGGAGTATGAATATTTTGTGTACCTATGACGACGGTGCACGGACTACTTTTTACTTATATGTGATACAATCAAGATATTTATTTTTTGCTGCAACCGATTTGATATTTATTATGTTTTGCTTTTCTTGCCTCTGTGTTCGAATTTGAAGCACTTTTTACTCAGATTTATAACGTTTTGCTCTGATGTGCCATTTAATTCCGAGGCTTTTGTGTAGATATGTGCAACATTTACTCTATAGCCGATATTTTCATAGCAAGTTCGTCAATATTCTTACACAGACAGAGTAGTTACAGTAAATTGGACTAATTTGCTAATTCTGAGTAATTTGCTTGCATTTTGAAGAAACATTTTTTTCCTCCGTAATTTAACATAAAACCATGCAGACGGGACTTGTTTTTGTATGTTTGTGATGTCTGCTTATTTTTAGCTCACCTGAGCTGAAAGCTCAAGTGAGCTTTCCGGATCACTTTTTGTCCGGCGTCCGTCCGTCTGTCCGTCCGTCTGTCCGTCCGTCTGTCTGTCTGTCTGTCTGTAAACTTTTTACATTTTGGACTTCTTCTCCAGAACCACTAGGATTTCAACCAAACTTGGCACAAAGCATCCTTAGGTAAAGGGGATTCAAGTTTGTTAAAATGAAGGGCCACACCCTCTTTCAAGGGGAGATAATTAAAAATCATTCAAAATTTGTTGGTATTTTTCAAAAATCTTCTTCTCAAAAACCATTCGGCCAGAAAAGCTGAAACTTGTGTGGAAGCATCTTCAGGTAGTGTAGATTCAAGTTTGTTCAAATCATGATCCCCAGGGGTAGGGTGGGGCCACAATGGGGGGTCGAATTTTTACATAGGAATATATAGAGTAAATTTTTAAAAATCTTTTTCTCCAAACCCATTCGGCCAGAAAAGCTGAAACTTGTGTGGAAGCATCCTCAGGTAGTGTAGATTCAATTTTGTTCAAATCATGATCCCCGGGTGTAGGGTGGGGCCACAATGGGGGGTTGAATTTTTACATAGGAATATATAGAGTAAATCTTTAAAAATCTTCTTCTTATAAGCCATTTGACCAGAAAAGTTGAAACTTGTGTGGAAGCATCCTCAGGTAGTGTAGATTCAAGTTTGTTCAAATCATGATCCCCGTGGGTAGGATGGGGCCACAATGGGGGGTTGAATTTTTACATAGGAATATATAGAGTAAATCTTTAAAAATCTTCTTCTTATAAACCATTTGACCAGAAAAGCTGTAACTTGCGTGGAAGCATCCTCAGGTAGTGTAGATTCAAGTTTGTTCAAATCATGATCCCCGTGGGAAGGGTGGGGCCACAATGGGGGGTCAAATGTTTTACATAGGAATATATAGAGTAAATCTTTGAAAATTTTCTTCTCTGAAACTGATAAGCCAGGAAAGCTGAAACTTGTGTGGAAGCATCCTCAGGTAGTGTAGGTTCAAATTTGTTCAAATCATGATCCCCGGGTGTAGGGTGGGGCCACAATGGGGGGTTGAATTTTTACATAGGAATATATAGAGTAAATCTTTGAAAATCTTCTTCTTATAAACCATTTGACCTGAAACTTGTGTGGAAGCATCCTCAGGTAGTGTAGATTCAAGTTTGTTCAAATCATGATCCCTAGGGGTAGGGCGGGGCCACAATGGGGGGTCGAATTTTTTACATAGGAATATATAGAGTAAATCTTTGAAAATCTTCTTCTCTGAAACTGATCAGCCAGAAAGCTGAAACTTGTGTGGAAGCATCCTCAGGTAGTGTAGATTCAAGTTTGTTCAAATCATGATCCCCGTGGGTAGGGTGGTGCCACAATTGGGAGGTCAAATTTTACATAGGAATGTATAGAGTCATTCTTTAAAAATCTTCTTCTCTGAAACTGATCAGCCAGAAAAGCTGTAACTTGTGTGGAAGCATCCTCAGGTTATGTAGATTTAAGTTTATTCAAATCATGATCCCTGGTGGTAGGATGGGGCCACAATGGGGGGGGGGGGGGGGGGGTCGAATTTTTACATAGGAATATATAGAGAAAAATCTTGAAAAATCTTCTTCTCAGAAACAAATTGGGCATAAAAGCTGCAACTTGTCTGGAAGCATCCTCAGGTAGGGAAAATTCAAATTATTCAGATTATGATCCCTGTGGGTAGGGTGGGGCCACAATTTGGG
The DNA here is from genome assembly GCA_033439105.1 of Magallana nippona. Lineage (NCBI taxonomy): Eukaryota > Metazoa > Mollusca > Bivalvia > Ostreida > Ostreidae > Magallana > Magallana nippona. The sequence continues at coordinate 3,957,709 of CM065923.1, forward strand.
GGGGGGGGGTGTCAAATTATTACATAGGAATGTATAGGGAAAAACTTTCTAAAACACAAATTGTCTAGAAAAGCTTTAGTCAGTTCAGTCTTTAAATAGTCTAGATTAAAATTTGTCAAAATCATATTCTTAAGGAGTAGGGTTGGGCCACATGGTGGGTGGGGGGGGGGGGGTTCCAATTTTTCAAAGGAAAACATTTAAATTGTTCACAAAAATTCAAATGGTTTTTATATATGGTATTACTTATATGCAAGCATTTTGACATATTGTTGATTCTTTAAAATTGTTTAGACTCTGGCCCCTGGACAATTCTTTGACCTCAAAAGGGGTTCAAAGTTTGATGTAGGTTTATAGTCCATATATAAACAGTTGTTTAGGTCTGATCATCTTCTCGAGAACTGCAATGCTCAATATGTGATATGACAGTAAAATCATCCTGTTACAAAGGGGGTCAATGATAAACATAAGAATATGCAGGGGAATTTTTTTTTATACAGGATCTATTATACGACATTGTTCAGATATTTTGTATATGACTCTATAAAGCTGATTTTATTATGTCTGTTGTTGCTCAGGTGAGCGATGTGGCCCATGGGCCTCTTGTATTTTCATTTTATACACGGGATATATTTATTATCAAGAAAACAAAAACCGAACTAAAAGTCATTTGTATTTTTATATTAGAATAACTAACAAACCCATGCGTTTTTATCGCCTTACATTTTTTCCCCTTACTATATAAACGCAAATAGCTTTATAATAACCTGCATTAGTGTCACTTGGGTAACTATTTAAAGACAACATCAAGTTAAGGTTTTTATTTTGATTTTCTCGATATCATTGAGAGTGACTTAAATAGTATCAAACTTTCAAATCACATGTATCATTATTGATACCCGTACATGTATCATAATTGATTCCCGACAAATTAAACGTTTGGTTTAATGGGAAACCGTGTTAAACATTAAAAAATATCTTCCATATACCTTGAATATACCTGTACAGTTGTGTAGAGTTGCTAATTTAAAATAGGAGGAGAATTCTGTTCATTGCGATGTTTGAGGGCTCCGATGGTCATTTTACAGCCCATCATCTGCTGGTTTAACTCCCGTATTATCAATAATTCAACCGTTCACTCTTAGTCGCCACTATAACAAGAATGGTACCTATCTCTCCTGAATATCGATTGCAAAACGGTCTTAGTGTCTACATACATATTTATATTTTGATTTTGTAATCGTTTCAAATGCACGTAGCCGCGCTTGTTGTGTGATAATTATAAAAATGCATGAGTTTTTCCATTGTTCATATTACAGGGAGAGAAATGTGAACAATTGAAGTGCGATTGGTGTTTATACCTTCAGAAATTTAAACTCTTGTTGATAAAAACTTTTACTGGTTTTTCTCGCTACGAGAACGCCACAGACAATGGAGCAGCAAAATGAAATGCTTTATCATTTCTCTTTTGAGCTAAACATTATTTCATTTTTTTTGTTCACATTTTAATTATCACTCTCTCTTTCGGGGACTGATATAAAGGCAGATCGTTTCTGGATTGAACATTATAACAATAGGATATATAGAGCCAGACTTATAGCTGGACATTTAAAGCGGCGCGTTCCACAACAGGTATCGGAAAGCGAACCAAAACATTTTTGGAAGGGCGGTCGACTGGACGCGGAAAGTTTAACCACTCTGATTTCATCGCAAGATTTAGATTTACCTGAATGTGGCACCATCCTTTTGTGTGACAGGGCACAGGTGAGATAATGGGGGACGAGGACTCCTACAGCGCATGGAAGGACAGGTGTGATAGATACTTCACCTCCATCTCAGAGTCGGAGAGTGTCAGGAACGGGGGCTATGAAAAGAACAGGCACATGAAGAAATGGAGGACGCTTCGTGACGTCACAAGTGATGAGCTCACTAAATCGGACGCCACCTCAAATTTTGATCGAGCAAAGCTGTGGTTTTCCGCCGTGGACATTCATGGACTTGGGATTGCAGGAACAACTACTAATGTGTTGGAAACATCCATATGGATAATTATTACTTGTGTGGCTTTCAGTGGTTTCGTGTTCCTTGTGTATCTGAACTTTTCAGTATATTATCTGCAGTCCTCTAGCTTTCTAACTGAGCAAGTTGGTGCCGGGATATCCGAGGCACCGTTTGTAACTGTGTGCAATATGAACAAACTGCGTTTCTCTGTGGTAGCGTCCGCTGGTGACAGATTCCGGGATCTCCTCGTTCCCATGACAACGACGTCCATGTCGTCACCATCTCTTACGAAAAATGGAACTGACGCAATAAAATCCACCACATTTCAAACTTTCCTCAGAAATGTCCTAGACAAAGAGAAATATGATAAATTGATGTCAGAGATAGATTCTTCTTTCGAGCCTTATTCCTCAATGACGTCACAAAACGATTGGTACAGTGTCTACAGAGCGAGTCTTCGATATGGCTTTCGGATTTTAGAACAGGCCGTGAGACCAATTAGGGAGGAGCAGTGGAAGTTTGGCCATCACGCCAACAAGACCCTAGTACAGTGTTTGTACAATGGAAAGTCCTGTCTCCAGTAAGTAGTTTGATCCTTGAATAACAGCTCTGCCAAACACATGAACACCATTTTTTTTTACTTCCTACATGTACATTATACATACCTAAAAGTTGCATAAAATGTAGATCAATTTAATTAAATGTATCTAAAACGGGTGATGACCACTTGGCAAAATGTATCATTTACCATTCTTGATATATTTCCCGCGCATGCGTTATGCACGGTGTTTGTTTCAATATAATTTACTTTGCGACGATCCTCCCAGAGAAAACCGCAAATTGTCCTGGTGGCAAATATAAATGGGAGCCTGAAATAATATATATATATATATATATATATATATATATATATATATATATATATATATATATATATATATATATATATATATATATACACACACTATTGTCCTTTTTAATGGCCGAATATTACACTGAATTCAAGTTTCAAAATTTCAAGTGAAAAAAAAAAATTAATATACATGTGTATAAGGGCCATAAAATTGTGCATTAATTCACAGGATAACTAGAAATGAATTTAGTCTTGACTTCAATATTATATTGTGTTGATGCACATCCTAACTTATCTCAATGTGTTATTATTGCAACTGGCCCAAGATCATATAAATTCGCTGTCAAAATTATGTAATCATTTGCTGTAGACACTTCGATAACAGAACTTTAAATGAAAAACTCTTAAATATCATTTCCTATAACACTGGCAATTGTTGGTGTGACGTGTGTTGGAGAACTTGAACCTTGATATTGCACAATGTATAGACAATAAAAAACAGAAAGCCAACAGGTGCGTGGGGACCAGCCTGTCCTGTGTTACGTAATAGGGCCCTTGATCCTTAGAGGCGGTCGGCATGTTACAGTACGACAATCTTCTATGTTATTAAGAATTACCCATATTGATCATAATGTTTTCCATTTATAGACAAATTAATCATAACAATAATCATCGGTCTAATGCCCTCTAAGACCTGTGTGAATGCGGTGTTACACAGCAAGACAGCTGAGGACCGACTTAACGACTCTTGCCCGCACTTAGTCTCTTACATCACTTCTTTACGCGCGATTTCTGCCACTTGACTCACTTGACTTAGCTAATCCAAAGATTAATAAATATAAACCAATACTGAACCTTTTCCAAGCTTTAAGTAACAATTACACAAAAATGATCGACCCAATTGTGTAGGGAAACTGTGTCATACTAATACTTACATATAATACTACTTATACGGACTGAAATAATATCATTAATGGAGATCAAATTACCGAATATCATATTTACGCTGTTATATACTCAATATTTTGTTATTTACATTTGTACAGGGACGTTTTGGAGATTGTTGATGAGGACTTTGGACGATGTTTTACGATACCTCCATCTGTAACGAGGACGATGGGTACGTGTGTTTGACGTAACATATAACTATCATGCTGGTTTTGGACCACTATTACATAGCATATAGTTATCATACAAAATCATTGACTAAAATTTCAGATACCAATCATACATTTCCAAGACCACTATAACATAGCAGATGGAAATCGTGCAAATACAAGACTCCTGTAACATAGTAGAAAGTAATCAATCAACTCCAGGGCGGCTATAACATTGCAGAGTCTTGGACTGATATTACATAGCAGCAAGCAATATCTTTTAAAAGCTGTTTAAAAAGTCTGCCATCTTTCATCTAAGTATAACCAAAAATCAGTCCAGTTCACTATAACATAGCAGATAGTAATGATTACAAGTCCAGGACTGCTATAACATAGCATTTAGTAATAATTCAAATTCAGGACTACCATAACACAGCAGATAGAGATCAAACAAATTCAGGTATCATAAAATACACAGAGACCATACAAAAACTCCCTCTACACAGCAACAAACCATTTCATACTGCATTATTATGAATATATTATAGCCAAGCATTTTTAGGAGTATCATTACTGCTGTTCTAAAGTCCAGATTATTAAACAAATGGGTCAACTATTTCAAAAAATGGTAACCAAGAGTAGCCAATAGTCTTGTTTGTTTCATAAGATAACCAGTTATCATAGGACATCCATCTTTATAAAATCCATACCAGAAAACTTTTATCTATTGAGTGAATAAATGTCTAGCCATTTTATTACTGAACTGAACAACTATTCACCACATTGTTAACACTGACTCAACAGCTCTTTAAAGTCATGCACTCAGTGTATACAACAGGAAAATCTGTGGGATACATCACTCTTTGATAAACTAAATAATGTATGCTTTTCATTTTTAATATCTTTATGAACAATTTCATAATGCAAATAAACATATTTGAATTTCTATACAAATCAAAATAAGTGATATACAAACACTGTCAGAATGAGTTATTACAAAGAACATTCTCATCTTTCTAAAGCTGTTTAAAAAGTCTGCCATCATTCATCTAAGTATAACCAAAAATCATAATATTTATCCAAGCACACAAACAGCAAAAGGGGGCCAAACAGACAGATTTTGAAGAGTTTTGTGTGTAGGACAAACATTATTTGTACAAGTCAGCACTATTCATTCTTTATTTGACTGATCACTTCTTCTGTCTGTAGGCGAGATTGAGCTGAGACTGAACATTGAGCCTGATGAGTACATTGATGTGTTGAGTCCTGAGCATGGGGCCGTTATATTCATCCACACACAGGAATCCAACCTCAGGGACGGTCAACGACACACATTGGCTCCCGGATCAAGTTATATTATCGACCTACAAAAAGTGAGTACAATTTAATTTGATATAATTTGTAAATGTAAATAGCTGTAGACTGCGAATCTATTTTGAACAAACTCGGGCAATATATCAATAAATAAACATAATTTTGAAATTTTTTCCTCCTACAGATTGTCAAATCAAAGAAACTTCAGGACTGTATAAACAGACAGGGTTATAATAGGAAGGTAAAAGGAAAAAAGAAAACTGATAAAGATAAGCAACCTCAATATTCATAGATAAACTAGAATAACGATTTTTTCTAATGCTCTGCTGTTGTTAATTTTTAGAAATGCATGTCTGACTGCATTGACAGTTTCTCCCAGGCCTACTGTAAATGTCGACAGAATTTTGAGAGCGACAATGCTGAGAGATGCAGGATCAATGTTCAATTTGAATGTAAGGGAAATAGGCTGATATTAACTAAAACATATTATAATTTTTAAAAAATATATGTGTTCCAATATACAAATGTTCAAGCACAGTACAACAAACATTTTTCTACGTTTGCAGTTGTGTGTTCCGCTGCTCTGTCATATTTAGCGTCAAATGGAGAGTTACCCTGTTCATGTCCACTGCCATGCAGGTATATGTACTTACAAATATACAAGTTGAAATTATATGAATATTAAAGTGATCAATAATAAACTGCTAGTTCAAACGTGTTTTTTCAGTAAACATTTGTTCAACTACAGAGTTTTATATCAGTGAATTATATTTTACAGCACAAGCACTATTGAGACTACAAAAAATTCCCTACCCTGGCCCTCTGCTGGAAACCTGAAGCATGAGCAGAAATATTTACAGAACCAGGGAATAGTTATGACTGACAGTCGGTTCAGGTACCAAGAAGAATAGAAATAAGGGTTGCCTGTCTCTTTACCTTAATACATGTATATGCATAATAGACAAAGTTTCATGAAGATCATAAGGTAATGTTATTTTCCAGGTCCTCAATGATAAAAGTGTCCTTGGATTTCACTAATGCCAAAGAAACAAGTCTGACAGAGGAAAACGCATCCACAGTAAGTTATGTGTGTGTGAGAGAGAGAGAGAGAGAGAGAGAGAGAGAGAGAGAGAGAGAGAGAGAGAGAGAGAGAGAGAAGTTATCACATTATCAATGATTTTTTTGCTGATTTTCAGTTGTTGCAACTGCTTGCTAACATTGGAGGTGTGTCCTCCCTACTGATTGGCATGTCAATCATCTCTGTTCTGGAGGTCTTGTGGCTTACCATCAGGGCATGCCTTGTAAGCTGTGTGGAGTCCTATCAAAGGTAATACAGAAATCAATGCTGAAAAGTAATTGGTATCCTTCATCCTATTTCTTTTCACTTCCCTCAATCTTTTCTAGAAGTTTTGAATGATATCATAGATTCATTTATCTCAGAAAACAGAGACAGGATAAAAACATAGAGAAGCTCTCTGATTCGGACTTCACTTCTGTTACGTGGGCGGCACAGAAAGAACGATTAAGATACGAAGCGCAGCACAAGGAGGAAATAATTGGCAGGAAAGGACTCTGGTCCCAGGAACCAATCAGAAGAAACAGTGGAAGATGTCAGGCTCTGAGGCCCATCCCAGAGGAAAGCAAATCCACGAACACGTTCAGTGTCAAACACTCCTCAACCAAAACAGGAGGTCAGCCACACCACGGGATGTTCACAAAGTATGCCCCGTACAACAGGTACCCAAGTCAACCCACCATTGTAAACACCATCAAACCTGAAGACCAGGCCAAAGGAAATGAGTTCCCTTTGTTCCATTCTCTGGATCAATCAAGTGGGCCCCGATGTTCTACACCGGAGAACAAGGACAGTCGCGGACCTCACCTGCTTCACATGGACTCTGACGCCCGACACTATCCCGAGAGAGGGAGGATCATCTCCCCCACAGATGCCATTCAAATGTACGGTCCATCAGCACGAAAATACTATGTCAGTGAACCATACAATATATAAGTTTCTACGTGCAGCAAATATATCCAAGGATATCCTACAGATAACTGTATTAAAGTCACAGAATGTATTTTTCTTACAAATTATATAAATACACTCTAAAGTTTGTTTGCTCTATTTCTATTAATAAGCCAAATATTGTGTTTTTTGATGTTTTATTTTTACAACTATGGTATTTATGTAAAATAAATTCTGCAAAAAGAGAAGACTGATTTATTGTTAATCTATAGTATGTTACCTTGTCTTATATGTGTACAGTCACTCATTCCGCATCTGAGTTCTTATCAGGGCAAGAACTTCCTCCACACCCTTCCCATGAATCAGGAGGGTCTTAGAGCGAGACTTTGAACCCTGTTCACAAAATATCATTTTTAGAATTAAACAAAACATACAATATAAGCTGCTAGTATAAAACAGAATATAACCAAGATGATATGCAGTATCTCATGGCTACCTTTTCTAATACCACATCAGACTTTCTGACTCCCAGTGTCTTTGACATGAATTTTACTAATTCCGCATTCGCTTCACCATCAACAGGAGGAGCTGATATCTGGATGCCCACACTTTCCTCCAAGATATCTTCAATCAACATAACCAATATTTGTCACAAATATTTACTAATTTTGAGGATACAGTTGTACTCGAGTTGACAGCAATTATCAATCTAGTACTAATGTAATTACGGACACTAAATATTCTTTTTACATCTACTGGTTATCACACGTGCCATTATCATTTATCAATAAAATTGTTATATCTATATAGAGAAAAAGTTTTAATTATTTATTCATTCTTGGAAGCAGAGAATAAGTTCAATATATTATGTATTCTGTGATTTCATAATTGTTTGTCAGCATCAAATTTTATCAAATTACATTAGTTAAATTCAAAGTTATGAATGATCATTTAATAAACAAACTCCTTACCAATAAAAGTTATTGTCACAATTTACATTTTTCTATACCTTTGATTATTGATTACAAGGAAATCCATGAAAACAGATGCTCAGTAAATTAAGTGAAACAACCACAGATAATGTAACATAAGAATGAGATCTGTCAATCGGCAATGCCAAAGAAAAAACAGCACAATGCTTTTACCAGTGATTGCATTCTGCCTGGCACCCGGCTTGGCTAAAATGTTTACAGAGACTGTACCATCCTTGTTCTGATGAACTGGTCCTGTATCACGCATCATTCCCATACCTAGTTCAGTTTCTTTGGACTCATCTTTCTGTTAATCATTCCAAAATTTGATTATAATATTGACTATAAAGATTGATTAATTGTTTTATACTGTTTCCAGTAATTTGCTAGCCAATGAAACACTTTTGAAAGTGAATTACATATATAGGACGAGAGCAAAACTTAGTAGGCTAAATGAACCACTTCACAAAACATAACTTTTCAAAGCAAAGCAGCAATTTTGGAACAATTTAAAAGATGAAAAGAAATCCCAAAATATGCAACAACGCTGTTGCAAGAGGAGTGCACACTGAAGATAAAACTACATAAAATTACCTGCTTTTTCTTCGGCATCAAGTTCGAGTGCGATGTGTGGTAGGATAGTACTTGAATACAAGAATTACTCTTATCTATGTTAGGTCTAAAAGATGGTAAAAACTTCGCACCGTTAACACTCAACTGCATCCGATACCATCCAAGAACGAAACAAATCATCAGATTTCGTCTTCTCTACTTTCGTATTCGTTACAAGCTCTCCGAAGAGAATATTGAAAAAACAAGATAGCTTGTACGAATATTGTATTCCACAAATATCGGTCTTGTACAATACAAATATAGATTTTGGGGGAAAATAAACGTAAATATATATATGGAATATAATTTGTATTTTGTCTTGATAAACCTATTTGATATATCGGAGAATATGTTATTGAAACTGAAGACCGCATTACTATATATTGATCGAGGTTTCCTGCGTGCTTGATTTTTGTTTACCACTGCCTCAGGAATTTACGCAAGAACATGGCAAGCTGTTTAACCAACAAAGACACTGGGTTAAGGTATTTCAAATATGTTCAAGATTCTAAATTGGTAATTTGCTCCTAAAATGTATCGTATAGTTAGTTACAATGAGTCGATAAGGTAAAACGTGATTTTATTTCGAGGAAATTCGAGTTTCACATGTGTCTCCGATTTGATTATTTTTTAAAATGGCCTTCATCGGCAATCTCCGTCAATGTCTCTAAAAATCACTTATTTGCAGAGCGAGTTCAGTACTTAGGAGAGCAATCAAAGAGTTTGGACCAAGACATTTAGTTGATGAGAAAGAAGATACTTGCTGGAATTCAGATCAGGTATTTCCATCCACCCTCTTTGCTATTTTTGTTTTAACACATGACAGGGGCAGATGGTTATTATGTGTTTTCTTTCCAACCACCTGTTAAACTTCAATAAGACGAATTATATTAACACAAACTCCTGTTTTCACCAGATATTTTGATATAAATTTAGATTGAAGGTTATATTTGCATATAATGTGTGCCCATGGTTTGTTTATAATTATGCTGTGTCATTTTCCATGACTAAGGGATCCCCACAATGGATAGAGGTCAACTTGGACTCATTGTCCAATGTCGAGGAAATTCAAATCCGATTTCAGGGTGGGTTTGCAGGGAAGGACTGCTGCATACAGATGACAGATGAAAATAATGAACATCATCTCATCATGGACTTCTATCCAGAAGATGTCAACTCTTTACAAATATCCTTTAACGAAACCAATTATTATTATATATAACTATTTTTTTATCGGATTAATTTTCCTTTACTTTAAGTTTTCACCATGTTTACAATACATTAGATCTCAATCTAATTAAAACTAGAACTTCCATTCGCTCCCAGTTTTTAAATACCCCACGTGGAAGATCTCACAACATCCCATTAAGGGTCCCATCAGTGACCTTTCAGTTAACCTATAAATTCACTTGTTCCGATTCTTTGTGCGAGTGTTCAGAACTTCTCGGCATTATTATCATCATAACTAGATGACAGGTGTTCGAAGCAAAAAAAAAAAAGGCAGTCCACGACACTGAGGAAAATGTGTATTTGGTGATGCATGCATTACACGTGGATTTTCCTTTGTACAATACAAAATGACAACTGACGGGGAGGATATCATTCACAAGTTTTATCATATGAAACTACAGTACCGATCAGACCCAACCTAACAGAAAGTAAACTCAGACTAAACCCTGGGTTTACTTTCGGGGTTTACTCTGGGTCCACTCTAGTAAACCCAGAGTAAACCCAGGGAGTAAACCCCAATCAGAAGTATACCCCTGAGGCAGACGCTACATGTGTATTTGGAATATACAAGGGTTGGAAATTACAGGCAGCAAGATAATTAGATAAAAGATAGGTCTGTTTCACATTTCAAAGTCTAAAGAGGACCATAAAAGCCAACCGCGAGTAAACCCCGAGTGGACCCAAAGTAAACCCACACTAGGCACAAATTTTCCAAAAGTAAACCCGGAGTAAACCCCGAAAGTAAACCCAGGGTTTAGTTGGGGTTTACTCAGGTGTTAGGTTGGGTCTGATCGGTGCTGTACAGCTTAACACAGAAATGATAGACTGTATAAGGAAAGCGACATATTGTTAACCGAGGAGCAGGTGGAAGTTCTAATTTTAATTAGATTGATATAATCCATCAGTATGACATAAATATATAAAACTTAAGTGACAATATTGCACAAAGTCCAAACATAAAAAGTCTCAATAAGCATCCCATAATCATAATCAAGATTTAAAGGAATCTTATGTCAAAAAATAATGATCAATGTACAAAATTTTACACTCCTTAACAAGGTTACAGCTTCAAACTACCCAAAGTTACATCCCTGAAGAAATTTAAAATAATATTTAATAATAGTACAGATTTTTTTGGTAGAATAACAATTTATGAATTAAAGGTTCTTGGTGTTCCAATATAAAAAAAATTGTTGTAAATTATATACATGTATATACAGAATAAATATTGATATTATGATTGCAATAAATTCTCAGGTTCATGCCACAGAACTGTACTATCTTTGTTATAAATGCCACTTTTTGCATGCCGGTGTACAGATCAATCTGATACTGATTCTCTAATTGCAGTGTCTGAGTTAACACTGCTGTCATAGTAAACAAGTAACTGTTTACATTGACATCAGAGGACAAGATTGGGGTAATCGGATTCATTCCCACAACGTCTTTTAATGAATGCTTCATCAAGCTTTTTGAGTGGGGGGGGGGGGGGGGGGGGGGGGGGTGTCTCCTGGAATTTCAACTATCGGTGTTTACTCCGTTGGTTTTATATCTGGAGGACTTCCCCGAGTTTAAGCACCAATTCTTGGAGCTGCTGGTTCTCGGCCCAGTGAACGCCGCTGCCCACGATCAGTCCCTGTAGAATGGCGCGTGTGATAGAAATCATCTTCAGCTGCTGGTCCAACTCCTGACACAGGCTACAATGAAGAGTGCAGAACGCTATGATTAATTCAATAGTCTCAATACTAAATTATGGATTTCTACTTGAATTGACTTGTTTAGAACTTTTGTATATCTTGACACCACACAGTGACACCTAAATATTCAGCTGCTGAAAGATTGAGTTAATTTTCAAAATGAACAGTGGCCTAATAAACTACCAGGTACACAAAAAATTGTATCAGAAGAGTCAAATGGGCTGCAATGGTCACACAAGTCTATATGCTTTAATTTACTTAACACTGCCCCAAATTTTGAAAGAAGTATTGTCAAACCCTCAGCCTTCTTAGTTTAAAATGTTCTCCTCTACTTCAAAGTGTAATCTGTAATCTCTAATTTATTTTTAAATGAAACTCTTAAACATTTTTTTTGTAATCCATGAATCAACATAGCAATAGCATATTGCTAAGATAATGATATACCAGTGCATGTACATAGAACTAACAGTGAACTGGAGAATAAAAATCATAAAATACCTCAACTTGTGACCTGCAGCAGAAATATCGAATAGATTAACAGGTAAATGTCAGCGTTACTTTTAAAATCACACACCCAATCAATGACTTGTATTTTCATCTATGAATGATAGAAAGCAGCAAACTGCCTCGGAGTTTCATTTTGGAATTTCAATATACTCTACCTCTGAGTTTCTTGGTCATTGATCTTTTTCGTGTTTTCTTGCTTCTCTTTTAGTTCCTTTAGCAATTGTCTGTTTTCTACCAATATATCTGGAAAAAAAGTCCAATCTATTAATATCAATAAAACACACATTTTTTGTTAAGAAAAACATTGATTTTTCTGAAAATAAGATGATCTTTATGACCTTTTATATACATGTACTAATATTTACATTCAGTGTATATTTCCCCTTATGTTTGCATTGGAAATCTGCGACGTTCAATTTTCTATGAATACACTTTGATAATTCATGCGCAGTGTGCACAAATATAAATGTCTTCACGTGTTTTGAGTAGATTTATTTTTGTAAGATTAAATGAAACGTTCAATCTTACATGACCAATTTGATATGTTCTTTTGAAAAATAATCATTAAATTATATCTACTCCTTCATAAAAAAGATTTTTCTCTACAAAGTTTCTGGCACTATATTTTTAGTCACAGAAGCCAACTAAATAACATGTTAATATGGCTGTTCCATGTATGTTTCATATCCCTGACTGAAGGCGTATATAATGGCTTTACAGCGACAATACACATATATTTCATAAAAATTGACATCAGTATGAATATAAATATAAGCATTGTTAGCACGGTATGATAATTTGTCTGCACCGCTTGGTGTGTTACAGGACCGACGACATCCAAAAATAAACATTCAATGCTTAAATATATTCATGACAACATGATGTGTACCATCACGTCTATCATTCTATCTTAAAAAGTACATGTATGGTTTGTAGCTTGCTATTAAAATACATGTAGTTTAAAAAACAAAAATGTCTTAATAAGTTATTTGTGGCCATAACTCTGATGATGAAAATTCTATTGCAATAGGTATCCTTTATATAAGTAAGACCATCTCAGCTTACTAATACAAGTATACATGTATTTATGTTTGGGATAATCTTGGACTTTGGCCTTGAAAATAATAGGGTTAAATTTCTCTTTAACATCCTGCAAACAACAACACAGAACAGGCAAGACAAGGCTTTATCAAAAGATACATTTGTTTTTTTGCTACAAAGTGTGGAAACACACCACACCAAACTATAAAATGGCTAAAGAGTAACATATATTAACTTGGAGTTAATATTTGAACCGAGTCTTGATAAAACAAAGTGAATGAATTAAAAGCCCCTCTAAATTAAAATTCAAAATCTAACCTCTGTTTTCTCTCTTCACATGGTCAAGTTCTTCTTGATATTTTGTGCAATCCTGAAGAATTAACCACAAATCCTCTTCAATACTTTCATTTCAAAACTCAAAATTTTTAGTTTGAATCAAACTTAAATACTCAAACAGCCATGCAGATTTTCACTGTCTGTGTTGGACAAATTGTATGTATATATTTTTTGTACCAGCTAAAAGATAATTGACTTTCATCTTCAATTCATAAAAAACAATTATATCTAAAACCCAACACATTTTAACTTACCGGGTATATACAGACTACATAAGGGTCATTATCAAAAATTGTCGATATTTTGGTACTAAAAATTTTAAAAATTCTACATTGTGATTTTAACTCATTTATTACTTGATTATATAAACCAAAGTATGATACATGTATGAGTGAGTTTTGCAATCTTAATCACATCACGTTAAGCTCTGATGGCATGTCATGTAAACTGTGTTGAAGTAAAATGTCATTCCTGTTACCAGATATGAATGTTTTGAGATTTATTAAATTAAATTAAATTTCTAAATTTTCAATATCAAATTGACTTATTGCAGTATTATTCAACATATATGTGAATGATTGTTCAGAAGCGTGGATTTCATTTAAAATATACAATGTGCAAGTGCAACAATTGAAGTTAGATTCATTTTTCAATTTTTGCAATTTGCACAAAATGCTTCCAAAAAACCCTAACATACATATGAATGTTTCAACAAATCTATATTTATTATCTTAATATACTGTGAAACTATCATTTAGAATGTACAAAGCAAATTGCAATTAATTAAAAAAAACTTCCATTGTAACGGGATGGACAAAGCATTAACAGGAATGACAATGGTGTATCAGAAAAAACATTTATCAGGATGTAAGACGATTTCACATTCTTATTGCTGGCATGTGATAAGAACAAGTACCTCTAAAACATCTAGCAATTGAATATCACATTATTTAGATGCAAATGCACACATTTTTAGAAAAAAGAACAATGGTAAAAAGAAGGAAAGATAGAGACAGAAAAAGAAGTGCGATCTTGGTGCTTGTAATAAGGATATTAATGTATTTTCTATTCACATTTGTTATATGCTATAACAATACTTTGGGTTGTTTAAGCTTCAAGAAACCCAATCCAAAAAATTAGTAATTCACAGTCCTTTTCAAATTGTCGTTGTTTTTTCAGAGGAAAACCAAATAATATTGTAATTTTAAACTTTGAGATGTGTCAATTTTAAAAGTAACAGGAATGACGATTCGGTGTAAATCTGCATCATTCAACTTTCAAATTTCAACTTTTTTTTTATGTCCATTGGACTTTATTAAACAGTTCATCATTAACTTAACTCTTATCAATGAGTTGTTATTGTAACACAAAATAACTGGGGAAAACAGAATTCAATTGTCACTACTGTTACAGTAAATGCCATTTCTGTTACCCTAACTTTTACATAAAAAACACAACTTTCTTTACATAAATATTTTCTTTAAACAGTTTTAGTGTTTTTATACCAACATTTATATATGATGACAATTATGATTTTATTCTAATTATCATAGATTTCTATATTATCCATTTTACGTGATCAGATATCATTGCTGTTACTTGACATTCCTGTTACCAATCACAAAAGTGTTTATGATAAGCTAACAAATTGTTTCTAAATTCATTATCAATATTTGATGTGTTTAAGCAACAATTTCTAACGATATCAATCATACTTGATGTGCTTAAAATGAGTTCTTTGAACACAAATAATGTCAAAATATTCCATAATGTCATTACTGTTACCATTTGTGTCCTTCCTGTTACCTTTAAATGAGGTAACAGAAATGACAGTAACAGGAATGACAAAATCACATATATTGTAGAGTAAATCATATAGACAACTACTGCTGATATTGATTGTAAATGGATATTAGTTTAGTATACTATTGATAAACTATGCAAGTTAAAAGAAGTAAATTTCTTGTTTATTTAGGGAGTTACATTGGTAACAGTAATGATACTTGCTAAAGATAACCATGCAGTGAACTCTCTGAGAGAGAATTTTTATCATTTATTTGATGTGAATGGGTTATATTTTCCCTACCATCAAACTTAATGAATAAAGTGGGCTGTTTTTGTGTTAATTCAGAAGAGTTAGGGTGTATAATTATCAATTTAATCTTTATTTTACAATATGGTAACAGGAATGACACTAATTTATGGACAGATACATTGGTTGAAATATATTGCTTATCTTACTTGCAAAATGTGAAAAAATATTTTCCACATGTTAATTAAGATATAACAAAATCCAGGTGAAGAAACTACTGAACAATTGTTGTCATTGATAAAATTATGAAAGCTAATTAAGCATACCATTAGTATGCACAAAGCTTTTCTTGAAGAATACAACTACATACTTGCTTGTAATCTTTAATTTTGTGCATGTTAATCTTCAATGACTATTGTAAAATATTACACTAGAGAAGTATCAACAATTGTGTCCAAAATATTTATGCTAGCAAATACAGAATTATTTTTGCCTATGGACATGAATTTCGGCAATTTTTGAGAATGACCCATAATTGTTCTTTGATGCTTTAAACATCAAAATCTGAACTTGACAATGGACAAACCTTGAGAGTTCTCATGATATCGGACACAAGTGTACACTGTCTCTCCATCAGATTCTCCAGATACCTGTCAACAAAAACATCAGTGAAAGACTATATGTATCTCCAGCAGACTCTAGGACCATGTCAACACAACAGGCCACACCATGTTTCAGAATATTAACAAATGTACACTGCATTAAAATAGTTTACAAAAATCCATTCAGCAATTATTTTTCACACTGCCACAAAAAACAAAGCATTATCACACCAGCTTTAAAAATCCTATGTATGCTTTTTCTTATGTGATTAAACTTCAGGTAGGGAAATAACTTTTACTAGTTTTATAATACTGGTATTTTTTATTCATATTAAATTATATTATTTTTTTTTTAATTTGAACATTATAAACATTTTTCTATCAAAGTGACTTCATTCAACACATATGCTTCCTGGACCCCAGACACATTAGGTAAAATATAGGTATAAGAAAATATAAGTAAGATTTACTCTAAAGATTTAATCTTCATGCAGTTACTCTGATTAAAAATCTTTATATATCGGAAAAGACAAGATTTAAAATTCACAATGAATTGAAAGGGAAATAACTAGTCATTGGTAAAATAGACTCATCATCCATTTCTCAAGAACAAAAACCTGAACATCCTCCATTTATAGCAAACTTACGCTTGCTCTGGTGTTTGGAATAGAACATCTCCTCCCCCTCTTTCAGGTTGATTGAACAGCTCAGATATAATGGCTTCACTTCTTTCCAATCTATTAAAATCAAAATGACAAAATTAATAAGTACATGTACTTTGTATGAATATGGATCAACTTCTGACAAATAATTATTTTTTTTTTACATCTCAGTAAAGTATGCAAAGTTATGAAAATGTTATCAGTGGGTCTGTTACAAGGGAGATGTGAAGAAAATTTGATGCAAATTTTCATCAATTTTACCATTGATGAAAAGTTGAAAATTTTGAAGAAAAAGATCATACTAAAACTCTCTCTCGTAAAACTACATGTACATGTACTTGCCTCTTTCTGACAAGGTTTACTCTTTCCTTGTACATTGTCTGCTCAAACAAATCATCAAGTCCATTGGAAACTCTGGATATAAAAAAATATATTTATTTCAAACAAAACAAAGAGGCCCAGGGGCCACATCTCTCACCTGAGCAACGATAGAAACAACTCTGATCAAAACAGCTTTATAGTATAAAATATAAAAATATATCTTGACAATTAGGTAACGTATTACTTGTTTAAAAAGATATTTAGATTTTTTTCCCCACATACATGTTTTCTTATTTTAAACATTGAGCCCTTCTTGTTTTTCCAGTTTTTGAAAGCAAGATTTTCAAAGATTTTTATGTAAATATTTAACCTCCATTGTAGCCTCACACTACTGCCAGAATCATGATTTGAACAAATTTACATTTATGGTAACTGAGGATGCTTCCACACAATGTCATAAGTTTCAGCTTTTCTAGCTAATTGATTATTTAAAAGATTTTTCAAGATATTTTTTTAATCCAATGTAAAAATGTGGCCCAACCCTAATATAATGATTTAATAAACCTTGAAACTAATCTACACAACCTGAGGCTGCTTCCCCACAAGTTTCAGCATTACGGGCCAAAAAATTTTTGAGAAGAAGGTTCATTAAAAATGCCAATAAATTTTCAATAATTCTAAATTATCTCCTGTTGAAAGAGGTTGTGGCCCTTCATTTTTACAAACTTGAATCTCCTTTACACATACCTAAGGATCCTTTGTGCCAAGTTTTGTTAAAATAGGCCCTGTGGTTCTTGATAAGAAGTTGAAAAGTTTACAAACCGACTCAAAAAAGCTTTCTTGAGCTTTCAGCTAAGGTGAGCTAAAAATAACAGGGAGAATGAGTTTGAGTTCTCTTACTTGTCTTTTAAATCTTTCTTGGAGATCTCCCCCAACTCCACAGAGCCTGAAATAATCAAAAATAAAAATGATCACATATTTCATGCTTTTTAAAAATCTCCAAAATATCATATATAATTATTGGTAGTTTGGTACAAAAGCCTTTTCTACTTTATTTTATTTTTTCATTCATATGTTGTGGTGGTAACAATAGAGAAACCGTTTGTAACACCAGAGCACATTACTCCATTTTATTGACCTACAAACAGATAGACAGTGCACATAACATTCAGTCCTATGATGTTGTACACAATATCGAATATACAAGACAAATGGTTATGAACAGTTTCCAGAATACATATACTTCATTGGGGTTGGAAAACAATGTTTCCTTCTAGATAAGTGCATACATATGCCATACTGGTAGTTATATCAGACTCCCGGATGTCCCACACCTTTTATGATTTGTCCCAAGATGTTATGCACCACGACGTTTCGCTCTTATATCAGCCTGAAATATCTCATATTATTTTAACCATTTTCTTTGATTGCTGTCAATCTAAAACATGTTTATTTAATTTTTCTAGCTATAGAAGTCATGCATTTTAATTCTGTAAGCACAAATTCATGAACTTAAATGCCTTCTCATTATCATTTACAATTTTGTTAAACAAATTATACATGTTGTATATAGAGCACTTGTTGGGAACGAAACATTAAAACGCAAGCCATCTCAGTATTTAACAGAAAAGGAGCCAACCATCTCAAAGCAATCCATGCAGACGAGTGAAACATCACACGTTCATGTTACCTTTATATGTAAAATGTTATAAACATAATACTCAGTGAAAATCTTGGTTAGACTATTTAATTAAAGTCGACATTGATTAATATTCAACTATAGTCTGTACCAAGTTATTGCTTCCATTACTTTTTGATGATTTTTAATAAAAATACACATATCTGTGAAAGAAATACAGTTGAAATCGATAAAAGGCAAAATATCCAAGATATCTTCATTGACACATTTTCATTTTTCACTCATAAAAGTTCACATGAACGAAAACTGATTTCTTACGGAGATTTGTAATGGGAAATGTTTACATCTTTTCTCCATTCAGAAATTATTCAGAATACCTCGCACAATTTTTCAACGTTATCATTCGGGCTACTTCATGGCTGATGCAATGCAAAATCCCCGTAGACTTTCTATTTTGGGTTGTGTATTGAAACCTGAAGCGGCAGAGGGGGTGTTTCAAAACAGATAAACTGGACATTTTTCATATTAGTGGATGAACGTACTTTGAGCACAAAGGTATTTATGATTATCTAAATATCAAGCTAAAAGTGGTGGAAGCAAAAACTCGGGACAGAGTATAATTGATTTCGCTGCTACACGCTGACATTGATTTAAAAGCCAAAGACTACTTCACTGGTATCGCCAGCTGTTGAACGCAAGTTGTAAATTGTTTATGGAAATAAAAGGTCATTGCAATGAACAAGTGATAATTGACCAGACTTGATATTAAAATGGTGAAGACAGTTGGAAGAATCACATTTCAAGTTATAAAACAGCTGCTACCTGCACTGATCTGAATTTGTTGATTTTCTATTTCTTCTTGTATCCAAATCTCTTCATCTGCAGCTGATGCCATTATTTGGCTATGGAAAAAGAAAAAACGATAATACTCAATAACAATTGATGATCTTAAACATATGATTTTCAATTTTCCAGACATAGTCAACTTAAAGCGCTTATGGGTTTGCCTCTAGACCTACCCAAAATGGGCTTTCTACTGTTTGGTTATTTGAAAATGTCCTTCGACATCCCCACCCAAATACCTGAGGGGTCAGGAACAATAAAAATACCTGCTTCTTTTGAGAAAAAATAATCATTGAAATTGCCAACTGCTACACATTTTATATAATTTAAACAGGCTTTCTATATATTTGCGTTTAAAATACTCACAATATATCTTCGACGTTAAGATGAAGTCTTGTTTACATTTTTATTTCCCGCCACATGTATATTTCCGGTCTGTAAAACCATATCGTACAACCCGCAAAACTCCGGAAGGTGAAGACTGTTGACCATGCAATGTGATGCAAGATCTGTGTATTTAAATTCTTGCTGCACTCGCCCCAACGGTCGCACCGTAAAACATAAATAGTTAGTACATTTAAGTTTTCCGTTACGCTTTTGAGCAAACTAAATGCAAACGATTGTGAGATTCATAAATAAACATCAACAAACTATTTATAAAACATATTGTATTGATAACGAATCATTATACATGTATATATAAACAACTGATATAAAATAGATCGTTTATAGTAAAATTGATACCCTTGTAAAGTGATTAACTTGATTATATTTTCAATTAATTTTCCGTATGAATTCCGGATCCGTTCCGCGTTTTAGTAACATCGACACTCATTCAAAAAATCAAACACTAATTAAAGATTGTTCAAGTTCATTAAAAAATATTATTAGATTATTTATAAAACTGAGTGACATGGGACGAAAATTTTAAGGCTAAATAAAGGGATTTTGCATCGCCCAGAAATAAAATTTATATTGTGCAAGAATGACAGTGGCTTGTACGATTTTTAAGATTGTTAACAGAATTTAGAAAAATCGAACACAATTTAGAAAACATAAATGAAAAAAATGAAAGAAATAAAAACTGTTATTTTCATTTATGAAAATGAAAAAGTGAGGATCATATCATCCCGGCCCACACTAGCCACCTTCTTGGAGTTTGTCATTAGTATCATTACAAATTTAAAAGTAAATGCATTGATTTAGAATTTAGAACTTTTTGTAATCAGTATTAGTAAGCCAATATATAAAAAGTGTATATCTTTAATCTAATAACATTGAATTAGGTAGTGGCTGATAAGGCAGATCCATGTACATAATTGTGTTAATTGTGTTTTCATCTGTTTATCATTATGCACAATGCATGAAGAACTAATGAACACGTTTTCAGTTTTTCATACTTTATGGTCGTATTTCGGTATTGACAATTAAGTACAATTTTAGGACATATACTCCTTTCCGCCGTTAGAACTTACGATTCATACGTACAAATTTTAATGTGTATAGCCCGTTTTTATCTAGCTTATCACGGTTATCCTGACAATATTATATCATTATTGTCACAATGAAGATTGTGTTATTCGTTGTCAACATGATTTTAATAAGTATGATATCGTTTCAAATTAGTTCAATGATAATCAACATATTTGACGAGTCTCCACAAACATCAAAGGCCAGGCACGGAGGTAACCAGCGTTTTACAAAAGAACTTACGACAAAGTCGTAAATATTTTCAGTTTCATGGAATAATATTTAGGGAAATAAAATATATAAAACCATTTATTTACAAGTGCTTTGATATCCATAATTATATTTTACAGCCATTAGAATAAAAAAAAAAATGATTAGTTCGTGATTAATTAGCATTCATTGATTTGGTCGTAAGTCGTAAGTTTTTTTAAACTGTCAGATGCACACGAGAACACAGTTGTACTGGTAAAACTATACTAATTATGATAGTACACGTATCTATTACGTTTCATTTTGCACACCTAGAGCTTTGTGTACAAATACCAAAGTCATGAACACAACTGTAAAAAATGTATCAATGAGAAAAATAAGTGTCGAGATATCACCTGATAAAAAATAAAATTTATCATCCCTTACTAAAAGAATCTCTTTAAAAAAAGATGTAAAAGCGTATACCGTAGAAATAAGTTGTCTGTGTGAAATAAACCGTATGTGCGAATATATCTATACAAAAAAAGTCATGTACATTGATCAAGCTTCATATACACGTGTTGATTATGATAAGTAGTAATTACTACTTATTTTTTGCAGAAAGCTAATGTCATGCTGTAAATTTTGAATTTACTGGGTGGGTGAAAATACAAAAAAAAATGTATTTACACCCACCCAATAAATTCAAAATTTACAAAATGACACTAAGTTGACACATATCAAACATTGTTCTACTACTGTCTTTTGAGACCACTTGCCTGACAGTCCCAGTTATAGGGGCATGTATATAGCTGATGTACAGAATGGTCATATCAAGAACACACCTTTTGCTTTTATACTAGTGTATGGTTAAAGGGATATTTTAGTTAACACGTCCAAGACGAAAACGTTGGTTTTGACATTTAAAATCTTTTGCCATATCATATCAATACAAACAATGCGTAAGTCAGTGTCAGCATCATTATTTAGTATAACTTTAATATTGCTAACAGTTGTGATGGTTTAAAAAAAAAAGATATATATGTATGCGTTTGCCATTTTTGATTACGTGAGCAATAATTGACCAAAGAGATCATAAAAATTACTTGCATTGATACCCGAACCAATTAGAAAGTACAATGTATTACTTTAAGACGCTGTAAACCTTTCTACTTTGGACATGAAAAATAATGAAATATTTTCTAAATTTCAAAATCAATTTACTTTTAAATCAAACTTTAGCAAAATCTACAGAAGAAAAAGAAAAAGAATGCCATTCTTTCATTATAATTAGGTACATGTATTTCAAAGTTCATATTTTTATGTTAATTAAATGATGATTTTCCTTCCGAGAAATGATATTCTGGTCTCAACTTGTTTCGTCTGTAGATGAATAGCAGTCGATGAGTTTTGTTATCAAATCTTTGACACATCAAATACAGGTGGCTGGGTGATTACATGGACAGGTGCTGGTGACCTTCACATGGAGAATGTCCCCGAATATCTATACACAAAACTGACCTCGTGCGTTTTAACTGGATCGATTTCTGACGTTAAAATACATAAAGAACTTAAGATCATTATGATTCAAAATTCCGCCATCGGATTCGTTTAATAAAACAAAAATGGAAATCCAGCGTTTCATTACAAGATTAGAAAAGTAAACGGGCTTCACCAGATACTAGATTTGATAAATTTTGATGTTTCTATTCCAACAACTATATTTTTTCTTCTACATGTTGTTACAACACAGTGACTGACAGTGTAGACCCGTTCTAAAACACCCATACCATGAATATCTTTCTTATCTCAGCACTTTCACAACTATTACGGAATGCATTACCTTGGCTTCAGCATTTAAATGATAAAATGTTTTAAAAAGAAAAATAATCCCAAGTAACCAAAAGGAAAGTTTTTAAGGAGAGGCCTTTGTGCAATGAAAATGTTGCTGTATTGATCTGAAGTTGTCCAGATGAAAAAAGTCTGGATATCTACAATTCAATGAATTTTTCCATATACTTGTATACTGGTAGATATATGGATAACCTTTTTAATACATAACATCACTAAAATATTATAGACATCAGACTGATTTTGAAAATTGTTCAATGTATGGTATTTCTTTTATTATATCGAATGTGAGGAGTTTCTTCTATTTAGGATGTTTTAAGGATGATGATGTTTTTAAAGATGTTCCAGCGAAGTGTGTTGTAAGAAAACAAATCAGACTCATCTTTCTTGTAACTCCTTGACGTACAAAACGTACAATATATTTTGAGTATTCTTACTTTAACAAGGTATGTCTTCACTATTCACTGTCATGTAAAAATTCCACTCCTACCACTACTGAAAACCCCACAACAGTAGAGAGGACATTATATAAATTGTGTCCATGTGTTAATTCCTTCAGAAGATATCAAAGAATGTCACGTAGAAAAACGTACCGGAGGCCAAACTCTGACACACGCCGGCGGCAATCACTTGCGCATGCTCATTGTCTCCATACTCTGTGACCAGAAAACCAAGGACGACTCCAACAGGGGCCACTGCAGCGAAAGCCGGCAGGGATGTAAAGACGGACTTATACGTGTGCAGGTTCTCACTGAGTTGGAGTCCCACAATGAACGCCACCACACACTTGTGGAGGGCCAGGATCCCCAGCAGATTCCATACTCCCGACTCTGTGTGCCCCAGCCCCAAAAGCTAGACCGTAGAAAACCACGTGAAAGGAAAAAGCTCGAAATAAAACAAACGCCCTATGTTTGTACAGAGTGTGCTCTTTCTTTGCTATAGTTTTTTCACGTCCCACCTTTTGATCAAATTCCTTCTCAGCTTGTACATGTTTGTCTCTGTCCATCTTACTTTCACCTATCGGGCTCCTATCAGCATATTTTGATGTTATTATTATACCCCCCCCCTCCCCGGCAAACAAACTTGGGGGGGGGGGGGTATATACGAATCACCTTGTCCGTCCGTCTGTCCGTCTGTCTTTGAAATCGTGTCTGGCTCATATATTTCTTATGGAGAAACATTGGAAGTTCTTCACACAAAGATTGCTTATGACCCAAGGGTGTGTCATGATTTTGACCCAAGACCATTTGGGCAAGTTCAAAGTCACTAGAGGAAAAGTGCAAAATTCTTGTCTGGTCTTTATCTTTCTTGTGAAGAGACATTGGAAATTCGTACTTCACACAAAGATTGCTTATGACTTAAGGATGTGTCATGATTTTGACCCAAGGTCATTTGGGCAAGTTCAAGGTCATTTGAAGGAAAAGTGCAAAATGTGTCCCTGTTATATTATAAATTGTTTTGGAGTTGAAAGTTCTTACTTTACACAAAGATTGCTTATGACCTGAACGTGTGTCATGATTTTGACCTAAGGTCATTAGAGCAAGTTCAAGTTCATTGAAAAGAAAAAGTTTATAATTTGTGTCCGGTCTATACCTTTCTTATGGAGAAACACTGGACGCTCCTACTTCACATAAAGATTGCTTATGACCCGAGGGTGTTTCAGGAACATGACCAAGATTCATTTGTGCAAGTTCAAGGTCATTGTTTAAAAAATGCATATTTCCTGTCTAGGCCATATTTTGTGATGGAAAATGATTAGATGCTAAAATTTGACTAAAGGATTGCTTGTGACCTGTAAATTTGTCTTGATCTTGAACTTTGGTCATTTTTGCAAGTTCAAGGTCACAATAAGAAAACTGGTGCATCCATTACTAATACTTGAGTTATTATTTTTTCTTATTGTTTGTGAGCTTGCTCACAGTACCTCTAGGTTTTGTTAAGTCAACGTCAGCTACCACAATCTCAATATTTTCCATTTTAAAACGGTGATCAGGATATTGACAAGCCCCAGTTAAGTTTTCGATGAACAGAAGGAGAAAAAAATCCTACAACCGAGAGAGTTCCGGATACTGGGTACTGGATCTTGAACATTCCATTTAACAGTTCTGACGATTCTGGAGTTAGTGTAAAATGGCTGTGGCATAAAAGACGCCACCAGCGAAGCAGTTCAACAATCTTATGTAACGTGTATGTAACTATGTAACTGCATAAGAGAGTTGATTAAAATCAACTCTAAGAAAGAGTATATCTTTAACGTAATAACATTGTAAATTTCCAAGAATTTGGTTGTGGCTGAAAAGGGAGATTGATGTACATTATTGTATTGTGTATTTCCTTCTTTATGCTCAATGGAATTATGTCAATTCATATACCTGTGGTATATAAAATAATTACTAATATCATTGAAAACAATTAAGACCAGCGTGTAAGAACTAATAGACATATACTTTCAGTTTTATCGTACTTTATGGCCGTATTACGGTCTAGTCCTCCTTTGTCCGCCATTAGAAAGCTTGGTTTTATCTTATCATGGTAATCTCGACAATATTATATCATTATTGTCACAGTGAAAATTGTGTTATTCGCTGTCAACATGATTATAAAAGGTATGATATCGTTTCAATTTAGTTCAATGATAATCAACATATTTGACGAGTCTCCGCAGACATCAAAAATCAGACACGGAGGTAACCAGATGCAAGAACACAGACGTGAACACAGATGTACTGGTAGACCTACACTAATCATTTAGTAGTATATGTATCTACATGAAAAAATGACAATAACAAACCGTCAACCATCTCAAAAATCCATAAAACGAAATACAAATTCAAAGCAGAGCAACACGGACCTCCAAAATAATAGAGGTAGGATCAGGTGCCTAGGAGGAGTGATCATCCTCTGCTGACCGGTCACACCCGCCGTGTGCTCTTTGTCGTAATTGGAAAAAAACGGAAAAGTCCGTAGACAATTAGGTGATAAATTATGGTATAACAATTAGTATGAAAAACGTCAGTCAGCATGCGACCCAGTGGATGATTGTATTTGCTGACAAGGTCGTTGTATCGACCATAGAACTTACGAAAAGATGACTCCAAACGAGCCTGTTGATAGTCCTGTTTTATCAACTTGTTTGTCAGTAGCTTGCCTCGCCTTAGAAACTGTTCATAGGAAGAGCATGCCCTTGCGTATCGAATTAACTGAGAGACAAAAACACCATATGCAGGTGATGAAGGTATATTGCTACATAAGTAAGGAAAGTTGGCTATAGAAAATTGAAGTCATCGCGTTTATCATAAAGTTTTGTTGTTAGGTTACCATCAATGTCCATTTCCAGTAAAATATCCAAATATGAAACAGATGACGAGACTCTGTGGTATCTTTTATTTCAAGTTCACTGGGATATAACGAGTCGACGTAAGTATGGAAATAACAATTGTTAATTGATAATACGTCGTCGATATACCTGAATGTTGAGTTGAAGGCCACAGCGAGTGATGTATTACATTTCATTTAGCACACCATGAGCTTTGTGTACAAATACTAAAGTCATGTACACAACTGTAAAAAATACATGTGAAAGAAAGTGTCGAGATATCACCTGATTAAAAAATAAAATTTATCATCCCTTACTAAAGGAATCTTTAAAAAAAGATGTGAAAGATGTAAAAGCGTATACCGTAGAAATAAGTTGTTTGTTTGGAATAAACCGTATGTGCGAATATATCTATACATGTACATTGATTAAGCTTCATATACACATGTTGATTATGATAAGTAGTTACTACTTATTTTTTGCAGAAAGCTAATGTCATGTTGTAAATTTTGAATTTCCTGGGTGGGTGTAAATACAAAAAGAAATGTATTTACACCCACCCAATAAATTCAAAATTTACAAAATGACACCAAGTTGACACATATCAAACATTGTTCTACTACTGTCTTTTGAGACTACTTGCCTGACAGTCCCAGTTATAGGGGCATGTATATAGCTGATGTACAGAATGGTCATATCAAGAACACACCTTTTGCTTTTATACTAGTGTATGGTAAAAGGGATATTTTAGTTAATACGTCCAAGACGAAAACGTTGGTTTTGACATTTGAAATCTTTTGCCATATCATATCAATACAAACAATGCGTAAATCAGTGACAGCATCATTATAATTTAGTATAACTTTAATATTGTTAACAGTTGTGAACGAAAAGATATATATGCATGCGTTTGCCATTTTTGATTACGTGAGCAATAATTGACCAAAGAGATCATAAAAATTACTTGCATTGATACCCGAACCAATTAGAAAGTACAATGTATTACTTTAAGACGTTGTAAACCTTTCTACTTTGGACATGAAAAATAATGGAATATTTTCTAAATTTCAAAATCAATTTACTTTTAAATCAAACTTTAGCAAAATCTAAAGAAGAAAAAGAAAAAGAATGCCATTCTTTCATTATAATTAGGTACATGTATTTCAAAATTCATATTTTTATGTTAATTAAATGACGATTTTCCTTCCGAGAAATGATATTCTGGTCTCAACTTGTTTCGTCTGTAGATGAATAGCAATCGATGAGTTTTGATTTCAAATTTTTGACACATCAAATACAGGTGGCTGGGTGATTACATGGACAGGTGCTGGTGACCTTTACCTGGAGAATGTCCCCGTATATCTATACACAAAACTGACCTCGTGCGTTTTAACTGGATCGATTTCTGACGTTAAAATACATAAAGAACTTAAGATCATTATGATTCAAAATCCGCCATCGGATTTGTTTAATAAAAAAAATGGAAATTTAAAAAAAAAAAATATTTATATGCGTTTGCCTTTTTTAATAATGTGAGTAATAATTGACCAAAGATATCATAAAAATTACTTGCATTGATACCCAAACCA
This sequence comes from Magallana nippona, assembly GCA_033439105.1. Taxonomy (NCBI): domain Eukaryota; kingdom Metazoa; phylum Mollusca; class Bivalvia; order Ostreida; family Ostreidae; genus Magallana; species Magallana nippona. Next base: position 3,985,845 of record CM065923.1, read on the forward strand.
ATTATAAAGTAAAATGTATTAACTTTTAGATAAAGTAAAACTTTCTACTTTAGACATGAAATATAATTGAATATTTTCTAAAATTATTTAAAAATCACTTAACTTTTCTGGTTTTCGACTTGTCAAAAGTAAATTTGATTAATTGTTCATTAAATCAAAATGAAAGGAAATTAAAATATCAATTTTTTTTATCCTTTTTAGTATTATACAACTTGGCATAGAAATAGTAATCAAAGTTTAGGATCTAACAAGGACTATATTTTTGGTGGAACATTAGCGTAGGAAAATATCACATGTTTTTGCAGTTCAGAATTGCTGTAGATTCATGAGTTTATTCAGCATTTTTAAAACAATAACATTAATCATGGATTTTTAAAACTAATTTGAACTAATAATAAGATACTAGGACTTAGAATATGTTTTTAAAACATGATTTGCCTATCAAATTACATTTTTCTAAGCTTTTTTATGTGCTCATTCTATAAATAGATTTGTGTGAAAAAATCACTAAAATCGGATTTTCTCTCTTATTAGAAGGTCAATATATTAACTTTTCTGTCGATTTATACCTCTATGTAAAGTCTTCATAATATGTAAAAATCAGATATATTTTATTATTGGAAGCAAAGAAAAATAATCAAAATTTAAGAAAATTAGAAGGAATGCCAGCTAAGCAATATCAATTTTGGTTTAAATATTTATTTCAATTTAGTAGTATAAGCTGATAGACATTCTGATATTCTATCATTTCATTGAAGAATACAAAATTCATATCTTAAACAGATGTCTACAAAACTGCAGATAACTACATTTATTTTTATCATCCTTTAAGTTGAGAAAAAATGTAGTGACCTTGACCTCACCTTCATGCGAAAATAAGGATGTCAAATTTGATTAAACTGATGCAATCATTTGGTTATATGATCTGTTTGACTGTGTTAAAATTTCATGAATTTCTTGATATAAGAAGTATGTCTAAAACCGAGAAGACTCCTTCCTTAAATCAAACTCTGGGAAAACCTAAAGGATAAAAAGAAAAAGAATGCCATTCTTTTATTATAATAAGGTACATGTAAATGTATTTCAACATTCCTATATTTATGTTAATTTAATGACGTTTTTCCTTCGGAGAATTGATATTCTGGTCTCAGCTTGTTTCGTCTGTAGATGAATTAGAATAGCAGTCGATGAGTTTTGTTATCAAATCTTTAACACATCAAATACAGGTGACTGGGTGATTATATTGACAGGTGCTGGTGACCTTCACCTGGAGAATATTCCCGTATATCTATACACAAGACTGACCTCGTGCGTGTCAATTGGATCGATTTCTGACGCTGAAATACATTAAGAACTTTAAATCATCATGATCCAAATTCCGCCATCGGATTTGTTTAATAAAAAAGAAAATGGAAATCCAGCGTTTCATTACTAGATTAGAAAAGCAAACGAGCTTCACTGGATACTAGATTTTATCAAATCTGGATGTATCTATTCCAACAAGTACATTTTTTCTTCTAGACGTTGTTACAACACAGTATAGACCGTTCTAAAACACCCATGCCATGAATATCTTTCTTATCTCAGCACTTTCACAACAATCACGGAATGCATCACTTTGCTTTCAGCATTAAACTGATAAAATGTAAAAAAGAAAATCAATCCCAAGTAACCAAAATGAAAGTTTTTGAGCAGGGTCTTTGTGCAATGAAAATGTTGCTGTATTGATCTGAAGTTGTCAAGATGAAAAAAAGTCTGGATGTCTATAACTCAATGATTTTTTCTATATACTTGTATACTGGTAGATATATGGATACCCTTTTTACATACAAAATACAAAAAAGATATTGATGAAAGTTAACCATTTTAAAACATGCTGAATCTTACAATAATTAAGTTTAAAAGAAGAAAGTGTTTAATATTATCGATATTATTTCAAGCATGTAATAAATAATAATTTATTAACGATCTGTTATATTTAATATTAAGCCATTCCTTTTTCTATAAACATACATCTAGATGACACACATACAGGAAATAAAACACAGTTTGAAAGAAAATTCCACCATTCCGTTCCCGAAAACTTTGAAAGTAACATAGACATCAGGCGGATTTTGAAAACTGATGAAGATATTTCTTTTATCATATCGAATATTAGGATTTTCATCTATTTAGGATGTTTTAAGGATGATGGTGTTTTTTAAGTTGTTCCAGCGAAGTGTGTTGTAAGAAAACAAATCGGACTCATCTTTCTTGTAACTCCTTGACGTACAAAACAATTACAATATAATTTGAGTATTCTTACTTTAGCAAGGTATGACTTCACTATTCACTGTCATGTAAAAATTCCACTCCTACCACTACTGAAAACCCCACAACAGTAGAGAGGACATTATATAAATTGTGTCCATGTGTTAATTCCTTCTGCAAGATCTCAAAGAATGTCACGTAGAAAAACGTACCAGTAGCCAAACTCTGAAGCACGCCGGCGGCTATTACTTGCGCATGCTCATTGTCTCCATACTCTGTGACTAGAAAACCAAGGACGACCCCAACAGGGGCCACGGCAGAGAAAGCCGCCAGTGATGTAATGACGGACTTTAATGTGTGCAGGTTTTCACTGAGCTGAAGACCCACACTGAACGCCACCACACACTTGTGGAGGGCCAGGATCCCCAACAGACTCCATACACCCGACTCTGTGTGCTCCAGTCCCAAAGCCAGACCCTCAAAAACCATGTGAAAGGAAAAAGCTAAAAGTAAAACAAACGCCCTTAGTTTAGAAAGAGTGTGCTCTTTCTTTGTAATAGATATTTCACGTTCCTCGTTTTGACCCAATTCCTTTTCAGCTTGGGTATGTTTGTCGCTGTCCATCTTATTTTCACCTCTCGCGCTCTTTGCAGTATCTTTTGATGTTGTTACTTTTGTTAATTCAACGCCAGTGACCCCAATTTTTGTATTTTCCATGGTAAAATGGTGACCAGAACCTTGACAAGCGCCAATCAAGTGTTCGATGAACAAAAGGAGAAAAAATCCGGCACCTGACAGGGCCCCGGATACTGGGTACTGGATCTTGAACATTCCATTTAACAGTTCTGACGATTCTGGAATTAAGTGTAAAATAGCTGTTGCGAAAAAGACACCACCTGCGAAGCAGTTCAACACGCTTATGTAACGCTGAAACAGCCTCTCCTTGGAAAATTTGCTCTCTAGAAGACGAAGCAATCCATGAGGTAAAATCCCGATTAGAAAAGTCGCAAAGAAAAGAACGAATATCGAAATAATTTTGGCGGTGGATTTCATGTTGACCGGGTAGATTTTACACCTGGGCACACAGAACGCCACTGGGCCACTGTAATCTTCACAAGGTTGGATAACCGGTTGAAAAGAATGGGCTAAATTGATCGACCTCTGCGCCAGTGTACAGATCATCTGAATACCCCTGGCTGCAGTCGTGTATGGTGGTAAATTCTCGTTATCTTTGACATGTCGATGGGTAGGAGCATCTGAGCGATAAGAAATGATATTTGTCACCGTAATTATAACACATGCATTCACTAAATTGAAATAAAACTTTATCGCGCGGTATCAGTAGTGTTTTTCCGAACAGAAAGTGAAATCACCTTTTTAACTGGGAGATTCAAATGAAAACTCAACGTTCAAGAGAGCTTTTTCGATTACCCGTCGTCCGTCATCTGTCTTTCTATCTTTTTGTTGGTTCACAGTTTCAAATTTTCTTTATTAGCTACTTAGCTAATTTTAACATAATTGATATAAGGCATGATCCTTGGATAACGGAATTTCAAGGTTGTTTAAATTAAGTGTTAAACCCTCTTAAAACGAGGTAAAACTAAAACTAATATAGTTATTTATGGTGGATATTGTACACTTTTACATAAACTTCTTTGAATATGATACCGAAGATTCAAGTTAGTTTAAATTAAAAGTTAGATTTTAAATTAATCTACAATATTGCCCCAAGGGTCAGTATGGAACTTCAATGAATGTTCAAAGCTCATAAAAAAAATACATACAGGGAGGAAATTAGAATCTTCTTATAAAGGCGGACATTGCTGTGGAAGTAAGTTTATTTGATACGTTCCAGTTTTGTTATACCATGAACCCTGGGGATCAGAAAGGAGGCCTCATATTAAAAATTCATATATTAACTTTGGCTCAAGAAAAATGGACGCACAAATTTGTGACATTAGGATAGAAACCAGGACGTGAGTCAAATCTTCGGAACATATATAGGATTATTTCTCCAAATCACAAATAATCATTTCTTTATAAAAACATGGTTAACTCCATCTATCTCCATCTATACAATAATATCGAATTTCTATGTCAATTGCAACCAATAGCAAATTTCCTCAAATCTAAAAATGAAACACGAATAGCAAACCAGACATAAAACCAGAAAATATAGATCACGACACATTAAAATTATAGAAACAAGTTTGAATAAATCAAATAACAAATAGCTTCTTTTCTTGAAATATGTTTATTGAAACAACTGTAAGTTGATTGTAATTAAACCAGAAAAAGTCCATTAGGGTTAGGTCTACGGAAAAACGGAAAGAAGAAAACTCGTACTAGGTTTGTGGTAACGATAGATTCACGTGTACCAGACAAGAAAATGCCACTGTTTACAATACCAAAAAAACCCTATAATATCTCCAAGAGGATACGAAAAAACATATCTAATGAAACAGAAGAAGTATCATACAATAAATCAGAAAGATGATCCTATGTAGAAGGTGTATGTCATCAGTATCATGTCAACGAGAACGACAATAGGATTAAGAATACTTTAATATCCATATCAAATATTTCATTCTCCATTTTTTTTTAAATATTTCTATTGAAATCCTTACCATGTTGCATTACCCCTAAGAGTTATGGCATGAACTAATTTGAAACGTCTAAAACCTAGAAAGGTTTTTTTTAAAGTTGTTTTCTATAATGAACTTTGAACTCCATTTGGATCCCTTCCTTGTCCCAGTAAGGGGGAGGGGGTCATGGTTTGAACATACCTAAATCTACCATCAATAAATCTTTTCTAAAACACTGTACACCTCGTACAGAAAGTTTTTCTGATAGATTTACTTTCAGTTCAAAACATTTAAAATGTGATTCAAATGATATTTACAAATAATGATTTAGTAAGTTGTCTTATATTATTATTTGAAAAAGGCCTAACGAAAAATAGATTGATCAGTAACTTTAATATACGTTATAATTGATTTAAAGGAGGACAGTTAAATATTTAAAATTTAAATTTTAGTTCTTCAATAAAAAAAATTCTTAAAAATAATATCATACTACGCATTTACTCAGAAAACTCTATGTGACACTCGCTCCATTATCTCCCCGACCAGCAGGTGGCTACTCTAAATAGTTTGGACAACCTAGTACATGCATATGGTAGATAGCAAGGGGATGGTGATAATGGTGATAATCATATTAGCACATGTACATTTACATGCTTACAATAACCAACTACGCAGGTAGGTTAAGGAAGCATATGGGCAATTTAGTGTCTTATTTTGACTGTTATTTTCAAAATCGTGAGATTAAATAAATGTTTTGAATCAGATCAAAAACTTAGTATTATCCTTTGAAATAGATGTCAAGGCAATAAAATCGGGTATTACATTACTTCCACATCGGTGCATTATCACGTGAAAACTATAAATAGCTTACGTATATTCCTTAACATAAAATGAGAACAACACTACTCCGCGGTTTTCAAAAAACAATAAACATACCAAGTGAAGGCAAAACATCTCAGTTTTATCAAAACCGCTGCTAGAATCATATGTTTTCCTTAATTAAATATTTATTCATCAAGTTCTCAAAACACCTTCCCAAATTTTATACAGTTTGCACGAAAAACGGTATGTTGCATCAAAACAACATAAAACACAGGATTCTAGCAGCACTTTTCAATTTCAGCATTGATCAAACTATCGATATGTTTAAGATTAGAAGTTCAATAGATATTGGGTAGTGTTGTTCTAATCGGATTTTTATATCGTAAACAATGACAGAGGAAAGCCTGGCCGAGAAAAAAACCTTTTTGCGAATAATTGATAAAACTAACGTCTCTCCCAGTATTCTTTTGATCAGTTCTCAATAATACACACCAAAATACTTAATATGAGTTCTTAGATTAGTTATATTTTGAATCTGTTTACAATACTTTCCGATCAAATTATTATTTACACGACATTAAACTTTCATTCATGACGTCATCAATGTGTAATTTTACGTACATGTATATACATTCGAATTTGTGAAAAAAAAATTGTCTCCAGTATTTTTTATTTGTTTTTAATCTACGTTTCGTTGCTTAAATATTTGTATATGTACATAATAACTAAGATTTGTGATTTCACACAATTACATGTAACTCAAATTCCATACAGTATGCTTCATTAACACCCCGCATATGGAGAAATAAGTCCGATTTGTCTAATTTGCATACGGCCGCCATCTTGGATTTGAGGCTGCAACTATTTCAAAGTAATGTATAAGGAACATTTAAAAATGCTCAAATAACTCGGAAACTTTTACGCCGGAACTTTTTGCCATGGTATGAATTTCACCTACATACCGGTAGAAAAAAATGACGCTATTCGATTTAAAATTGGTTTGTTTTCTATTGTGCCATTTGAATATGAAAATTTGAAGCGAGAGATGAACCATTTTCATAGTAAAACAGTGAATTTTGGGGATTATCACCAATTTCAACACAGAATTTCGAATTTTTTAATTGATATAAGCGAGTTGCCATGGTGCTCCCTAGTATTTGATATTTTAAACTTTAAATTAATCTACATTTTTATTTATTTCTCATTAAAATGAATGTGCCAATAAGTTTTAAAACATACAGTAAAACAAAAAAATTTAAACAAAAAAAGGCTTTCTTTTGGTGTTTTATGCAGATGTAAAAAGTAGCTAATAGAAAAAACATTATTTTTCTGCAATACTGACTAGCTAACTACATAGCCCGTATGAAACACTAACGAAAGCATTTTACTGTTAATGTTTACTGAATCAAATAATAAATTATCCTTAAAACATTATTAAAAATACTAAATCATCATTAATGTTGTTCAGAACGTTTCACAGAAGGAACAGCTGATTCTCCTTATATGTGAAGGTTACCACGGTAACTACAACTACTTTAAAAGTCGGAAATCAGCCCGCGTGCAAGTCCGTGCATCCAAAACTTTCTTCTCTGTGTCCGTCCAGTGAGGATTAATGTTAACTACAATACAACGCTGTTCGCTTTTGTGGAGATCACTTGTTTCTCCAACGTATTGGTTTGAGCAAACCTTACAGCTGATGAGATAAATGCAATTGTCTGTGCGACAAGATGTGTTACTTAATATTTTATAGGTGCAACCCATAATGGAACTAGTAAATCTTTCCGGCCATGTCAGTGCTGTACTTGCACAAACTTTCGTTAGTACAAAGAATGGAAAGATTTTCTTTTAGTTTTTGGACGGGGGTACTATTGTCTTTTTTTCTATGTATTGCAAAAAAGGTTCCCTGTCTTTTGTGCATTGGCAATTACACTGTGTGGGCTTTGTATTGGGGGGGGGGGGGGGGGGGGGGGGGGGAAGGTAGCAGCTTGACGGTTTAAGGTAGATATGAGAGTCGGTAGGTTTAATATGGATCAAGACTGAACATTATGTAGTCATCTTCAAGATATTAAATGTATTTTCTGTAATTTAATTATTTCATAACTGTAAATTTGGTGATTCCTCTTAATTATGTCATAAAAAAACGTCGTTTCAAATGTGAGGCATTTGCCTCATTTGCCTCCATTGCGCTAGCCGTGATATGAAGGATTGTACCGACTGACTCTCAAATTTCATTTGATCATTATAAATGCATCTTTAAAGCATTGTAAATAATAAAAACAGAAAAAATAGAATTTGACCAAAATTGTGACCATGCCCCTTTAAATGATTGAGTTTTAATTTAAATAATGAACAAGGATAATAGTACACAAAAAAAGATTGATCAGTAAATTTATATTTTATAATTATACATTAATTTTTTTTCAATAATAGCACAGTTGAATATTTTAAGTTAAGTTTTTAAAAAATAATTCTGAAAAAAAATTTCACACAGCGCATTTACTGGTAACCTCTAGGTGTTGATAAAAGCAACACTCTTTCCGTTATATTCCCGAACAACAGGTAGCTACTATTAAAAAATCAGGATAAGTTAGTTCATGCAAATAGGAATATATCAAAGATAACAATCATATTGACATATTTATATTTTATCAAGACCGAAATAAATAATAAATGTAAGATAAAGTACAATAATAAAGATATATGTACTTGATTACTTTCAGTACTACATAGTACTTCAAGTAGAATTGGATACTGAAGTAGTCAACAAAAAATTAAATGATTTGAATCATTTGTAAATATATACAATTGTATATATAACTGCATATGCTCATGTTACAAGAATGGTTAGTTCTCTGCTACGTGCAACCCCCTGAAATTAAAAAGGAGCTCAACTGCAAAATATAATTACATGTATCATTTTTAGGGGAAAAAACTATTCATTTAATGTAAATGCTAAAGGCCAGTATCGAAATTTTAGCTCACCTTCACTATATGGAGCGTGCAGATGAAGATGAGTACATACGAGCAGGGATAGAGTACTGGTTATATTGATTATCAAATTACGACTTAAAAATTGGAATAAGAAAAACAGTACAAAAGCATAAAGAAACATGAACCAAAAAAATGAAATAAAAATTAAATTATCCCCGAAATAGGGGTGTACTCAAATCGATGAAAAGAATCAAAGATTGCAATATTATCGTTTTCTGTCAACTGCCGTATCTGTTGGTAATGGTACCGTGCATTTTGTTTATTTAAATCGCAAATACAGACACAAAGCAAAGACGACGGATTAAATGTAAACATACTATATTTAGATGAGGTGTATACTAGTGCAAATCACAAATACATGTCAACATGTAAAAGTACATAAGGCGATAAAAGTACATGGCCAGTAAAACCCAGATATACAGTAAGGGTAAAGTTTACATTTACAGACAGAGTAAGTATGTGTACGAGTACGGATTTATCGCTGCAAGAGACAGTATTTTTTAATGTAGATTTACCTGTAAGTTTGAAGTTAAGGTAGTTTATACTTATACTAGAGGACTAAGTTGTGTTTATGTTTTTGTTACTGAAAGGAGTTGCATGATAATTAATGAAACGCATAACGGCATTTCTTATTTGGTATTTTTTCTTCAAAATACTCGATAAATTGAGTTCCCACATTATGTTTATTGCCGTTTGTATTCCTATTCTTCTGTGGTTCTCGGTTTTATTTTGGCCTCCTCGTTTTTCTACTGAAGTGCAGCTCCTGTCGCTTTAACGTATATCTACCCTTCGACTTTGGTTACTGAAAAATTATAAGATCACTTCTAATGTGGGTTTGGATTTTCTTAATATTTGATTTCCTTTTGTTCATTTTCATTCAAGTTCTTCGATAATTTGGGTTCCCACACCATTATCTGTTGTCGTTTGTATTTCCATTTCTTCTTCCTGCAATTTTATTGTGACATCTTCTTGTATGTTTTACTACTAAAGGGCCGCTCCTATCGCCATAACGTATATAATTAACTATCCTTCTACTTTGGTTTAATAGTGAACAATTATATGAACACGTCTCATTTGGATTTGGATTACTCTTTCTGTGGTAGAAATGTATGCAATGGACAGTTACAAAGTTACTGTAATTTTTTTTATTGTCTACCAAAATCTTCAGGTGTTTCTAATTGGTCTGAAAATTGGGAGAGGTCGCTCAAATTAAAATAACTTAATGTTTGGTTTAGTAGTTTGTTCGAACTTGTTTTTTGGAAATATCGCAAATAGCTAAAATATAAAAAGGGTAAAAATTCTTCATTATGGAATTCGTTGCTGGGGCGATTTTCCAATGGTTTTTGACAAACTCTTTGCCATGCCAGTAAATTAAGAAATATAGGACACGGTTCTCCTCGTGTAAAATGACATGTGGTGATAACGAACACTTTTCAAAATCAAAAGTCCAAAGGAAAATTACAAAACAGGAGCAGAGCAATACACACACACACACACACACACACACACACACACACAAGTAATATATAATTATCCTTGAATTCAACCTCAAAGTCTGATTTTAACATTTAATTATCACCTTTGACATGAGACAAACTGACTACGTGACACACCGGTAGTATTTCTCAGAGGGCTACCTGCAGTTGACGGCGGACACTCACCGCTGTGTTCTCGTAGGGAGGGATGAATCACAAGACGGCCATGACAGACCCCGCCACCCCGGGGGTGCACATCGATCAGTGTAATGTCTTCATAATATATCACATGCATATTCTTGTCTGTAGGAAATACCACAGATGGGTCATAACGTCGAGTAAGCTGTATAGAGCAGTGATTTACTGAGAATACATGTAGGTATAAAACCAATATTGGTCAAATATGAACAAGTTGGTGTTAAAATGTTTAGGTCACCATAGATCAACATTTTTATAGAAATTGAAAAATCTGAAAATCATTTGATTGTTTTTGTACAAATTTATATCATAGACCTGTGCCCATTTGTATGTATTATGACGTAAGAAATTAGTCTACAATGATAGATCCCGTAGTATCCGTTACAATAAGAATCTTTTTTTTTTATTTTGGAAAGTTTGTAAGATATAGTGTCGAATCAGAAAAGCCTAATCTTATTATGTGTTTTTATGAAAATTGGAAGCTTTTTAAAGCTTTGGAAGATAAAATGTAGTTTGATGTTGTTTTAAGAAAAGATACGATTTGATAAACCTATAAATATAAGTCACCCTTTGGCAGCATTGTTATGCAAATAAAATAATTAAATTCTTAGTTCTGGCTGGCATATGCAGCCGTTCCTGAGATTTTTATTTCGATGTTTCACGCCATCGTGCCAACACCGTCAGAATAAAAAACAAAAATACTGTATCTCTGCTCTTGTTTGCCGTTTAGTTTACATTTTTTCCCTGACAAACGACGCTTATTTTGCGAATTACACAATTTTTATAGCACATATATCTGAAGGCTACGAAAGTACTTCAAAACCAGATGCAGATACAGAATGGTCAGGGATAAGGGTGGGGTGGGGTCCGATGCCTTTGATAATAGGTCTGAATTCTCGAGGGAATATCTCGGCCGGCATCCCTGACCCTGGCCTATCCCTTCGATCAGTGCATGTATCAGCCGGAATTATTTCGTTCGTCCGAGTTTTCCTTACCTCCTAAAATTCTTCTCTTTTCCTTGTGCATACCGTATTTACATCTATGAATTTATCATATTATCTATAGATGTGAATATCTCTCATTGTTCCCATGGACAAATTTTATCTGTATAACCACGTAATATCAAACAGTTTTCTTGCCTGTTTATCTAACTTAATATTTGAACTTGTATTTAAGGTCTTCCGTTTCCAACGGAAGACCTTTCTATTATTGTGCTGGTTAAGATTATTAAGGTCTTCCGTCTTCAGCGGAAGACCTTACTGTTATTCTACTGTTTCTCATTAAGGTCTTCCGTCTTCAGCGGAAGACCTTACTGTTATTGTACTGTTTCTCATTCTTCTATATTATCTAAATATTCTTCTTGGTAGACACCCTTAATTTCTCAGCCATTTTTCCATCGATTTTAATGATTTTTACAGGGATGATGTCTTAGGTGAACCTCTCATTGCATACAACTTTTTGTCTGAAAATTCAATTTCGCTTCTGAATTATCTCCCTTTTTCATGTATTTTGGGACATGATATTGTCCACGCATCTCCTCAAAAACCGTTATAGTTAAAGACTTGAAATTTATGTGCAAGATAGAGTGGTTATGGTAGATTTGCATGCTTGTTTTAGATTTGACTAGAAGTCATTGTCCTGGAAGCTCGCCTGAACCTGAAAATGTTGATGTTAACTTTTTTGACAGTTTTTTGGGAAATTTGAGATTTGATCACGAATATCTTTCTTGTCATAAATATTTTGTTAACATATGTAGAACATTAAAAGTTTATATAAACAAGACCTTTCAACTGACACCAAGCAAAAGGGGCTGACCCCTCATATTAGGGGCCCAGAAGGGTCTAAAGTCTTTCATCTATATCTCTTTAATAAGAAACATTTTGTAATGTGATATAGAAGCAAAAATGTTAATCTTCTAGCTCTTTATTTACGCATGTTAAAAGTTTTCGGATATGTTACATAATTAGGGGTTTTGAGGGGCTAGAAGTCCAATATTTTGATCATTGATATCTTAAAAAGGAGAAATATTTTGAAAAGCATTATATAAGAGAAGATGCTTAGAATTGTGTTCGTAATAAAATTTAACCGTCAAAGTTTCGTCAAATGGACCCTACAGGGAGATAAAGGGTCGGCCCCTAAAGCAATCTTTCCCAAATATCTCAAGAACGGTAACACATTTCTGAACACTTAATGAACAAAATGTGTTTAAAATAATAAGATCTTTCAGTTGATATCAAGAAAAAGGGGCTGAAAAAAAAAAAAAAAAAAAAAAAAGGAAAAAAGATAAAGAAATAGAAGAAAATTGTCTGTTTAGAATCAAGAGATCTTTTTTTTTTCTTTTTACAAATCATTTAGCTGGTAAATAGCAAAATAAAGGTCATACATGTATCTCAACTTCTAAAATTGGAAGGAAGACCTCCTCGTTGCTCGCAACGAGATCGTGTCTAGTTCTTATTTTTCTTTTTTTTTTTTTTTCCTAGACGCAAACTTTGAAGCTTTATATCTTGCTCATTTCTAAACGGTTTTTGCTCAAATTTTCAGGGCTTATAGTCTATACAAAACACTATCTAACACATATCATAAACTTTAAAATTCCTCTTCCGTTAACGAGTTATTCCCCTTTGAAAATTTTTTAGGGCCTTTGGTTTCCAGACAAAGGCTCTGAGACTATAATAGCAGGGAATAAGAATCCAACGAATTTGAATAATAGAGGCATTGAAGTTGTGCACATCGGTTTTTGTTTCGGGATTTCTTGTTTTATTTAGAAAAAGGTAGGGGGTCAAAAACGGGATTCCAAAAAGTGCGAAAATTTACACATATTTTCCTTTGTATCTTTTAAACAAAAAATATTTTGTTAAGACATGTAGAATAAAAGTTGTGCAGAATTTTAAGGGTTTTCATTTGACACCATTAAAAAAGGGCTGGCCCCTTACATTAGGGGCCAACAGCTCTTGAAACTTTTTGCTTTATAACTCAAAAACTGTTAAGATTTCGATATGGCTGTCGCTGGAAAAGTTGTTCATTAGGATCTTATCAATGTCGTTACAATGTTATTTTGTCAGGGTATTGCGTAATATGAGTGTAAAAAGCTTTACTTGTTAACATGTACCTGTTTTCATTTGGCAAGTTAACGAAAAGTCTTTGAGCGTACAACTGACATAAAGTTATCACAGAAAGTGTACCTGTTTATACTGGATGCTTTAATTCATTAGAAAAGGTTTTTTTTTTTACAGTATACATGCTTTTATGTGAGGATTATAAGCCAGTTTTGTTAAGTTTTTAGAGTGAAAAATCCTATAAAAACAATAAACACAAAATATAAACATTCTATTTTAGTAAGACACAAATTACGGATTAAAAAAATTTCTTTGTTATACATATTAGTTATTATACTGCATGCATTTGAAATCTTTCTGGGATCTGAGCTGTGTGTGTATACCATTACGTAAACTATCCCTCGCCCGCGGCCGAGGAGATCGGTCGCGGCTGGACTACCCAGCCGTCAGCGAGTATCTAATACACAAGATTCGCGTCTTCATATATGGGTTTATTTAGCAGCAAACACATAGAATTGTTTTAATTTTGATTACATATAAAAGTTTATTCTTCTTAAATTGAATTAAACGATAGAGTGTTAATTAAGAAATCGTGCTGTTAATTAATAAAAGCAATGTAATTCCCAATTAGAAGCAACATCACACATAAATCAATGATTGGTATTTATGTAAAAAAAAAATAACTTTTTGTAATATATTTAAGTCATTTAATAATACTGCTAGCTTTCTAAATTATCCTTGCTTCACCTATCCCTCGCCCGCGGCCGAGGAGATCGGTCGCGGCTGGATTACCTAGCGGTCAGCGGTTATCTTATACACAGGATTCTCGTCTTCATATATGGGTTTTTAGCCGCAAACACAAGAACTCATCTGTTTTAATCTTATGTTATAGAAGTTTCTTCGTCTTAGAACGATAAAGTGTAAATTAAGAAATCGTTCTGAAATTTAATAAAAATATATTATTCCAAATCAGAAGCATCGTCAGTCATAGATCAATGTTGTTTTAGTAAGACTAAAAAGTTCTAAAAATTGTACAAATAATGTTTAGGATCAGCACAAAAACCCACAAAGATTAAACCTTTAAAGACCGAGAAAATAAGCTCCGTCTTCAAATTTATTTGGTCAGTGTACCCCTGTCAATCAACTGAATCGAGGCCTCAGATTGGATGTTAGAAAATGCATGATTGACATTCGTTTACTCGTCCTGTGTATACCATGTTTGGCGCTCGCGATGATCATGCAATTAACTTTTGTCTTTTGATGCATACCTTGACGAAGAAACTACCTTCGACAGATTAAATTTTCTACTCTTGGAAATTGAAAGATATGAAGTAAAAATTTACTCGTACTTGCATGGTTATGTACCACACCAAACGCACTGATCACCTATAGTCTATCTAAATCACGTGGCGCCGATCATCCATGAAAAATTTCTTTTATAATTAAAGATGTTTGGATATAATTGAGATTAAATAATTATATAAAAAAATGAAATATTGCGTCTACGATTTATAACGTTAGTTATCACATTTCTTTGAGAAATTTCCCGAGCCGAAACCGAAAGAGAAACATGTACAGACAATTAACTCTGGTAAATGCGCAGATGGTAGAATTATTGTGCACTGTAGCAGATGATCGGAGAAGTTTTACAAACTTATGTTGCATAAAAGTTGCATTAGTATTTGAGTACGGTACGATGATCGTATATTGCATAATTTTTCAGTAAATCCCGTCGAAAACTTGTTCAAACAAACGAAAGATTTCGCTCATGTCGCTGGCGGTTATTCATGCCAATATTCATTTCAACGATTGACATTTAATTTGTTTTTCCTAGTACATAATTATATAAATACAATAATTTTCTAGATCATCGGAAAAACTCTGTTGAGAGCATTTTAACACCCTTGCATATAGACAATATACACAAGCGAGCATGTTTCCCTCGGGGCTTCACACCTGAACATCTGAAGTAAACCGACCGGTTAAAAACCTCGGCCTCTAACGGGCTTGACCGGTCCATGTAAAATCGACTTATGTTTCAACTGAAGATTAATTTATGTATCCATGATTATTTCCGTTAATTTATGCTAAAAGTTTTTACAGACTTCGTAGAAAGTAAAGGAAATTTTCTTAGATTGCGCGCGCGCGCGCGCGAGAGAGAGAGAGAGAGAGAGAGAGAGAGAGAGAGAGAGAGAGATCTCAAAATTGGATGCATTATTTAGCAGGGTGTACAAAGTAAAAATGAATTCAAAAAATTAAATATTCTCAGAGCGTTCAAGGCAGTCAAAAGAATCATGTATCAAATTAAAATCAAAGTTCCGTGTTACAATGTTACACGTATGCGGTAGGTGCTGGCACGATAAAAGAAATGTCCGGAATTGAGGGATTGGGTGATTTTTTAAAAGAATATTCACATGAGTTTTAAATAAGTTTTGTTTTGATTCTAGCGATCACATAATCACTTTTGTACGTCTACATGGCCGTTTGTTTCATTGTGAAAACGAACTCATTGCTGTGTTGACCACCCCTGCTAAGTGCTCATGCTGATTTTTTTTTTCAAAACGGGCGAAAAGGAATCTAAATGTGGCGAATATCAATTTTTGGTGACCTATTGTGTGTAAAATTTTCCCACCCGTTCGTTTATTTGATCAGCCTGTTATTCTATCCCACATGCGACCAAAAAAATCTCGTGTCGCTTCAGCACAGCTCAGAACATATATAGCCCCAGGTTATTTATGGCTGCAGATCATCAATTAATATGTAATTGAGTAAACACTTAGAAGGGTGCTTTCACTGCAGTGGTCAATTGTTAAACGATATCTAGATATCTAGTCTAACTCGAAGTCAGTCATCTTATTTCGCGTTAAAGGTGCGAGATCGTAATCTGAGAATGGGGCTAATAAATTAAACTGTTGAACACGCTAAACTTCTATAGTTATGAACAGAATAAAATAAATATTATAAGTTAAAAGTTTTAAGTCAAAGATCTTAAATAAAATTGGTTCTCTGGATCAGAAGTTAGGAAATACGATTATATGATGCAATGTAGTCGGTCGCCATAGAAATCATCAGAGTACTGCAAGTGTCGACAGTTTTCTTATTTCTTTGAAAGACCATAGTTCACTTGGCTTACAAACAATAATATAGCGACATATTTTTCTCCTCAAAAATATATGCACTTCTTAAAGTTGCACTTAAATGAGATAAATATGTGTTCTTGGGGATTTTATTTATTTTTATATGCACATTGATTAAAAACATTTAATTGAAGCTGTGTAGTATGAGATAGTAATGCAACTTCATTGATCGAAAACCAAGCAGAATATTTTATTTTTACATCTGGCCTGTCAAAATAGGAGATTGTAAACTTGTAGCTTGTTAACTCAGAAATAGTCTAGAACAAATGAAATAATGTCTTTATGGCTTTTGCTCCTCTTCTTATTTATGTGTATGAGTCCATAAAAGTATTTTTGTTTTTGTTTCATCATATAAAAAAGTGTTGGTTTTTTTTTACCTAAAACTTAGAACTGTAGAAATTCAGTATCTTAACTTTGAAAAAGCTTTGATACCTTACCACTTGGAAATCATGTAGTGATGCAGATTGTCAAATGTCAATGAGAAGACATCGTCAGAACCCACGGGTTTCCTATCCGTTATACTGCTTTTAAGGCAGTGTAACGGATAGAAAACTCGTGGGTTCCGAGTGCATATGTGCATACAATACATTGGTCAATACATGTATATTTAAAAAGTACAAAATATGAATAACTAACACATATACATGTACATGTATATGTGATTTGATAGAAATGATAGTAAAACATAAGTCGTTCTTTGTGCCGCACTAAAGTGGCGAAAAAGATTTTTATACCCCCTGCAAACGAATTCTGGGGGGTATATAGGAATCACCTTATATAGGAATCACATTGGAAGTTATTACTTCACACAAATAGTGCTTATGACCTAACGGTCCTTAATGACCTTGATGCAAGGTCAATTGGGCAAGGTCACTGGCAGGAAAAGTGCCAAATTCGTGTCCTGTCCATATCCTAGTTTCTTATGCAGAAACATTGGAAGTTCTTACTTCACACAAAGATTGATTATGACCTGAGGGTGTGTCATGACCTTGACCCAAGATCATTTGGACAAGATCAAGGAAACTGGCAGGAAAAGTGCAAAATTCGTGTCTGGTCTATATAACTTTTATGGAAAAACATTGAAGGTTCTAATTCACACAAATATGGCTTATAACCTGAGGGTGTGTAATGATTTGTCCCAAGGTCATTTTGGCAAATTCAAGGTCAGTGGAAGAAAAATTTCATAATCTTAATAGAAATGATCAGAAGCTAAAATTTGACACAAAGATTGCTTGTGACCTGTAAATATGTTCTGACTTGAGCTTTGGTCATTTGTGCAAGTTCAGTGTCACAATAAGAAATAGAAGCATCAATTATTTTCTAGTAGAGAAATACTTGAGTTATGATTTTTTCATAGCGGGGGTATCATTTGTTAGCTTGCTCACAGTACACAGTACCTCTAATTGATCCAGTGGGAGCACTACTCCCCCGTCCTTACAACCAAAATGTTCCTTAAATTAACATTTAGAAAATTGGATTTTGGGGCATTGTCCCCGCCCCCACACACACTTTTAAGGAGAAAGCAAAATTTTTTTTTGGCAAATTTAAAACAAAAGCATATTAAACAATAGAAGATACAGCTGCCTCACAGCTTCCCCTCCACTACCACCACCACCACGGATTAGGACTTTGAAGATTTTCTTGTCAAGATTTCGGATAAATATGTTCGCCTAGCAAGAACGATGTTGAGTGTCTGTATGGCCTAACGTTATATGGAGAGGTGTCCCTCCTGCTGAGCACCTCTCATACAGTGCACCCTAAGGCGGGAGAAGGCGTCATCATTTATTTACAATTTGTGTTCGTTTCAATTGTTTAATTTTAACACTGCCCTTTACATAAATTATTCCCTTAGTAAGCAGTAGAGCTGTAAGAATGAGTACAGGGAAATGTTTATCAGACATAACACTGTTTGTTTCATGCATTAGCGCAGTGAAATTTGTGTTGATTACACTTTGATATAGGGCTAGGCTCATGTTGTATCGTGTAATCAGTTGTACATAAACGTATTTATCACTTTATGTTTGTGTTCGGAATAATTATATACATGTACATATATGATGTTTTTTTTTTTAAATTATCCTAACCTAATGTAAACATGAAGTAAGTTAAACGGAGAACTTGCCTGGTATAAAAAATAATACTTTGAAATTGAGCCTCGTTTTCGATTTTCTGAACGTACTATTATCATATTGACAGTCTAATCTGATTAAAACCATCCTCTTCTTATACTCGTCAGGGTCTGATAGGTATCGACAACAGGTCATCTATACAAGACCTTCACATTTGCATACAATCTAAATATACTCCTACTTACCAAGGACATAGCTTTATATGTTAACCAAAGGGATACCTTTATATGTTTAATGTTTAGGTGCATATCTTCAATACTTATTCTGGAGGTTACATATAAATGGACATGAATTAATTTGTTTGTCTCCTTTGACGAGTTCCTTTTGGTTTTCTAAAGCTCTGATTGGTCAGAAGTAATGGTTGTGTGGAGATGACCTCCAATCAATACCTGTCAGGCCCTGACAAGTGCAAGGAAAAGGGGGTGGTTTTTATCAGACTGTTTGACAATCCTTTCTCAACTCGAAGCTGCAACGGAAGACCTCTTCGTTGCTTTGCAACGAACACGGCTCTAGTTATCTCAATAATTGTGGATCGTAGGTCTAAACAACGAGCACTCTAACAATGTTAAAGACTTTACTCTTTTTTGATGTCAAAATAGAATGTTTTCATTAGAGAGTAGATGGTTGGAAATAACTTTAGATTAACCTGCAGAATGAGCGTTTAAAAATGAAAAATAAAATTTAAAAAAAATCAAAAATAAAATCAAATTAATAAAATCAAAATATAAAAACTCGTGTAAATCTTTGTAATGCTGAGAAGCTGAACCCTGTTTGTTACATGTATAAATGCTACAAGGCATAAACAATGCATGTCAAACATATATATGTAATTCCTTTTTTCTGTTTGCTCCCCTTCCTGCTGTTTTACACTTTACATGCATGTTTATCTAGCTAAGTTGCGGTCGTTAACTTGAAATTCTTTTTCTTTGTTACATAGCCTACGCACTGATGATATCGTCAAACCTCCCAAGTCTTCATGACCAACATATCTTTTACGTCAAGACGTGGCTCAAAATTATGATCTCAAATTTCCCTACATTGTGTGTATTTAACCCGGATATGGTCGACATAATACCTGTTTGTGCTGAAATAGCATAATTTGAAAACTAAAAATTGAACAAGGTTTATTTAAAAGCCATTCGGATTTCCTAAATTTGATCTCTTTTCATAAAACGAATTAAGAAAACATTCGAACGTTAACTTGATGTGCAAATAAATAAGTTTCTCGACATGGATAGTTTAACCACAAAAACACATATTTTGAGGAGTGTAAAATAGGTTAATCTTAAATAAGATTTGAACTTTAAGGGGAACATTATAAGGGTTCACATAACCTTACAAGAAAAATAATACACAACGTTATGCGAATTTTTGTGATTTTTAGAACATTTTAAATCTTTCATCTTTTATTTTTTATAAACTTGAGGCAAACAACAATATTATGCAACTCTAAACCAAAAACAAAACTTAAATTAAAAGCCAAATTATTTGAATAAAACGTAATTTGTGAACAACCCCAGGCTCATATAGGTACTCTCATGCATGTATTGTTTTGTTAGTGATTATTGTAATTTCCTACAGATGATTTCATCGTGCAAGATGTATAACAGGTAAGCAATGTGTCTTATGGAATGATAAATCACTTGAGGTTATCCCTTCAAATAGGAGAGAGAGAGAGAGAGAGAGAGAGAGAGAGAGAGAGAGAGAGAGAGAGAGAGAGTACATAAAACTCAAATTGTTCAAATGAGATATTTTTCTGAAATATTTCACATCAATTTTGTATATTAATTAAACGTATATTAGTTGTGAATAAGAAATGAAAATGCATTTTAGTAAACATTGCGTCAGTAACTGCAGTTGTATCGTTGATATATCCCAAGGTGCGAGTTATTGTTGATAGTGTAGTTCATAGCTCCATGAGCACTGTTTATTGTTATTTACTTTTTTGTATATTTTTAATTTTTGATTTTAAGTAAAACAATTACGTTGTACAGAGTTTGGAACGCAATTGATTGTTAAAAAGACTAGAGAAGAAGCGGGCAAAAAATATCTAATTTTCCAATATGCAAACGATGTGATGTGAACAAATGATTGATAGATCGATATCTAGATGTCAATTATAACTAAAAAGTTAGCTTTAGTGTTAGCGTCATTTTTAGATAAGTGGATGCTCATGGCTGGCATTATTTGCAGTGACTGACAAACAAGCTAAGTAATTAATGAAATTAAAGTGTGTCAACTTAAGATCCAATTTAAATTTAGCTGATTCCAAACTAGGATTTAAGGTTTCTGATCTTTTTATCGTTGTGAAAAGGAGGCGGGTCAGAAGCTCATGACTTTGAAAGGTAGTAGCTAAGGACATAGTTTTATAACACCGATGTTAAGTTTTTTTTTACTTTAATTTTGATAGCAACAGGAGACATATACGATTAGTCTTGAAATACGATAAAACTGGACAATTATATGACATTGATACAGCGTTTCATATTTGACATATGTACAGTATGTTCAGCCGATCCGTTTGAATAACACAAGAGTCTGGATTGAACGTGCTCTGCATATAAAACAAGTCTATATTGCACTAAGTAAGTTACACTGACGACTGTCAGACTTGTGCACACAGTTTATATTCACATTTCTCAGTGGTGGTGACCATCCCTGATAAACAACAGCCCCACAACAACAGCGAACCCGAGTATTGTCGACAGCACCTTCCAAATGTTCCGACCTTTCTCGAGCTCTTTGTTCAATATTTCAAAAAACGTCACGTAGATGAAAGAGCCTATGGAAAGTCCTTGCAGAACCCCGGCGGCAATGTTTTCACTTCGGCTATCTTCGCCTGTTTCCGTGACGACATAACCAATCATGACTCCAACAGGGGCGACAATGGACAGTAGTACCAGGGATGAGATGATGTTTCGAAGCCTCTTGAATCCCTCAGCCAACTGCAGGCCGACACTGAACGCCACTATACATTTGTGTAGAGCAAGAACCCCCATGATTCTCCACGTATCGGGGTCTGTCTTCTGCAAACCAACAGACAAACCTTCAAAAATCATATGAAAAGACAGGGCGAACAACAAAACCACTGATCTAAACGCAAGGAATTCTGGGTTGTGGCTCTCGATGACCACTTGGGGCTGCTCTGCCTCGTTATGAGTTATGTTGATTTCCTCTCTTTTCGTATCATTGTGAGATATTGTTCCGTATCCAAGGTTTGCCGAACACTCGCCATTTTGTTCCAGTTTGATTTTCTCCATCGATTTGGAATCGACGGTTCTCGGCTGTTTATCGCCTTCAGTCTTACCTGAATCTTTATGAGACGGACCGATTCCATTAATGCCATTTTGTTCTAACACTACATTCTCACAGGATTTTGAAGTGAATGAACTAATCTGCTCCTGGCCTTTGTCCTCGATACACGTTTGAGCTGGGTTCTCGTGACCAGAATCATGCATGTGATGGGAATGCCCGTGGTGGGAATGCCCGTACCCACACGATCCAATCATGTTTTCAATAAACAATATCAGAAAGAACCCAGCACCCGCCAGCGCTTCAGCAATCGGGTAATCGAAAGAAAATGACTCCTCAATCAGTTCAACTGTTTCTGGCAACAAATGCAACAAGGCCGTTCCGAAGAAAACGCCGCCAGAAAAGCAGTTGAGAATTCCGATCCACTTCTTTAGTGTACATTTAGAGGCGAGTTTCTTCTCAAAAAGTTTAAGAACTGCCAAGGGCAATATCCCGAGCAGAAATGTAACACCGAAGAGGATGAAAATGGCCGCTATTTTTGCTACTGATGCCATTCTGAGCAGCGACGACAGGTTAATGGCATAAAACTGTTATCTTATTAACAGCTTTTATAGGAAAATAAAATACTCCAATTCGTCATTCACGGCAAACTGTGAACCGTGTGCAGTTCAGCAATTTATGTACACGCTTCGGTTATTTCAAAATCTTTTCCTTCCATTCATCACTATCAATTAGAATTCTTTTCCTTGAGGTAATCAGAGTCGATTAGTGCATGCCATAAATCGTCCTCTATCCTGTAAAGGTAAACAAAAATAAACATATGTAACAATTACTCTCTCTCTCTCTCTCTCTCTCTCTCTCTCTCTCTCTCTCTCTCTCTCTCTCTCTCTCTCTCTCTCTCTCTCTCTCTCTCTCTCTCTCTACATACCGCTTATGGACATTACTGCAGCAACAAGACTCAGGTGTATATTGGTGGCGAATATAAACTATGTATCATGTTATTCACAGGTAAGTAATCGTTTGATAACATCTTTCTCGCCCTTTATTTTACAGGCATTCATTATCAACTCTGTCGTGACTATGTAAACTATATACCTATCCATGTACAGGTATACATGTATATACACATGTATATGTATTATATTCATGATCAAGGTTTGAAAAAAGAAAATACAGAGGAGGAAATTGACCGAACATCGCGGAAAGGTCGCGGAAATGTTTTACCTGTAAATTCGCAATAGAGGCTATTCATCATAAATTCAACAATCCCTTTCTTTTTTACTCTAGGTGTTTTACACACGCTACCAATACCTGTACGTGATCAAGTCGGTCATGAGACATTATTACTAGACCACCTAGCTATATAAAGACATAATTAACAGGACGATATTACTAATTAACGAGTGGGATTGTGCAAATATACTTTCTTATTAATTACATAAGTTGGCTATATTTGTCAAAGAAATATTAGCTTGCTTTTCCAGACCTTGTATTTGACTGTACATTTGTAAATATTTGTGCTCTGTCCCTCATGTACTGTTGACATGGTTTGAGAGAAATAGATTTTAGCAATTATTGTTGTTCCCTTATCATTATTTTTCCGTCAGACTCACATTATACTTTCCGTTTCATTAACACAGTTCCAATGTTTGTTTGCGATATGTAAGTTAATTCATTCATTTATATATTATATTTCCTATAAAGAAATATGGCAATATTCAAATGAAATACAATTACATATAACTTACATTAAGTAGAAGTGTTTCGATAAATAAAAATATATAATTTATATATATATATATATATATATATATATATATATATATATATATATATATATACACACACACACACACAAAATATATATACATTACTCTTTCAAAGGCTCTACGGAAACTGCAAGACTTTGAGTTGGTCTTCGACTGAGTCAAAGTAGAGATGATGTTTCACAATGTTTCTTTCACAATAGAAAAGGAACAGTCATTCCTGTGCTATTGACGGATGCGCCTGCACTTCTTGATTTATTTGCCATATAGGGGAATATACTGTGTTTTTTCTCGGAAATTGATTAATGAGATTTCAATAGCACCTCGGGACCCACAGGGATGTCTCGAAAACCAATATCTTAAAATGAACAAATAAAATATATGAATAACAATGCTGATTTGTCAACTTCAAACAAGTATCAGATGAAACGTGCAGATTTAAACCGAGACTACAGAGATCCACGGCTAAACGTAACCTCCGAGGAGTCAAACCGAGACTACAGAGATCCACGGGTAAACGCAACCTCCGAGGAGTCAAACCAAGACTACAGAGATCCACGGCTAAACGTAACCTCCGAGGAGTCAAACCGAGACTACAGAGATCCACGGCTAAACGTAACCTCCGAGGAGTCAAACCGAGACTACAGAGATCCACGGCTAAACGTAACCTCCGAGGAGTCAAACCGAGACTACAGAGATCCACGGGTAAACGTAACCTCCGAGGAGTCAAACCGAGACTACAGAGATCCACGGCTAAACGTAACCTCCGAGGAGTCAAACCGAGACTACAGAGATCCACGGCTAAACGTAACCTCCGAGGAGTCAAACCGAGACTACAGAGATCCACGGCTAAACGTAACCTCCGAGGAGTCAAACCGAGACTACAGAGATCCACGGCTAAACGTAACCTCCGAGGAGTCAAACCGAGACTACAGAGATCCACGGGTAAACGTAACCTCCGAGGAGTCAGAACTCTGACATAAAATGGCAATTTCTGTGTCTGTATAAAGAGAACAATAAGTCCATAGAAATGGTAAATATCTTTAAAAGCACCATGTACAACGTACGTAAATGACTAATGGATCGGCAGTAATTTGGGTGTTAAATACACATGAATTATAGATATATTCATAAAGAGATAGATATACATATATTCTACATTTTGATGAAAACACCCGTTGATAACTTACTGAAGGTTTAGATTTTCACCGATAATAATTTAAAGATGTAAAAGATTTGGGTTTTAGCTTATGTATAAAACATTACATCCGGATAAATTTAAAATATCTGCATTTCGTGACGTTTTTGACCGATATTCTTGTTATTATGATAAAACAAATCATTACATCCGGGTAAATTTAAGATATCTGCATTTCATGACGTTTTTGACCGATATTCTTGTTATTATGATGAAAAAGTCTGCATAGCTGTATTGTGTCTAGTTGTATTCTGTCTAGTTGTATTGTGTCTAGTTGTATTGTGTCTAGTTGTATTGTGTCTAGCTTTATTGTGTCTAAATGTATTGTGTCTAGTTGTATTGTGTCTAGCTGTATTGTGTCTATACTCTGTCCCAAGATATCCTGGATTCACATTTTGCTTAAATACTTGATATTTATAAATACCTCAGGGTTCAAACGATGTTCATTCAAAAGTATGAAAAATTTCCAAGATTTCTTCGTTGAAACGCCCCCTCTAGCTGATCATGTTTCAATACATGGCTTAAAAATGTGATGTCTACGGGAATTTTGTATTGAAACAGACCCGGATGATAACGTTGAAAAATTGCACGAGGAATTCCGAGTGACTTCCGAATGGAGAACAGATGTAAACATTCCCCATTATAAATCTCCGTAAGAAATCTGTTTTCGTTCCTGTGAACATTTATAAGTGAAAAATGATAATGTTTTAATGAAGATATCCTGGAAATTTTCCCTTTCATCGATTCCAATTGCTCTTCTTTCACAGGTATGTGTATTTTTATTCAAAATCGGCCAAATGTGCTGCATGAATATCTTGGGACAGACTATAGTTGTATTGTGTCTAGCTGTATTGTGTCTAGTTGTATTGTGTCTAGCTGTATTGTGTCTAACTGTATTGTGTCTAGCTATATTGTGTCTAGCTGTATTGAAGTGTGTTTATTGTTAGTCTAAAAACTAGTTTAAAATACAATTACGTACATCTGAAAAAGCTCACATAATCCATTTCGTCAGTTTTTGACAATAAAATAATGAGCAACTCTTTGCAAAGTAATGATAATACCATCTTTACACATATGGGAATTTAAAATCATTATAAAGGATTTCTTGGCGTTAGTACCTCTGGGCTATATCATCTGCGTTTGTGTTTTGAATTAGATGCAAATGTTAAGAATCATAACAGTCTGTTATTTGTTGTCGAGGTAATGTCTATTGAAAAGAGGACAGAGTTTTGATCTATCTCTATTGTGAATTTTCAAAATTAATCTGCTTTTGTCGGCTTTCAAGGGTGTCCGTTACGTGGTCCTAACTCTCTGGAATCCATTTCAAAATATTTCTGTATGCCTTTTTTATTCAAACAATACCCAAATGAGGAAACAATATCACAATAAAACCAACGATATCACAACGATATCCCAATGAACCCATCGATTTCAAAATGAACCCAATGATATCACAATAAACCCACCGATATCACAATAAACCCACCGATATCACAATAAAACCAACGATATCACAACGATATCACAATGAACCCATCGATATCACAATGAACCCAACGACATTACATTAAAACCAGACGAAATCACATTAAACCCACCGATATCACATTAAAACCAGACGAAATCACAATAAAAACCACCGATATCACAATAAAACCACCGAAATCACAATGAACCAAAACGAAAGCCCTAATTACAAGACAGTGAGCCATTATTAAGGTGGTATGGCACATCTGTCGATATTAACGTGGATAAAAATACACAATAAAAAAAAATACTTTCACCGTTCTAGAATTTTCCAATTTCACAATATTTGACCAAAAAATAAGTGTATGTCTTTAAATATTTTTGGAAAGGTATAAATTATAAAAGCCCCTGCGGGATTCGAACTCATGACTAACAGATTCGTAGTCAACACTCTAGCCCATTGCGCTACGCTGTAATTTAACAATTTCAGGAAAGAAAAGAATCATAAAATAATAATTTATTATCTTATTGTTCATTTCGATCGGAAATACGTCACAATATGGTGATGTTACATACCACCTTTAAGCTGCACCGCAAACTTGTTATATTCAATCTCTTTTAGTAACGTCAAGCAAATTTCAAGGATGCTAATGAATTACTGAAAATACTGACACTGTTCTATTGGTTCCAGGTGTATGGGTCAAGGAATGTCAAAATTCAAGAACTTTTTTCAGGGAAGGGCGGTCGCGATGATGGTGCTTATACCTTAACTTGTATATTGGTGAAGAATGTGAATTTCAGTTAGTGTGCGTAGTGAAGTGTTCTAAATCTACGTTTGATGTGATACAACTAGTAAAGATCAATAATTTATTGTAATTAATGTCTCTAGAATGTGGAGTAGAGAAATACTTTACTCATATTGTTCCCTAATGTACCGCTAACAAAGTTACTGTTACTCAAAGCGTTTTACATCATATCTACCTTCCTAAATCTACCTCGGACTGTTCAACCAGTTGACAAGGACTGTACTATTTACTAATAGACAGCTCTACTGTTCATTATTTATTGACACATACAGGTAATTAGTTCTATTGTATTGGTTTTTGGATTTACACGGATATTATTCTGTTTAAAAGCCGACAATAACAATAGAATACAGAACGAAAGTGTTAAAAGAAATAGTATAATATTTTTTGACATATATCAAAGACTCATGAAATATATATTATGTTGCAAAAAGGTGGGGAATCTCCTTATTTATCAGATCATATCGAGGCTTTAATGAGAATTTCTAACGTCCACGTTTTCTCCTGAATGTAAGGTATAGCAACATACTGTTGTAACAAGAAAGATAACCATGATTTAACTATTTGAGGAATAGGTTAAGTTGTCGGGAATTAGAAGTTTGGAGCGAAGTAGAATAAATTCAGCTATAAAAGGGAAACAATCTGCAATATTCAATTGGTTTTTACTAAAAAAAAAATGTATTGAATCAACAAACATTTTCAAAACTTTGTTGTGAAAATAAGTTGAAGGTGAATAAGTGTGAATAATTTTAAAATTAAAATGTCATTATGGGTCATTTCCTTTAAATTCCTAGTGGAACGTTTTCCACTACATCATAAAAGTTATTTTAATGAACAAATTAACGTGAGTAAATGATGTTGCCGCGATAAATTTCTACAAAATGACATATAGTAAGGAGCTTTTTATTTCAGCTTGAATTAAAGAACTTTTTATGAGATTTTAATGTTACTCTTAGTTGAGCGATTACTTTGCTTGTAAATGAAAAAAAAATCATTGAACCAATCACGGCATTTTAATGAACTCAAACAGTCAACATAAGAATAAAAAAAATACCACAAATTAAAAAAAAATGTTAGGTTTTTACACCATAATTATAATCTGAAGAAATTATCGTGTCTGTACCTAAGCATGGAATATATGAAACAAACATAGTTTCCAAGTTCAACCGAAATCTCGAGTGCCCTGGTGGAGAAGAAGAGACAGAATAATGAAAAGAAAAGATCTGCCTATATATAACATATTTAGAAAAATATTTAATTTTTTAAGATAAAAAAAATTATTTTCCATTGTAGTTAATAACCAAAAAACCTCCTATTTAAAATTTCAAGGTAGATTTAATACATGTAGACAACTTGCTAACTTTACGATCTAATATCCCAACGAGTAACTAAGCATTCGTTCTACAAGGATAGCCAAGTCTTTAACGAGACCTGGATAGAACCTCGATGGAACATGACCATCCCTATATATAGATTATGAGGTAGAATCATACTCCTATACCGTATGATATAACACGACGTTCTTTGTAGAAATATACAATTAAAGTATACCATTGAGGGAGTCAGCAAGATTCCAGTTCCCCGAGAGCAAGTCTATTTCCCGAAGCTTCGCCTCGGGAAATAGGCTTGCTTGAGGGGAATTGGAATCTTGCTGACTCCTTCAATGATATACTTTAACTGTTGTGTTATACCGATACAAACAATCAATCAGAAAAAGTTCCAATTGATATAATTCTTAGTGTATCCAACAAGTTATAACGCAAAATAAATAAAATTAAATTGCACGCGCGTCGTGTTGTGACGTAGGCAAATTATGTTATACGAAAAAGATGAATAAGTACAGCTATAGCCAAATCATCTGTTTATGAATATTCATGATTTTATTCGGAATATTTCGGAATTTTTCCTTTGGTTAACAGAAATTACTAAGTGTTCCAAATAGGGGTGTATCAGTTCATCAACTGACGCACTTTTTTGCAGGGAATCGGTCTGTTTTGCAGGAAATCAGTCTGTGTACAGTGATTTTCAGAGAATCAGCGAAATTATATCGAATTACTCTTATATTGAAAAAGAAGTAGAGGTATAATAACAGCAACTGCATTCAAGGTCTCTGTGATAAAAAAAAATATTATTGGACCACCAGTCAAGGTACTATATTGCATCGCTTAGATCATTAGATTGACCATTATTGTGATAGATCGTGCCAATTTCATCTCAACAGGGCACCATCTCATTTTTCTTGTTCATAATGTATCACAATCGCCGAGTTGTAAGAAACATACGATTTGTCGCGCTTTGTTACGTTGCAGTACGATCTGATAATTTTTATATGATACCAATTGAAAATCAATCGTTTAAAAATTTTCAAACGTCACAACTTTTCTACGTTCGTCACGACTGTACTTCAAAACTCATCAACTAGCGCTGCATTTCATAGCTGCAGATCTGTAGCTCTCTGGTTGAAAAAATTCGGATAGACAAACCAGAGATGGTTTGTCTTTCCAAATTTTTTCAACCAGAGAGCTACCGATCTGCAGCTATTTCTTTCATTGCCATTTTCAATATGACGAAATAGTCGTCAATTTCATTAACTATTTTATTAGTTTAATATAAAAAAAAATGACAATGTATTGAGCGTATTGACCTACTAGATTGTGTTTCCGTTTCGGGCGCTGTCTTAAGGGCCAAAATTCAATGTAGTAAGGCTTCGTTCAAACTTTGATTTCATATTTGCAAAATGTTATGCTGTTGACAGCATGTGACAAGATATTTGGGACTATCAATCTCACTGCTAAATATTAGTACTGTTCTTTACTTTTCGATTGGTGTAATTAAGTGAAATTTAAAAAACGTGTATTGATACTTATTTACAAACATGTCTGGTAATAAAATTATTTGAGTAAATAATTTGCATACTAGTAACAACTGTATATAAAATAGTTTCACCAGATCCAATTCAGTTCGTTATATGTTAAGAATGCTGTTTCCTTTTGAACTGTGTCTACACAATCATGTAATTTAATTGACATGAAATTATTGTCAGAATTTATGCCCTAACTTTTCTTCATAGATGTGGGTTTTTTTTGCACAATTTTCATTACTCTATTGCCCAATTTTCTTTCCATAGTAAAAAGTTTACTTAGCAGGGATTTTTTTTGGGCGGATAGAAATCCCTTGCTATTACATAATTAGATTGGCCGTAGCAATTTGAGAGAGTAGAGGCTTCTAACCAACTCCTTCTGTTTACTTTATAACACAGCTATATATTTTACAATATCAGAGTCCAACATTTCAGGGTAAGTTTATTTTCATTTTATAACACAGTTATATATTTTACAATATCAGAGTCCAACAATTCAGGGTAAGTTTATTTTCATTTTATTAGATCGGTTTTAAGGCGTATTTATTCCTGAAATGGCCATGTTACTGTGTCATATATATATTTTTTCTGCAATATAGCTGAACACTGCCCCGTCACACAGATACCTGGTATATAAACCCTTCGATTTCGTTACACCCGATTGCACAACTGAAACTCGTGCCCGACGTGTAGTATTCTTTTCGTGTTCTGCGGATTTTATGCATTTAATTCTTATTTTATGTGCATAATCTGTTTGTAAATATTGCATTGACCAGTTTATTTGATGAGTATTCTCCTGGTTTGAAAAAAAGTGCGTAAAACTTGATAATTTCATCGTGACTGAGTAACTCGGCGAGGCAATACGTACGTCCACACAGGCGAGACCTCTACAGCGAAATACTTTAAACTGTTACGAGGTCTGCGGCTTATATAAGGGTTGTGTGATGAAAGAGAAATATATATGCCTATTTACAAATGGTGTTCAGCTTTAAGTAATAATTTAATTCAATTTTCCTTCTATTCATTGTTATACCCACATCCTTCACTATAGACCATTTTTGTATTCATTTTCCGTTGAATATATGTTAACTTCTATAAATATGAATATGAAAACAAATTAGCAGAAAAAAGAACTTTTAGCGATATATTGAACCAATGTAAACAAAAACATGTCTTGAGCCTTGTTTACATTACGAAGAATTGAATGTGAACTTTGTATCTTGCTTCTAACTCTATGACTGACACTAAAAGTTTGGTTGATTAATATATCACTAAAGCATTATAAAAAAAAATTGACCAAAATCGTGACTATGCCCTTTCATCGTAACGCTGCACTGCGACAATCGTTAGCGGGCCGCAAATATAAGTGTAATTGGATTATATCCTAGTGAACTTGAAATAAAAGAAACCACAGAGTCTGCGTTATCTGTTTCATATTTGGATATTTTACTGGAAATGGACATTGATGGTAACCTAACAACAAAACTTTATGATAAACGCGATGACTTCAATTTTTCTATAGTCAACTTTCCTTACTTATGTAGCAATATACCTTCATCACCTGCATATTGTGTTTTTGTCTCTCAGTTAATTCGATACGCAAGGGCATGCTCTTCGTATGAACAATTTCTAAGGCGAGGCAAGCTACTGACAAAAAAGTTGATAAAACAGGACTATCAACAGGCTCGTTTGAAGTCATGTTTTCGTAAGTTTTATGGTCGATACAACGATCTTGTCAGCAAATACAATCATCCACTGGGTCACATGCTGACTGACGTTTTTCATACCAATTGTTAGACCATGATTTATCACCTAATTGTCTACGGACTTTTCCGTTTTTTTCCCGATTACGACAAAGAGCACACGGCGGGTGTGACCGGTCAGCAGAGGATGCCCACTCCTCCTAGGCACCTGATCCTACCTCTATCTTTTTGGAGGTCCGTGTTGCTCTGCTTTGAATTTGTATTTCGTTTTATGGATTATTGAGATGCTTGACGGATTGTTATTGTCATTTTTCCATTTGTCAATTTCTCTCGGTAAAATGCCTGCATTGGCTCTACAGAGAGTGGTCTAGTGCCTGCATTGGCTCTACAGAGAGTGATCTAGTGCCTGTATTGGCTCTACAGAGAGTCTTCCAATGCCTGCATTGGCTCTACAGAGAGTGGTCCAATGCTTGCATTGGCTCTACAGAGAGTCTTCCAATGCTTGCATTGGCTCTACAGAGAGTGGTCTAGTGCATGCATTAACTCTACAGAGAGTCTTCCAATGCCTACATGGCTCTACAAAGAGTGGTCTAGTGCCTGCATTGGCTCTACAGAGAGTGATCTAGTGCCTGCATTGGCTCTACAGAGAGTCTTCCAATGCCTACATTGGCTCTACAGAGAGTGGTCCAATGCTTGCATTGGCTCTACAGAGAGTGGTCTAGTGCAAGCATTAACTCTACAGAGAGTCTTCCAATGCCTACATGGCTCTACAAAGAGTGGTCTAGTGCCTGCATTGGCTCTACAGAGAGTGATCTAGTGCCTGCATTGGCTCTACAGAGAGTCTTCCAATGCCTACATTGGCTCTACAGAGAGTGGTCCAATGCTTGCATTGGCTCTACAGAGAGTGGTCTAGTGCATGCATTAACTCTACAGAGAGTCTTCTTATGCCTGCATGGCTCTACAGAGAGTGATCTAGTGCCTGCATTGGCTCTACAGAGAGTCTTCCAATGCCTGCATGGCTCTACAGAGAGTGGTCTAGTGCCTGCATTGACTCTACAGAGAGTCTTCCAATGCCTGCATGGCTCTACAGAGAGTGGTCTAGTGCCTGCATTGGCTCTACAGAGAGTGATCTAGTGCCTGCATTGGCTCTACAGAGAGTCTTCCAATGCCTGCTCTATAGCGAATGGTCCAATGCGTGCATTGCTCTACAGAGAGAAGTCTAGTGCCTGCATTGGTTCAACATAGAGTGGTCCAATACCTGCATTGGCTGTACAGAGAGAGAGTGGTGTAGTGCCTGCATTGGCTGTACAGAGAGTCTTCCAATGCCTGCATAGGCTCTACAGAGAATGGTCCAATGCTTGCATTGGCTCTACAGAGAGTGGTCTAGTGCCTGCATTGACTCTACAGAGAGTCTTCCAATGCCTGCATGGCTCTACAGAGAGATGTGTAGTGCCTGCATTGGCTCTACAGAGATTCTTCCAATGCCTGCATGGCTCTACAGAGAGTGGTCTAGTGCCTGCATTGGCTCTACAGAGAGTAGTCTAGTGCCTGCATTGATTCTACAGAGAGTGGCCCAATGCTTGCATTGGGTCTACAGAGAGTGGTCTAGTGCCTGCATTGGCTTTACAGAGGGTCTTCCAATGCCTGCATTGGCTCTACAGAGAATGGTCCAATGCTTGCATTGGCTCTACAGAGAGTGGTCTAATGCCTGCATTGGTTCTACAGAGAGTGGTCTAGTGCCTGCATTGGCTCTACAGAGAGTCTTCCAATTCCTGTATTGGCTCTACAGAGAGTGGTCTAGTGCCTGCATTGGCTCTACAGAGAGTCTTCTAATGCCTGTATTGGCTCTACAGAGAGTGGTCTAGTGCCTGCATTGGCTCTACAGAGAGTGTTCTAGTGACTGCATTGGCTCTACAGAGAGTGTTCTAGTGACTGCATTGGCTCTACAGAGAGTGGTCTAATTAATGCGTGCATTGGTTCTAGAGTTGTTCAATCCCTCTTATGACGCTGTAGATCGTCGTTCAATACATGCAATGGCTTTATAGAATGAGGAATCGAATGTATGCACGTGCTCCTGAGCCTGCATGCTATAGAGGCATGGAGTCCCTTTATATACAATTATGGAATGCTTGCATTGGCTCTTCTAGCAAATGATATTCGAGCATTCCACATTCATTCATTTTAATAGTGTTTCATGAAATTTTGTAATTTTTTGTCGTCAAAGTCAACTAGTCAATTACAATATCACCAATACACGTTCAGAATTTGTGATAAAAATAATAGCTAATCTCAATGAGAATAAAAACGATAAAAGATATAATTGATTATTCATCAATGTTTCCATAGAAATTTTAATTGAGAGATTTTGTGAATATGTAAATTAAACCGTAATGTGCGTACATGTATTAGGCCAGATTTTGTGATTGTTATCAAGTTTCATTCTAAATCGACAAAATATCACTCACTTTGATAGTAAAAGCCAATTTCTATGTCATTCAACATAAAGGTTATTAGATATATTTTTAAAAAAAGTTTAGACAAAAAAATTAGTGAAAACTCAATTCGGTACATGTATAAACATTCATTCACTAAAGAAACCGTTTCCTGCCAAAAGATGATAACAAAAACCTGAGGACTCTTGCCTGTTTACGTAACTGAGTGTGAAAATACATTATCAATGCGTTGGTGTTGTATAGGAGTTTTTAAAGTTTTACGAGTGTAATGATGACAAAAGTGCACAACAACTTCAAAACACCCTCTAAGCATTCGGGTGGATTGCGTAAATGTATTTAAAAATGTTGAATTCAATGCTTTTATATCAGATGTGTAGCCCTCTTTTTTCATTCGTTGATAGGATCAGCTTATTACCTCGTGTAGCTATGACCTCCGAAACCGTGCTTCATAAACTGAATCCTTACAGCAATAGCGAAACCAATTATTGAGAATTAAACCTTCCAGTGGCATAGATTAGGATTCCCAAGGCCACGGAAGAAAATCGGGCATAAGGAAACTCCTGACAACAGATGTTAGGTTATATCAATGCACATCATCTTTAAATATTCTTGTTTGTCAAATTAAGTGATTTTCTTTACATTACAGTTCTTTTATTTCGACCACGTTTCACGGTAGAGGTTTACGCGTTTTCATGTTTATTTTCAAACTCTTAAAACCAATATAAAAAAGATATTTATTCAGGCCTTATACTTTCCTACGTTAGTTTTATTTTTGGTCTCTTTGTTCTTTTGACTTAGTTGTGTTTACCTACTGATAGAAAAGCAATAATTTATGTATAACCGTGCTACATATTAGGATAAAATAAAACAGCAGATCGGTAAAAGAAACCTCACCACATGTGGTAAGTTCTACAGCATATAATTGTAACATTTACTCTAGGTATTTGCTGCACATTTGCGATGTAATTTGTTGGTCTTATATATTTAATTTAGTTTTTTGAAACTCTTTTTGGCATCTCAACCATGCCCTAGTTCTGTGCTAGCATTACACGTTGTTATGCAATTGTTTTCTCTTTAATCAAATAGATATATATGTTTTGTTATACCGGTATTTTCTAACAAACGGCATTATTATATATTATACATGCATGTTTTTACACCACTGTATTCCTGACCTTTTTCTGCTGTATGAAATAAAATCAGATTGTTTTTACTTTGTTTTGATTATACATGGTGTTTCATAAACTCTGATACTATCTGGAATAACATTTTCATTTTTAAACATCAAAATCAAATTCGATGAAAAATGTCATATTAATATACAAGTAATACAGTTTACTTAATGTATATTGGGTAATGTTTACATACCATACGTTGAAGGTCAGGGAAACTGAACATTAACATCAAAATACATCGTCTGGTTATATGACTGTCATTGTTCTATTTATCAAGTATATTTCTTCCATTGGGCCAGCACGGTGACGTCTCTTTTCCAGATGTTAATTCTTTTAAAAGTGTTATACCTGCTACAATCTCTTCATCAGAATAGTACGTACCAAACACAAGGCAAGTGAACAAGTAATAAATAACAATTGTTCTATTTCTATAACTTTTGACTGAGTAATGTTATTTTGAAAAACCTAAAACAATAATCACATAACATTTTCACCTTGAATTTTCCCATTACTTACAATTCTGTAAAAACATGAGCAAATGGGCGTTAAAATGGCATTTTATTTAATAGCTCATCCCTAAGTGTAACAATTTTATGAAGTTTTATAATGTTGTCAGAATTTATGGATCACCATGTATCTTAAACATCGGCGAAAAATATACCCATTGTCAGCATAGTATTAATGAATTTGGAATATCTTTTGTAAGCAGAAGTACATTTGTGTTTATTTTATTTTAATGAAAATCTCTTCGACTAAACGTCTTTTCAACACTCCCTGGGATGAATCTATACACCGCTTTGTTAGCACCAGCGATTCCTGAACAAGCGGGAAGAAATGTGAAGTCTATCCATTGAGTAGTAATGACCTGATTCCATACACCGCTTTGTTAGCATTGACGATTTCTGAACAAACGAGTAGAATGTGAAGTCTAAACATTAAGTAAACTTTGATTCCATGATTTGTTTTTCAGTTTTGTTCTGGTGGAACAGGAATGCCTCGAAAAAAAACAACAAATGAATTGTGTAAGGTGAAATACAGGAAGATTCATCAGAATGTATCTCGTTTCCTTTCGTAAACTCTATAACCATTGATAAAAAAGCTGTTATCGTATAATAAACTCATCGACCGTTTACACCTTTTACACCTTTGGGATTGATTATCTTCCCTAATCTATCACCCGGATGTTTTGAGTTCATTTGACAGCATTTTCTTATCTTTACGTCAGCAGTCTCGAAAGTTGAACTTTTTACCCTTAAGACAAGATCAATCGGTGCAACAAAATAAGGGTCCATTCCTAGAGTGTCCTATGGACGTAATGGAACGATTAATTCTTTGTTTGTTAACCCCTTGTCCTGGTCAATGTATGTATCTGTTTTGCAGAGTAACTAAACAAGGGAAGTGTGGGTGACATCTGTCACCTGAGCAACTATATCCAACTGATACAAGGAGCCAACAACCGATAGTTTTGTCCTAACTGCGGGGATTATATGGTTCTTCAAACTACCCTGCATCCGTTAGACTTTCACTGAATACTGTAGCTTCCCTGTTCTCACAGGATTATGGTTTACATAAACTTCTAAACCATCTTGCTTTCACACTAATTTCCAATATATACATATCTCTCTCTCTCTCTCTCTCTCTCTCTCTCTCTCTCTCTCTCTCTCTCTCATACACACGGATATTTAGGAATAACTGAAAATGAAGACACTAGTTAGCACAGTTTACATATAGCCCCATTTTTAATAATTAGACGTTTCCCAACCAGATTTACGGTACTTGCCCACCTGTTGTCAACTTTGATAGTGGTATTCTACAATTTGTTTAATTATCAAATTCTTACCTGTTTCGTTTTCAAAAGAAGGTGCTTTCTAACTTTATTTCTGGGAGTAAATTTGATATATAGTTGAAGTACTTTCCATTTTCCAGGGGCCATGGAATGAACAAATTTGAATCTCCAATAATTTACAAGTGTTTTATTGTTTGTTTTTTAAGTAAAAAGATAGTTAAAACACCATAATTATGTCTTTTATTTTTTTTAATGAGCCTCCCTCTTCATTGGAAAAACAATTAAAGACCCTTTACCCAATATTAAGTTGATAGAGAGAAAACACATCTGTATCGTATAGTGGTTTATTTAAACTCTGTTATGTCATAAAAAGGTCTATGACGTCACACCTTTATGGCGTCATAGAAGGCAAAAGAAATGTACATAAATCATAGTAAATTAGGAAGTCAAAGTAGTAATAATTCACAATATCCTCCGGGCAGGGCTTATAAATGTTAATGTCAAAAAATGAAATATTAGATATAAACATTGTCAATCAATGTTGTTCATAAATTCAAATTCTAATAGGAATTAATTTCGAAATTGGTCTTAAGGTAATATGTCCATTGCTAAGTTTGACATTGCTGATAAGGTAAGGTGATCTTGTCCCTCCATGAGTTCAACAAGTTTCCAGTGTACTCGAGGAGAGGGTTCATATACCTGGACTTTATCACCAACGCTACTGCTTTGTTCTTTATTCCCGACGTTCGATGATGTTCTCTCAGACTTGCGAGGTAACCGTGTTTCCATCTCTTTTTGGGAAATGAACAATATAGACACTTTCCGCTGGTAGCACTAGTTAAATAATTGTTGATCAATGTTGTTGTCATCTATGTCTGGAGGATCCTCCGGACCATCCAAAATCCAAGGTGTAGTTCGTCGTCTATTTAATAAAAGTGAAGGTGTAATTGGTGTTAGATCGTTGATACTGGATGACATGTGTGTCAATGGACGGTCGTTGATTACTGCTTGTATTTTACTAAGGATTGTACTTAATGTTACTTCATTGACAAGAGCTTTTCCAAGCACTTTTTCGAGTGTTGTTTTTGTAATACCAATCATTGTTTCCCAGAAACTTCCTTGCCAAGGTGCTCCCTTTTAAATGAATTTCCACTTGATGGCTATTCCGGTTTCTTGCACTATAGTTCTAGGAGCTCCTATGAAGGTAGTTCCATTGTCAGAATACATAGTTAGTGGTGTTCCTTTGTTAGAAATTATTCTACTAAATGCAAGAACAGAGGTATCTGTTGACAAGTTATTTCCTAGTTCCAAATGTATTGCCCGTACAGTGGCACAAGTGAATAAGTAAATATACATTTTGCAGGTTTGTCATTTCGTCTTGACAAGTATGAATCCAGCGTAATCCATTCATGTGACAAAAAATGGTCTGCATTCAGAAACTCGATCTTTTGGTAGAGGAAGTGGATCTGGAAGTTTGTAGAGTTTGTACAATAAATTTAGTGCACTGTACACACTTCCGTACAATATGTCTTGACGTTTTGTGGAAAAGATGGGATTCAAAACGTTTCACATATTTAATTCTGCTACAGTTTGTGTACATCCACTATTTAGAATTCTTTTGAACACCATGAATCAACAAGTTAGTGAGTGTATGATGTTTTCGTAGCAAAATTAGATATTTAGCTGAATCATCCAGAGATGAATAGTCTATTCTTCTCTTGCAGCGTAAAATCTAGTTTTCATCATGGTACAGTTTTAGTTGTTTCACTGATATTGATAGGCACCTTCCTTTTGTAATTGATGGCAGTTCTAGATGAAATTCTTGCTGTTGTATGTCTTTAATCCATACCAATGTGGCTTTGTTGATTTCATCGAAATGGGTGTATGATTATGCTTCGCATTGTGAATTACGTCTTTGATTGAGTTCTCTTTTTGATTTACACCTTTGATTGAAACGTAGGACATAGCTTCTAACTCTTTGTAGCTTCGCGAGATTGCTGTATTTTTCTATTATATTGATGATGCCTAGATGTTTTTCATTAAACGGCTCCTCATCTATTTCATCTTCTAAGGACATTAAGGTCGTACATTCATCGGTAACAGTTGTGCCCAAAGAGCCGGATATCTTAACCACAAAGGACAGACATCCATAATTTGTTTCCAAGGAACGCTTTTGCTGAGATGCCTCTCGTCTGGAAGCATGATTCGAATCAGTCGGAACGTATTTTCAAGTTTTTGTTTCAACTTGAGCTTTGATTTCTTTGATTCTATTGGAGACAAATGGTTTAAGTGTCATCTTTGAATCCATCCATTTCAAAACAATTTGACTATTAGTCCGGAAATTTACTTCCGTAGATTTTTTGTTTCAAATTCTCCAAAAGATTTTTCGCTTATTTCGCTCCTATGACTG
Source organism: Magallana nippona (assembly GCA_033439105.1). Classification (NCBI taxonomy): domain Eukaryota; kingdom Metazoa; phylum Mollusca; class Bivalvia; order Ostreida; family Ostreidae; genus Magallana; species Magallana nippona. The sequence continues at coordinate 4,025,364 of CM065923.1, forward strand.
CTCCCATGAGTTCCAATTTTGGTAACGTGATACTTGTTTTAATGGGACAACTCGATTTCGTGCCATAACTAGTGTTGATTCGGGTCTCGTGACTATTTGCACAGACACTATAAGCAAGTTGACTTGCAACAGTGAATACATGAAGCTGTGTATCAGATTAATTTCATTCTTGAAAGTAGCATTTCAATTTCTAAGGCTTGTTGTAAATCATGACAAAAATCCGACCATGTTGTTTTGACCGAGTTTGGTTCTGGGACACCCCGTTCTAATTTTTGTATCCAAAGTGATTGCATTAAAAGTTTGGCTCGAACAGTAACTGAACTTGACAAACCCAATGGGTCAAATATTTTGGATGACTTATTCAGTTTTTCTCTTTGTGTGATGTTTTCTTTGCGCTGGATATCTCTTGTCTAGCAAATGTTGGATGTCTATCTATTTTCTTTGACATTCCATTTCATTCCTAATACTTTGTTATTGTCATTTTCCATTCCTTTACTTTAACTAATACTTTTTACTAATACATGTACTTTTACATTCCTAATATTTTGTTATTGTCATTTTTCACACCTAATACATTTTCTCGGTTCCGATTGCCTCTATTTGCCAAAACTTCTCAAGATCTTGCTATTCGATCGTGAGATATATTATGACGTCCATCATTGAAGAAGCAATCGAGTGTGGCTTTGATCCATATACTAATCCAGAAAGTACGTATCCAAGTTTGGATTTAATGGCTGCTGGTCCATTACTTCTGATTATGTCATTGTAACGTTTTTGAGTCTCGTAGCTTTAATAGTTACTTAAACAATTACGTTACATAAATTGTGTGGGTCTCTTATTTCTGAAATTTACCCAATAAATAAAAGGATTTATAGTTTTCTATAAATTTATTTATAATTGCATTAAACAGTCAAAATACAAGATAGGTGTAAATAAACAACAAAATCACTCGATGGGTAATGGGTAATAGATACGATGGGTAATGGGTAATTTACCCGATGAATCAGTATGGGGAATCTGTGGGGGACCCAAATATACTGGGTACGAAATTTAGCATCAGACTTACCCAACCTAAATGTAAGGCACAAAATGTCTTGAGTACATATTTACCATTCTGCTGGGCGCTAAAGGCTCCATTTGAACGGGAGTGAGTTACGTAAATGTTGTACTGCACTGCCCTTGCTGTCGTCTGCTCAGGGGCTCGTATATATACACTTTGGTCGGTAGGTGCGAATCACCTCACGCGCAAAACATACGGTACCGTACGGATTGGCGCCATGTTTGAGGAGAATCACACTGTGATTATCTTTGCAACCAAAGTAGTGTTTACGAGTAAATATGGGACTATACTTATGGTTAATTGCTTGGATAAGTAAAAGAATTATGCCTTGAACATTTGTAGGTAAGTCTTGTTGCTGTAAATACTCCGTTTATATCACGGATGAGTTTCTCTCATTGAGGAAATTCGGGTTCATGATATACATAAGTAACAAATATTCAATACGAGCTAATATAAATACAATGCATTATCTTGATATAAATAACCTAACAACTAGGATGTATTAACGAAGAAATTAAGCTTTACATGTTACTTAGGAACAGATAGAAGGGAAAATCATGAAGCTGTATATTGACTGAAAAATCCGTAACATCATCTTCTATCCAATTCCAGTGTTGATCTTCACCAATAAGTAGTTCGATATGAAATGACTCATCCTTATGGCTTCTCGGCCAAGTTCTTTGAAATGAATTCATCGAACAAAGAATTTGCATCAGTTGTTAGTTGTCCAAATTTATCAGGAGATACGACAGTTTTCAATAACACATTGGTTGATCTCTGTGTGAGGAGGAATACATTACTGATGTTTCCGGTTTTTCAGCCTTTGTTTTTAATGCAGAACTACTTGTCCTATCATCATTTTCTTTTTCTCTTAAGTTGCATAGACTTGTGTTGTGACCTTTTTTTTTCTTTTTGCAGACTTTGCAGTTAGATCTACACTGGCAATCTTTGACCCGATGGCGTCCTAAGCAGTTGAAGCACAATATATCTCGCTTTACAATGTTCATACGCTGATGGTAGTTTTCATTTTTTGTACAATCATTTGCAGAATGCATATCCTTACAAAATGCACAGCATAAGTGAGGTTTGCTTGGACTGAAGTTGCAAGGCAAGGTTGGATTTTATTATTGGATTTTGACTGGGTATAGAATGTTGCTGTAGCATTTAGTTTTATATCCTCTTTATTTGTTCCAGCCTCTAAAATTTCAAGTTCCCTGAACAAAATGTTTCTCAAGTCTCAAAGTATCCAATATGTAGAACCATGTTCCCTTGCTGAATTTCTCCGCATTTCACTTGGTAATGTTTTGATAATTATATGGACAAGAAGAGATCCGTAAGTGTCTTGTGTTTGACCAAATGATTCTAGTCCTCTAACATAAGTTTCCACTTGGTCGTAGAAATGACACAAACTTGTAAGATTGTTCTTTGGAGCTGGTAAATCTAATAGCACCTGCATATAGGTCTGAACTTATCTTTGACCAAATCTCTCGTGTAGAAGTTCAGTTGCTTTGATGTAATTTACATGTGTAAGTACAAATCCAGCACCAGTGTTAGAAGCTTCTCCTACTAAGGACTTTAAGTAGTTAAACTTTTTGCACTTCTGTCAACGTGTTGTCACTATGAATAGCTGAATCAAACGAATCTCAAAAAGACATTCTAGTACATTTTCATCATAATTAGGTAGATCGAGGTTTGGTAACTTAGCACAATTATTCGAGTTTGTATCGGAATTGAAGCTTGTAACGGAATGCTGAGCACAAGAAGTTTGAGAAAAATTATGCAAAGAATGACTATTCTCACTGATTTGTAGATTCTCACTGTGATTTGAATAACTACTGGCAGTTGCATTCAAATTTGATCTTTGTACTAACAGATGTTTCTTAGCTTTTTTAATTTTTGACTCTATATTAAATTCGTACTCATCTGCATCAAGGATTTCCTTTTCAACTTCCTCTTCAACTATATACTCTAGAATTCTAGATCCTTATGAATTTCTTGCTTCTCCTTAAGTGTCGCTAGTATAGTTTCTGTATCCTCGGAATTGCTTTCTCCTGAATAGAACTCCTCCAATTTTCTCAAAAGTCTAGTTAAGCACTTCTCTGTCCTTCACGCACTCCTTTTAGTTTAGAAGCCATCATTGTTTCGGTCACGGCACCAATATTTAGGAGATAGAGAGAAAACACATCTGTATCGTATAGTGGTTCATTTAAGGATGGGTCCTTCTCGTTATCAGACATACTTCTTATATTAAGGAATTCATGAAATTTTTGCACAGTCAAACAGATCATATAGCCAAATTATTGTATCAGTTTAATCAAATTTGACCATCTTTTTTTCGCATCAAGGTCAGGTAAAGGTGACTACCTTTTTACTCAACTTCAGGCCCCTCAATTTGCATCTACTGCCTTAGATATGCGACAAAAGGCTAAACGGTGGACGGAAGTTGTAGATGCAAATTGAGGGGCGGGTACAGGTGTGACGCGTCGTTTTAATTGAATCGGTTGTAAGCTTAGATGTTGAATGACCGATCGGGAGACGGAGAGGATCGCAAAATAATTTTACCGATGAGTTTCAAGCGAAACTTCCACCTGATGTGACAGTTTGAAATAAATTCAAGATGGCGGCGATGGATACCTTGTCTATTATTAGGTATAGGGTATTTATTTTTATTATGAGAAAAATTTAGAATGTCAGGTGCCTGTGTGATACATATGTATTAAAAAGCTATTGGACAGTCTTAATAAAAAAGCAAATATATCTTGTATGCCTCTATGTTCTTGTTTGTACTTAACGAAGGAGACTCGCTAGATGGTTAAATAGAATATTTCTTATTCTATATTTTCTATTTCTAATCTAAAGTTATACGGGAAGATATAACGCTAGTTGAGCTTGCAAAATTCAACAGATATCGCCTTTACCAATCGTGTCATATTGACAAAACACGACCATGCAACAAACTTTTGAGAACTGAGACTTTTGTCAACATTAAATACATATAGATACATGTAGAATTTAAGATGGAAATTCCCCTTTAACTACTAATTTAAATGTTTTTATTATCCGAAATAAGGATCTATTGCGAATAACAAAAGAATTGACCTAAAGGGAAGATAGATTTTTGAAAATCAAAGTTTTTTTGCTATTTTCTATCGTACATATTTCTAATTTTTTCGAATTTGCAGTATTAACCTATCATATCGCTCTTGCAATTTTATTATTAATCTTCAAAGTTGGCTAAAACAGCGCTTTCTCAGTAAAATGGTATATTTCTGCCTGGGTTTTGACCTAGATATCCTTCATGACCGGTCTGTCCCTAAAAAAATCTTAAATATTTTCATAGGTTTTGTTCACAGGAATAAATTAAGATATAATTTTTTTAGGGGCACCCGGGCCCTAGGGTCGAATTTTGCAAAAAAACCCGACAAACATTCAGTAACTGATTTCTGTCATATTGGTCTATATTTACATCTGGAACTGTTCTGGATAGCTCAGTCGGTTAAACCGCTGGCTATGTAACAGCTGATGTTTTTTGTGCCCTGGTTCGATTCCCTCTGTCGGCATACTTTTTCTTTTTTAAAATTAGCGGTGCCTATAAACACCGTTTTATTTTAATTTTTTATACAGGATTGTGCATTTTGTATTTTACTCCGATTTTCTTCCTTTGATGCTCGTTTGCTCCTCAAATTGAAGACATTTATGAAAAAGTATGTACTGAACTGAAAGCAATCGTTCGTAACTATACCTTAGTGTAAGCACACTTTGTTTGAGGACAAGAATTATTCACTCTGTGTTACTCGAAACAGGTGCCACGTAAAAAAATCATGCCGAGCAAAATCTGTTGCGTCTGCCTATCCAGAACATCTATAGGAAATTGTACAATTGAGGGAGAAGTACTGCAAACTAGATGCAGTTGGCTCTTTGCAAAGAACGTGTGCATTGGTGTTGATATGGATCTGTTTCATCAATTTTGAATAATCATGTTCAATACCGAATAAGATATAAGGAAAATAAATACCCAATTTTAACGCCATTGTGGACACGGCATATGTGAGAATTCAATCGTCGTAATTATGATCCTATACGGGAATGAAGTAAAATAACACATTTCTTATTTTTTAAAGGATATTGTGTTAATGTTTTCAATAGAATAAAAGAAAATTGATGCATAAAACGACCTTTGAAATCGCGTCACGCGAGACTTTCGATAGTTGCTAATATGTCTCTGGTTGTAAATAAACGCATATATAGTACATGTATCGTATTATAGGAAGTAAACTTACTGAATATAAACTTTAAAGATAATAAAGTAAAAAAAAAAAGCGTCCATAACTCATACTACTCGGACAACGACATTGAAACTTTTTTTAATCACTACACATTATGAATTAGAACCTAATATTTTACTGTGTATGGCCTAAAATCAAGAAGTGGAACGGAAATCGCTATTTGTAAAGACAGAAACCAATCCGGCTGTTTAGGTCAATTCTTTTGTTATTCGCAATAGTACCTTTAACTGAAAACAAATAGTGGCGACCACCGTATGTTTTTCAAGCGTTTTCCCTTTTCTATATCATTTACGTGAACATATTTTTACGAAGTAATGGTTTTCAGCAAAAATATCAATCAAATCCCTGACAATATCAGTTGTTTCGATTTTTCCTTTATGTAAACTTCCTTTCCACTCCTTATTATCGAGACTCGAGTGATGACCATGAAGTAAATTCAAGTATGTGTACTAGAAGAGGGGAGGGGTCAAAATAATGACTAAAAACGATATTAACATGTTTGCTTTTTAGTCTTAAATGTGAGGTAAAGCTCTTATTCGTCCCATTCGTTCTGAGGTTTTAAATGCTTTTTGATGGAGACTGCAATATTTGGGAAACTTGGAAATCTGTTTATATTTTTCCTCCATGTTTTGCTTAGAGGTTTATTTACGGACGTAGATACCTCATACTGCGCTCGAATGTGAATACTGCTTTTAACTACAAATTTGATTGACAAAATGTCTTGACTATCAAACACTCTCAGTTCAAGTAAACAGAAAACAAATTTAAACGCATTTTGAACCGTTTTAGTTTGCTGATTAATATGCGACATTCCGGTAGTGTGTCACCCAATAATGCATGGCGTAAAATTTTAAAGAGACATTTAAAGGTTCCAAATATAGTTTGTAAAGTAATCAAATTGTCAATGTTTTGATGAAAATAATTAAGCCAATAAGCTACACAACACAGCAAAATTAAATTTCATAATTTTAATTCGATGTGCACAAATTAGTACTGACAATCAAGCAACATAGTTCTCATTTGTGTGAATTAATATGCCATAATAAAAAAAATATGACAAAATAATAAGTATAGAAATATAACATTAGATTTCACAAACACGCCAAAAATAGAACGCCATTTATGGTCACTGTATTCACGAGGCGATCTTTTAATTCTTTGATCGGATCAGTTAATGGTCATGACCCTCGTGGTCGTGTTTCACAAACTGAATCCCAACAACAATAGCAAACCCAATTATCGTGAATAAGACCTTCCAATGGCTTCTCTCTTTTGTTATGTGTATTTCATGGTTTAGGATTTCAAAGAAAGTTACATATAGGAAGCAACCGACGGAAAGACTCTGCAAGACACCGGAAGCTATATCTTGCCCATGCGCATCATCTCCAACTTCTGTTACTACGTAACCGATTACGACTCCTATTGGCGCGACAATAGACAACAAGAATAACGATAATAAAACGTATTTAAACTTTCTCAGATTTTCTTCTAGTTGGAAGCCCACGCTGAAAGCGACTGCGATTTTGTGAAGAGAGAGAACTCCAAGTAAAATCCAAGCGTCCTCCTCCTCTTTTTGCAAACCAACGGCCAGACCCTCAAATATCATGTGAAAAGAGAGAGCTATTAACAACAAAAAGGAGCGGAAAGCAAGGAATTTCAAATTAGGCTGCTCTATTTCAACTTTTTCTGTTGATGTATCAGTGTCATCTTTATTGTCCTTGTCATCGGTTGTATTTGACCCAGCCATTTCTAGGTCTTTTGTGTCATTTGGCTTAATTTTATTATCATGACCATGATCGTGCAAATGGAATTTTCCAAAGCCGTAGTAACTGACAAGATGTTCTAAAGTAAGCGTTAGCAGGAACCCGCATCCCGTAATGGCCTCTGTAACAGGATACTCATACGAGATAGCCTCAGTAAGCAGTTCTCGAGCTTCAGGTAACAAATGCAAGATAGCTGTTCCTAGGAAAATTCCACCGGTGAAACAGTTTAGAATCCCAATCCACTTCTTTACATTATCTTTTGACAGTTTCTTCTCAAATATCCTCAAAAGGGCAAACGGTATCAGGCCTATTAGAAAAGTGATGAAAAACAGGACAAATATCCCCGTAATCCTAGCCGCCGATACCATGATCAAATTTTATTGTGGGCAAAAGTTATCTGAAAAGAAAAAATAATTTTGATAAACTTATTGTCTAACTTTGTTATACTTTTAAAATATTTTTTTTTTCAATTTTAAACTATGTACATTAATAAAATCGATTTGTATGTATGTTTTTATGAAAAAACAATAAATACAGCAACATATCTTGCTAAAATATTTTTTTAATAATAAAAAAAAAGCCTTTTTTCTTTAGAATTTTTTAATTTAAAATTTGAAATAGAAAAACTAGCAAAAATGATGTTTTTAATTTTTGTTATTTTTATTTGTGTGAATTTTATTTATCTTGCCATTTCAAACTTTTATACTTTTGTTTGAATTTAATATATCAATTGTTGTATCTTCAATCGTCACATTTCACCAATCTAAAACAATACTTCGACTTATGTAACTATACTTTACATATTTTGCATTCTAAGCAATCAAATTATGATATACTACCTAACAGGGATAGTTAAACCCAACTGAACGCAACGCTATTAAAACATTCAAAATCAGTTATTCAAAATCTTCATTATTAACAAATTCAACATGAAATGATGCCATTGAAGTATATATATAATGTTATGTATTCATATTCAGATTCAAATATTGAGCAATGATGTTAATTTAAAAAATATGCTGTAAAAGTTAAACCAACAAAGCCAGATTCCGAAAAAACACTTACGTACATGTATATATAAGGTACACCTCCTACACCTAATAAACAACTGGTATTAAATGCCGCGCACTCAGCAGGTCTAGCATTTAAATAACCCAAAGAAAGACATGCGCATTTCATCCAAACTACATGTACTTTTATAGCAATTTATGTGAAGAAACTTGTTCACAAAATGTGAAGGCTTTGCATTTAAGCTGTTTAAATAGCTTCAAACATGTGAATCCATGCTCTCGTGTTGGCACCCGCCTAAGATTAATTCCCGGAACAATTCAAAATAAATCATCTGTGCTAACGATTATTGAAAGATTGAATGTGATCTCTAAATCTCTGACAATGTTGATGAGCGAAAAAAACCTACTCTAACATACAATGCAGCTCTGTTAATAAAGCGAAACGACCATCCCCACCCCCAACCCCACCCTTGCCAACAAATTAATATGTATAAATATTGCAACAAATGTATGATATAACAGATGTCTGATTGGATGTGTAATTGAAAAAATAGTCGAACAAGTGGCTTTCTATATCGTACATAAATGACTTTTGGGCAGAGATTTTAAACTAATGACACGTAAGGACTGATAATGGAAATTAATCTAGAGGATAAAAAGTGGCACAAATGCGGATGTCGTAGTTAGGTGTATTTAAACAAACCACCCGAAAGGTCTCCTATCTGTGTCATTGGAGTACTCATCTTGAATATTTAAACAATATTTATATATATTATCATTAATAATTTTAGTTTAAGTAAACAATGTGGTGTCGTCTGTCCAACAAAACTATCATGGAGTCGGACAAAGCACTGTATACTCATTCACATAAGCGTGCATCATGCCCCTATAATAAAATCAAACCAAACTTTTTTGCTCATATTTACACGATTAAAAACAAAAAGAATAACAAACCCAATTGTTTTCGAATACTTAAATTGCCAACTTTTGTCGAAAATTAAACTGAAATTTAAAATATTGAACTTTATTTATTTCACAACGATTGATAAACACGTTCTAACAACTTTTACTAATGTCTCCCGTTGGCACAGATGTAAGCGCGATGGGGCTCATTAGTGATAGAGGAAACCGGATTGCCCGGAGAAAATCCACTTGTCCAAGCGGGCGACCACTTAGCTAAAAGTAAAATTCTTTTACTGCTCAGGGTTAAAGAAATCAAGGTGAGGTTACACGTGAACACAGGGTGGGTCAAGAATAAGACAATAAGAATAGACAAACACTCGATAGACAGTATACAACATAAACATATACATGTATATATGTAGGACCCCTAAGTGCGATGGGACTCTAAAGTCGGATGGTCACGCCAAAGTCCGATGGTCACGCCAAAGTCCGATGGTCTGCGCCAAACGCCGATGGTTTGACACGCCAAAGTCCGATGGTCCGCGTGCAGTGCCAAAGTCCGATGATGTGGTACGGCAAAGCCGGATGGTTTTAAAATTGAATCGAAAATAAAGAAGAAAAAAATATAATGGTAAATATTTGATAAGCCGCACCGCCTGGTTTGATTGCCTAGATTTGTTTATCATTGACTTATTAATACATTCATTACGCATTATTATTACATGTACAGCATATTTTGTTGCAACACATACATTATTTTTTAAAACAACATGATCTTTTTATTCTATTTTGTTTTTCGCAGTTCTGCGCTGTAAATACCTTCCCTTTCTATCAATTTTAATTTTTTACCACTCGTTTCTTTCTCCATTATCCATGTTTGATTTTTGAATCATTTAATATTTATTAGTTTGAAGTGATATTGGCGCTTCTAATTGGTCGAAAAATGTCTTTGATACCTGCATCAATAAAATCTTTTCTCTGCTTTTCTGATTTAACACTATTTATAGAACGGGGATTTCCAAAATAAACACTGTCAACAAAATGTAAAGTTGTGTCTGTTTAATCATAAGCAAACAAAATACAACTTCATAAATATAAAAAATTAAAATTTTAACCTTGAAAATAAACAATACACATTAATTAATTCACGAAATAGAAAATTAAGTGTCTTCTCACGACTTCGTCTGCTTGAGGCGACGATCAACATTTAAGGCAAGGCTGGCTGTTCCAGGAATAATTATGATGAACATATAGCCCTATACTACGAAAGCCCAGAAGGCTCATTCAAGACCCGAGATTCAAAATACGAGATTCGAAATACGAAATTCAAGATTCGAAATTCGAGATTCAATATCTTAATTAACCAATCAAATCAAGGATCTGAAAACATGTATCCTAGCGACATCAAACTGTTCTAAATAAAGATCGTCAGTGCATGCTCTTATATACATGTACAAATAACTGCTTTGTTCTCCCTAACTAGTAAATAATTATTTGTATTTTTTTTTTACAGCAATAATTAGACTAGTAATAATATAGTATGTTTCGCGGAGTGATTTTGTTAGCCGTGTGTGCATTCTCGCCTGATGCGTTTGAACCCTGGGTTATTTCACCATCAATAATTTAAACCCGGGGTTTATTCACCCCTGTTGTGTAAAAATGCGCGGTTATGGTATAGAGCTTGATACGCGGATCCAATTTCTTTTTCAGTTGGGGGTGGGGGGGGGGGGGGGGGGGGGGTCCTAGGCCTATTTTCAAAAAAAATTACTATGAAGATTTAATAAGCTTCAATTTTTCAGAGAAGGGGGAGGGGGTGTCCAGACCCCCTGATCTGCTCCCATCTAGATCCGCGCATGAAGATTAGTATCTAAAATATGTTTTAATTTAAACAATAAAATGCTTTCTTTGGTGATTTATGCGGGATATGAAGGATGCGACATTGCAGAAAAAGTACATAAACCGCGTTAGCTGGTTTTGTAATTTTTTTCTGCAATTATCGCTACCTTCATAACCTGCATAAATCACCAAAGAAAGCATTTTATTGTTTATATTTACATCTTTCTTTTAACGAATTAATAAATTGATTGTAAAAAGTAAGTAAGATTCACTAAAGTACTGCTAATGTACATCAGTACGTTGCCGCGGGCTAAAAGAAACAGCCAGATCGTCTCCTATAGGAATTTGAGTCTAATATCATCATGATTAAATCGTGCAGTCCGTGATTTATTTAGGTCGCTGTACTTTTCGACCAATCGATAAAAAGGGGCGTGTAGATTTCACTCCTATCAGTTTCAGTCGCTGTAGGTTTAAAACTAAGGCAGTAGATGCAAATTGAGGAACGATTTTTATTAATGACAGGTGTGACGCGTCGTTTTGGTTGAATCGGCTGTAAGCTTAGGTGTTGAATGGCCGATCGGGAGACGGAGAGGATCGCAAAATAATTTTACCGATGAGTTTCAAGCGGAACTTCCACCTGATGTGACAGTTTGAAATAAATTCAAGATGGCGGCGATTGGTACCTTGTCTATTATTAGGTAAAGGGTATTTATTTTTATTATGAGAAAATTTTATAACGTCAGGTCCCTGTGGCAGGGATCCAGACAAAATAATCCAAAAATGATCGGTTGAATTTCACGTAAATGCTTTGAGAATCGTTTAAAACTACCGCACGGGCCAAAATAATGGAAGTTATGTACAATGTGATTTGATACTTTCATTCATATGTATTAACTATTAAAATATTCTGAGAGTAATGCACAAGCAATACATATCCTCCTTTACCGGCCCCCCCCCCCTAAAAAATTAAAACAATTGTCGTTTAATGTGTTATACATGTGTGGAGAAAATTTGGTTCAAGAAGACAAACCCGATGAGTAATAAAAATGAGTTGTTTGAAATTAATTTCGTCATCATGTTTAGGTTCATTTTGGTAAATTTGGGTAAATTTGGGTAAATAGATGCACAAGCTCAGCTCTAATCAGATCATAAATACGAAATGTCTTCAAAAATTAATAACTTTAAAACCAATGGATAAAAAGGTAACGCAAGTCGAACTCGATGAGTGCGAATTGTTGTGTTGGATGAATGGTACATAGGATCTGCGCCAAAAAAGTCCCGTCTTCTCTTATTTTACCTTTATTTATTGGAACTCTAAAAACTAATCTAACCCGATCATAAGAGTCAGATTTAAAATTGAGTACGTAAATATTCCTTTTGATCAAAAGTAAAAGTAATCATAATTTATCTGTAGGGCATATGAAGCTACACAGAAAGTTTGAAACTAATTTGCCGAACCAAAACGAAAAAAAGTTGGGACAGAATAACTGACAAACCGGAATGAACAAAAAGGTCATTTGTACAACCCATCCGCACAAATAAATTCAGAAAATTTAATGGGTTTTTTTTATTTATCGCTAGCTGATGTATAAGACATCACAAATACCCCCAAACCCCCTTCACGGAAAAGGAAATGCATCGCCGCAAACCACAGTTTTGAGTACACAAGCTCTCTCAAACCAGGTGATGAGAGAGAGAGAGAGAGAGAGAGAGAGAGGAGAGAGAGAGAGAGAGAGAGAGAGAGAGAGAGAGAGAGAGAGAGAGAGTCGATGTAAATCACGTGTGCTACCACCTTTGAAGGAAATTAAAGTTTGTTAGAAGATCTGCACTTCCCTAGCTACCTTCTCTCTTTTCTCCTATGAATTAAAAGGCTTAACTATCGTCTATATATACTTAACATATACAGATAACCCCGAACCCGATGGTAAATGGTCCGGCAGGAAAATCGTCTAATGACTACAACTACGTTTAAAACTAATATAACCTTGTCTATTTTTCATGCGAAACTTGTAGGTGAGTAAAATGCTCTCACTATCCATGTAAAATCGGTTTGTACATCGACAGTTCACCATAATCTAGTAAATCAACAACTTTTACAAACCCCACGTGTGGAACCCGAATTATCTCTAACACAATATGCTCTTCGAAAATTCCTAAGAAACATAAACTATGAAAGATTGTCATGCTCGAAATCTACTTATGATTATCCAGAGGACTGTATACCGACAAACTTACGGCCACCAGCCGGAGCTAAAGCCAGAAAAGCTGACTTTGAACAAATCAACCCCCATCTATATGCGGCGGAGGCCAAAATGGCGGCATTTCGTGTTGAACGACACATGATTCACCCCTACATTCAAGCTTTGCACTTTATATTCTTTGAAAGCATAAGAAATTCTGAAGATTTCGACGTCAAATGGTAGGACGTACCAGACGAATGGAAACTCAACTGTGGCGCAAATTCAATTAACATTGATATTCACAAAAAAGGAAACACAGAAGACAATTAAAGTTAATTTTTTTGTAACAACAAGAATCATTCAAATTCAGGGAAACGCAAAAGATAATTTCGTCAATGAAACATTTCCATGCCTAAAACAGCTTGCTTATAAATTCAGAAAAACACGTGCCATTAACACAAGCAATGAATTCTCAACTGAAGACATACCCATCATCACAATCACAGATGTGGATGAAACAAGCATGAAAAAACCTATAGGAGACTCTATAACCCCAGAAAACTGTGACAAAGCTGAAACAAAAAACCTATAGGAGACTCTATAACCCCAGAAAACTGTGACAAAGCTGAAACAAAAAACCTAACGAAAAGCAAAACATCCAAAAAAAACATTGGGGTGCAAACAGGCACAATAAACCCGAAAAGTAGTGAAAAAATCCCTCATGAGAACAGGGAAATGGATAAACTAGAAGGAAACTTGGTGAACATGACAGACAAAATCTACACCCAACTATCGGGCAAAATTGCCCTAAAATTCAATGACATTAATGAACATCTAAAGGAAACTCAGCAGCACCACGAAGAGTATCTTCGAAAATCAGTAAGTGACATCAATACGATACTTGCCGATCTGAAGGAAAGATGCGAAAAAAGTTATCTTAAACAGGTCACATCAGACCAACAAAAAGAACACGAAGTAAGACAACTAAGGGAATCTGTGTTCAAACTCCAGAAAACAAACAATGACCTAACAAACAAAGTGTCAACTCTCGAACACCAAAAATCATTATTAGAGGACAAATACAAGGATGAGAAATGTGCTCACGAAAACACAAAATAAAAACTCAGCAAAGCATGTGAAAATGCGCGGAACGAAGAACAATATCTCTCAGCTCGCATTGACTCCAAAAACGAATCAAATCACTCGAAAGTTCTGTTCGATCATTTAAAAAGATGATAGATAGCCAAGAGGAAGAACTGTACAGAATGAAGCTACACATTGGCAGTATCACAGACACAAATACAGGAAATTTCAGTGAGGCTAGAAACAAGCATACGAAGTATACTACGATTCCAGTCAAGCCAACTGAAGATAGTCTTCCTGAGCAACCATACATTCAAATTTCCAAATCTGGAAATGCTGACATAGAACACTCATCACACAAAAGTGGGGAAACAAATATGTTACACAGACACCAAACAACTCCTCTCCTACTTATAGGAACATCAAACATAAAATACATTGAACTATTAAGGTGGCAACACAAAAAGAAATCGCTTACAAAATAGAAAATGCCATCGACAAAACTGAAAGTTATGGCCCAGATATGAAGCCCGCTGTGGTAATTTTTCAACTCATTAACAAATGACATTAAATCCCAACTTATTGCAGAGGGATGTGTCAAAAATATGTCATCCCTAATAGAGAAAACCCTTGTAAAGTTTCCTGACACCAAAATTGTTCTCTCACTAGCTACACCACGGATGGACAGAGACGATATGAACGTCAAAGGTGAATTGATAAACGCAATGCTTAAACAGAATTTCAGAAAATGAGAAAAGATATTCTTCTGTAACAACCGCAACCTAGCAGAACAAGGAAAACATATAGAAAGACTTTTTGAAAGAGATGGCATTCACCTCTCTGGAGATGGAACAGTATTAGCTTCAAATATGAAGAAAACAATTGACACTATCTGCAAGACACCACACCGAGGCAATGAGCAGGGTTTCAGATATAGAAGAAATGGATACAGACACCGCACCGAGGAAATTACAGAGGCCACTACGGAAACAACAGGAGCTTTTACGGCCAGCCAGAAAACTACAACAGACACTAGATGAAGGCGTATGAAAGGAGAGGCTCTCACCAAAGAACTGGACATGGTGGGACTTGGCGTTAGTACAACCAACCAGACTATAGTGGTTAAACAAGAACTACCTCTAACCGTTGTAACTGTTATTTGTGTATTTGTATTATTTTTGTTTTCTTTTTTTTGTTTGTTTGTTGTGTTAATCTCATATTTCCTATTTGATAATCTGTAAATCACATGCACATAACAAAATCATGAGCAGCGTAGATACATGCTTGAATATTTGTACCTCAAATGTGGGAGGTATGATATCAGACAGTATTAACAAATCAACAGACAAACTTTTTATTGATCAACTTAAAAGTTATGACCTAGTCTTACTCATTGAACCCCATATTGGATATAATACTCATATTGAAATAACAGACTTCATATATTATCCAGTTTGCAGGGATTAGTCATTAAATAACCGATATTTACGTGGACTAGGAATTCTACTGAAGAGAAATATTAGGAAAGAAATTGCAATATTACCAAATACAACTACAGATTACCAATGGTTAATGCATAAGAAGGACTTTTTCAATTTGAAAAAAGACATTTATTTATTTCTTGCATATATATTTTCTGAAATGTCAAGTCATTAAAAAAACAGGATGTTGAAACTCTAGAACATATAGAACAAGATATTATAAATAAGTATGGAAATCGTGGAGATATAGTCCTCACAGGTGACTTTAATGCAAGAACAGGCAATGAGTTAGACTATATAATGGGAGGTTGCCTCACACATTCCAGTGAAAAATGATGCCTATATCTTAGATACAGCAGTCGGGCAAAGACATAGTAGAGACAATACTGTTGATAATAGAGGTAGAGATTTATTAGAATTATGTATTGCGAACAAGCTTAGAATAACAAATGGCAGAACTTTTCGTGATACACATGGAAAATTTACTTGCCATAGTTACGCTGGTTCTAGTGTGGTAGACTATTTTATTGTATCTGAACAACTACTTGATGACATTTTGTATGTATATGTATCTGATTTTTTACCTTTATCCGACTCTCAATGTAAGATATCCCCAAAATTGTTATCAACTTTTAAAAGAGAGTGTACAAGTAAGAACATGCAAGAGCTAGATGCAAAAACGGTACAATGGGACGAGCTATCGGTACCAATACGGTACAAATGGGACGAGCTATCGGTACCAAAACGGTACAATGGGACGAGCTACAGGTACCAAAACGGTATAATGGGACGAGCTATCGGTACCAAAACGGTACAATGGGATGAGCTATCGGTTACTAATTTTCAAAATGCTTTCTTACACCCAACAGTCCAAAGTTATATTAAACTTTTTTTTAGATAAACCTATTGAATATAATGAGCAAAGTATAAATTAAGCCACTAATGAAATCCACAATATCTTTAATAAAGTGGCAAAACTATCTCTACATAGAAAATCACAACATAAGACTTCAACTAACAAAAAATAGTGCGATCGTGACCTTGCAAAAATGCGAAAACACCTTTGTGAAAGAGCAACATTCCTATCTAAATTCCCTAATAATCCCCTATTGTGAGGCTCGTTTTTCAAACTAAATAAGGAATATGCTAAGCTACGAAAATATAAAAGAATAATAATATAAAGTATTAAAGATAAATTGGATCAACCTAATGAAACTAACCCAAAAGAGTATTGGAACTTAGTTAAATCTCTAAGAGACACTGATGACAATAAAAATAACATAGAAAATCTTATAGATGGGGATACATGGTCCAACTATTTCACTACCTTATCCAAAATACCAGAACACTATAAATACAGAATCACTATGATTGAAACAAAAATTAATGAATTATCAAATAGTAAAACTGTAAATTCTTTTAACAAATTAGATTTTAGGATAACAGCATTGAATTTCGAAATCCAGAAGGCCATTACTTCTTTGAAATCTGGTAAAAGCCCTGGCCTATATTATATCTCAAATGAAATGATAAAAGCGTCTCAAATTTTTGTGAATCCATGTATTCTAAAACTGTTTAATATTGTATTAACGTCAGGAATTTATCCAGAGAAATGGCTAGAGAGTTATACTACACCCATCTTCAAATCAGATAATCCTAAGTTACCCGAAAACTATAGAGGAATAACTATAAACAATAGCATAGGAAAACATTTTAATATCATTTTAAATAATAGACTTGATACTTAATAGATAACAAAATAATACCTGAAACCCGAATAGGCTTTTCAAAAAAATTGTGTAATATGTACAGACATAGCAACAATTATGTAAAATAGGTAATAAGCCCCCCCCCCCCCCCCCCCCCCCCCTATAGATCAGAAATAGGAGTTCGACAGGGAGATGTCATAAGCCCAAACATTTATAAGATATTTTTAAATGATTTTTCAAAATTGCTTGACAAAGAAAGTACAGGATCTGTTAACCTTTCTGGAAAGAACATTACTCCACTGCTATATGCTGATGACCTAGTATTTTTATCAGATGATCAAAAAGGATTGCAAAACAAACTAGATATATATACTGCAAATACTGCAAAGACTGAAGCTTAGAAATTAATACAAGCAAGACTAAAGTTGTTATTTTCAACAAAAGTGGTCACCTTATTAATGTGAGGTTCACTTTTCATAATTCACATTTAGAATGTGTTAACAAATATAAATATTTAGGTATAATCATGTCCTCCTTTGGCTCATTCAAAAAAGCAAGATTTGATCTATATAATAAAGCTCTCAAAGCCTCTTTCAAACTATTCAAAGACCTAAACTCTACTCAACCCCCTATCAAAACATTTCTACATCTCTTTGATCATATGATAAAACCTATAGCATTATATGGTTGTGAAATTGGGGAACCCTTACACCATGCATACAGGAAAAAGACAAACATTTATATGATATCTTTAAAACTTGGGAAATGGAAAACTTAAATATTAAATTTTGTAAATATCTCTTAGGAGCTGGAAAAAAAAAGCACAAATATCGCAATTATCTCTGAACTGGGACGACATTCTTTGTATTTTTCATTAATTCAAAGCATCCTATTATACTGGCATAGATTAGAATTATGTGAAGAATCTCTCTGTTACACAATGAGTGTAAAGAAACTATGAATCTTAGTCTATCCAATGATAACTGTTGGTACAAAAGTGTAGTCTATTTTAGCAAGGAAATTAACATTCCACTGTCTGAATGTAAAAGGTACAAAACCACATATTTTAAACAACAAGTTAAGAAACATTTTAAAAGACACTTCTTAAACTACAGGACAGAAAAACGTGAAGAGGGACTGAACTCTGGAAAACTTGATACTTATTTTTTGTATAAAGAAAATTTTATAATGGAAACATATATGTTTATTCAATCTCATGAAATAAGGAAAACACTTTGTAGATTCAGAATAAGTGCTCATTACTTACGACTTGAAAGAGGTAGATATGAAATTTTAAAAGATAATACTGGTCAAAGAATTCCTTTAGAAAGAAACAAAGGGACATGTTTATTATGTAAGCAAAATTGTGTAGAAGATGAATGTCATTTTCTTACTGATTGTCCATTATATAACGAAGAAAGAAATTCATTTTTCCATTATATCTCAATACTTAACAAAACAAAAAATTTATACTTTTATCAAGAAAGACAAATTTATCTGGTTAATGTCCAATGAAGACAAAACAATACTTACTAAGTTAAGTGAATTTCTAATTAATGCTTTCAAAATAAGACAGAATACTTTGAGATCTAAGTGAACTAGTGAAATACTTAAACAGATCATGATGCACCAATTTTGTAATTGTATAAGGTACTTTTCTGACTATATAGATATGTATATTGTTAATATGTTATGATGTTGGAAATAAAATATTATTGTTATTATCATTATTATTATTATATTTACTTATACATTTTAAAACCACAAATCTCTCTCTCTCTCTCTCTCTCTCTCTCTCTCTCTCTCTCTCTCTCTCATCTCGACAATGGCATTGGTATACATGTACTACGATATTTAAGGATTAAGGAATCATTCTTAGAGTATTGTGAGGTGATAATTTCGGTCGGGGCGTGATCAAATCCAATAAAGCCCAAAGGGCTTTATGATAGATTTGATCACGCGCCGACCGAAATTATCACCTCATAATATTCAAAGAATGATTCCTTATTACTTATATTTATATAATTTTCAGCAGTTGTACGATTAAATATTATAATATTATTTATGCAAACCCGCTTGCGTCCCCAACAATACGTCTTTTGAATTTATTAGGCTGTATAGTGCAAAATCGATTCGTAGTGTTATCACAGACAGAGACACTGGAAAATGTAAATATACTAATATAGTATTCGTATCTGAATTGTTTTCGTTGAGGTTGTAAATCATTATCTTTTATGGTTTTATAACTTTTTGAACTCCATCATAACCTATAATTTGATTGGTTGATTATTTCATTGAATTTCGTTTCACAGCTAAAACCACACACAATTTTAATTATTTAGATGAAACAGATCTTTCTTCGCGAACCGAAGTTTACACTGTTGGGGCGAATACTCTACGGGTTAAAATGTATAGGGGGAGAATACATACAGGGCCAAAAAATCACTAAGATTCGCAAAGCACACAGTGTTATCACTAAAGTTGTTTAAACTGTATGGGGTTAATTCATCAAAGTTAATTTAACCATTATATAACCACTAAATAATAGCTATTAAGACATTTATTTGTAGGAAAGAGCATGTAAGGATGATCTTTTTTTTAGAACAGTGTTATGTCGCTAGGAGACAGGTTTCAGATCCATGATTTGATTGGTTTGTTTAGATATTGAATCTCGAATTTCGAATCTTGAATCTCGTTTTTCGAATCTCGTATTTTGAATCTCGAATGAGCCTTCTGGGCTTTCGTACTATACACTTTCACGGTAACACTACTGTTCAAATTTGCTAACGATTAGTTTTAAATTAACACACGTACATGATCGGTCATCAGAATAAAGCGTCGTAAACAAAACTATGGGTAGTGCATCAATTCCTTCAGCGTATTCCAAGCGGTAGATATACCATTTGAGTAGAATACCTTTGAGTACCTCACTGGCTATCTAGTTACCACAACATTTACAAAAGTCGCACATACATACTATTCTTTGTCGACATATCAACTATTTTCGTCCACGATCGCGTCTCATTGCATCATGGTTATGCCCAGTTGCATATTCCAGCGATCTGACTCACATTAAAAACCCGAGAGAAAGATTAATTTTTTGATAGAATGAGGTCATTGCAAGTGTGCTGTAATATTAGTTAGTTGAACTATACGTATAGGCAATGGTTTGTTTTCTAGTTCAAATGGATTCCATGTTCAATGCAAATTGTTTATTTCAATTCCCTATCTTGTTAACTCTTTTTTAAATAATTTTTCATCAGCTATGCATAGTATAAAATGCTAGTAAATTGTGATTTATGAAATATTGATCTGAAATACAATGTCAATGTCAACTTTAGTGTTTTTGTTGGTCAATCTTTTCAATTTACATCTAACTATACAAATGTAATTGTTTTGTTAATAAAATATTCATTTATACACTGTCTGACATGAGTAAATTTGGCAATGTTAAGAACATAATACAATGGATAACAGCTTTAGACCTGTTTCGAAGACAAGGACTTTATTTTATACAACATATATTACCAGTGAAAGCAAAAGCTACAATCATAATCATCATGAAAAATCTCAGAATCTCTCTCTAAAGCACCAGTATTTAACATAAATTCAAGTCAAAGAAATATGATCGACAAATTTGAAAAATGAGCTATCAGAATACTCTTGATGAATAATTAGCTTAGGTGTTTTCTTTTTGATTCACTTTTTGTTATTAATAATATCAATCGTATGATTTATATTTTTGAATAAGACAATAAATGATTTCACCCGATCTAATTCTTCTTTTCCTGGTGGGTCCCTCTTCAGAAGAGGTCATCATCAATAGAACAGTCTTTTCTGCATTCAACATATAAGATTACTGCTATTAGTATTGAGTTTATCACTTAATGTAATGATCTTCAATCATTTGTCTTTTAAAATGTTGCATTTGTTTACAAATTATAGTATATACTTTTACTATTCATGAAGTATTTACAAAAAATATATCATCACAGGACCATGTCTCTAAAATCAAGATCCCTAACATATTGTAAGCCATCTGTGGGGGTTGGCTAGTATCTCTGAATCCTCAGCATGTACACAGATCATCTAATGTTTATCTCAATAACTCATCTTGTCAGGATGGATTAATAAATTAATTACTTCTTAAATTCAAATTGTCCAGGCTCCATTACACTTTATCTCTTTGTCCAATAATACTCAAGATGAATGATCAGTCATACTCATTTATTGTCACACATCAATATGGCATAATGATGTAAACATTGTATGGCACACAAATATCAACAGGTTCTTCTATAATATGATTTCATATAAATACGGCTGACAATTCAGAAACACAAGTTTAGGTCGTCCAGTGTGGTAGGAGATTTCTAACTAGGCTATAAATTACATAATAGAGTTTTCTCACCTTTTTGTACTTTCAAAATGTTGCCGCCGCACAACTAGCAGAAATCTGTCGTAACGTAGTACGCGCTTGCTTATATAACCTCCTATTATCTGTCACATGACATAACATAACCAATTGAAATATGCCGTACAAGCGATGAACCAATCAGAAGCCTGTACGGGAAGCTGAGTTCCCACACAAGTTCCCACACAGAACTACTTCTACCACACAGGCTACCGTACAAAGCCGAATGATAAATAATTAAAGTAATCATCTATAAATAAGTTGTTAAGCAGTGAACATGTCATTAATTACACATGTTAATAAATATCACATCTCATAAAATCATTTGTACAATTTATATTCGGACATAATATAACTGCGCATGGATATCGTAACTACAGACGATAGCATAAACAAATATAGTTCCTAGAGTAAGACTGAATATAAACAATTTATCAACAGTTAACATCAAGTTTCATTCTTGAAACATCACACAGTATTAAATAAACATGCTGGATAGTTAAATTAAACAGTTAGTACATTTTATTGGAAAAGATCGATAACCGGAAGTGACGAAGTTCACTCGAAAAGATGATGGAAGCCAGAAAGATGAAATGTAAATATAAACCAAGAAATCGTTCTTACACTGAATGTAGAGCCCTGAATGAAATTTAACAAGGTAATCTACAAGATTTATGTGTTATTCTACGATCGTATGTATTTCATCAAATCTATAAACTCTGTAAAAACGTAAACAAATAGCTATTAACACAGGCACATGCTCTGGTTATCTAAAACATGAAATATTTGGGGAAATTACTACATGACATAAATAATGATAATATGTGGAAGCTTGTTCTAAATAATCAACATGAAATAAAACTACAAAATCACAAACAGTTTACAATATTCTAAATCAAACAAACCAATGACCTATTTTAATTGCATTACCTAGTTGAAGTTGATTTAGAAGATTTGGTTAAGCATATTAACTTCTTAAATTGTAGAAAGAGAAAAATCATGTTAACCACCGTATTTTGTTTATATTATTTGAGGTGCAACAGATATAAATTTAATAATCAAACAAGAAAAATAAGCCTGTTAACCATGCACTTAGATTATGTAACATGTTAAAAATAATTTTTGATTCTCTATAATGTTTCCCTGCAAACTCTTCTTTATCAATTATTAAATAAAGTTGACATTAGTAATGCATTACCAAAAACAATATTTCATTTATAAAAAGGTTTAAAACTTATTTTGCTATTACAATGTTTTGAGAATATTGCAAATCAATTTCCCTGAAAATTTCGATTTGAACAGTTAGGAAGTTGGAAGTTGTTCATTCATCAATGATAATCTGGACCAGGTTTCGTTCAAGTACAAGTAAGGTTTTGGTTCCAGGGATAAAAGAAGTATCAAACCTGGAAGGTATTCACTCAGTGACAGGCTGTACTACATGTAAGTTTGGTTCAAGTAGGCGTTTTTGTTTCAGGGATAAAACATTAGTTAACGTTGCGCACGACAACTATTACAACTTTTGACCAAACGTGTTCACTTGCGCCTTCACCCCAGGTTAGCTAAAATATTATTTACAGAAGGTGTGAGGGTTTTTTTTACTTGATTTTCTCCCTTATAAAGCCCTTATGACTGAAACAAAGTACATTTAATAGGCTTTGTATATTATTTTAATACACATTTTTAATTTTTAGATTCAGTATCACAACTTTTTATGTTGATAAATCAGTAATGTAAAGTTTATTACTTTGTACATGGAGGTTTTACAATTAAGGTGCACAATAAAGAAAATAATAAACATATTTTGATTATTTTAGCCTTTCAACACACCTGGTTGTGTAAAGCAGTTGCACATTTGATAAGTTCATGTAGGTCAGGTCTAACAATTTTTCTGCCAAATTTGTTTTGTAATAAAGCTTTGACATAAAACGTTGTTAGCGATATCGTGACACAATAGTGCCCTTCGCGGTCTGTTTCTCCGCTTTTGAACACGTCCTGATATGTGAATCCAAATCCACATTCTTTAATCAGTTAAATCTTTTTACACCGAGCCATTTAAACTGAGTTATTGCCTTTTGAACCCGTTGTGTAAATATAGAAAATTGGCATAAATTGAATTTCTGTAATACGTTTTTGCAAATCTTTAAAGTTTATTACTTTGTACATGGAGGTTTTACAATTAAGGTGCACAATAAAGAAAATAATAAACATATTTTGATTATTTTAGCCTTCCAACACACCTGGTTGTGTAAAGCAGTTGCACATTTGATAAGTTCATGTAGGTCAGGTCTAACAATTTTTGCTGACAAAAGTTGTTTTGTAATAATGTTTTGTCATAAAATGTCGTTAGCGATATCGTGACACAATAATCCCCTTCACGGACTGTTTTCTCCGCTTTTGAACACATCCTGATATGTGAATCCAAATCCACATTCTTTAATCAGTTAAATCTTTTTACACCGAGCCATTTAAACTGAGTTATTGCCTTTTGAACCCGTTGTGTAAATATAGAAAATTAGCATAAATTGAATTTCTGTAAAACGTTTTTGCAAATCTTTAATCAATTCAACAAATCTTCAATCAAGAATCATATGAGCATCAGAGGGTTTTTATTACATCATAATCAGTTATAACTTTTATTTTTGTAAGTTTCTTACAGAAAATGCAAAGTGATGCCTATAGAACTCTTTTTTTTTAAACTTTAAATGGAATCTATTTGCAAATCCTTAGTTCCGATGTTTTGGGAATATCATTGAGATTTATGATCTGCAGCAAAATCGTGCTTTTTGTAAATTTAATTTATATTGTGAAATTTCATCAGAAAGAAGATTCATTTCTTTTGTAAAAATACGAGGGTCAATCACTTTTGCCATAGCTTTTTTACTTAATGTCATATTACTAAATCTGGAAGACATAATTTAGCAATAGTTTCAAACAATTTGAAATCCAAAAAATTCATATATTCCTTTATTTCTAAGAATTGTTTAGAATCTAATCCTGCAAAAATGAGGTCACGGCGCACGGTCAAAATTTGTGTTATGTCAACAATAAACCATATAATGTCGAAAGTAATATCTCTGTAAATTGGGCTTAAAACAATATACCATTGGAACCACAAATTAAATATTGTCATGACATTCTAAATACCAAATAATGACGGAATATGTTGTTTTGTTGAACAAAAATCAGTTACTAAAGACAGATAGTCCTCTTTAAAATTGACTAAAAACGTTGATGTCACCGGGCATTACGGTGCAACGAGAAGTACAAACAGTATGGATTTAACTCGGGGAAAAGCCGATATAAACTATCAAAGTGCTCAATGATGCAAAAAATTAGTCAAAAATTATTTGCAAATTTGTGTTTAACTGTAATACATTTTGTGGGGGTTGTGGTAATTGTATTTTGGACATCAAACACTCCGAAAGAAAATAGAATATCTGTAAATATTTGGTCAAAAGAATAAGTAACGTCATCTGACGTTCAAGGCTTCCTGTAAACTAAGAGACACGCGGTAAAAAATGAAAACTTTAAAGAACATACTTATGATTCTCAAGCACATGTGAGCAAATAAGATGTTAAGCGGTACAGTGCCTTTTTTCAATTGTGAGGTGAAAGGCACAAGAGACTATGCTTGATATAAAGATGGGGTATTTCTATAAACCGTGCGTGCGTCATCTTGACGTCATGTTTCTAAAGTTACCGTGCTCCGTGATGACAAAACATGTTTTTAAAATCGGGTAACAAAAGTACCGTTCCATTAAATGGACTGAAATTTCACATGTCAATAAAATAGGTACTAGTGCATAAATTAATCTGTTAGTTACGACTTTATATACTCCAGAAGCGGTGTAAATCAGATGTGGATACTTAAAAAAACTAAAGAATTATTGGAATCATCTTTGAGGTCAGAAAATCTTACCAAAATCAATAACATCAAAACGTACGATTTCTCAACGCTTTATACAACAATTCCCCATAACAAATTAAAATGTAGGCTTTTTAATATCATTGACAGTTGTTTCTTCAATAAAAATGGAACTCGTGAATTTTCTTACCTTGTCATTGTAAATCTACAAAATTATTTTGTTAAAAGCCTTTCTTATTGCACACACAAATACTCTGAAGTTGACATTAAAAAGATCCTTGAATTTCTGATAGACAACATCTATGTTGTTTTTGAAGACCAGGTCTTCCAACAATCAGTCGGATTTCCCATGGGCACAAATTGTGCTCCTCTATTAGCTGACATTTTTATATTCATATGAAGCAGAATTTATTCAAAAGTGTGTGCAACAAAAGAATAAAACACTTGCTGTGGCCTTCAACTCATTTAGATATATTGATGATGTTTTATCCATTAACAACAGTTACTTTCACTCTTATGTTAACTCAATATATCCCAGTGAGCTTGAAATAAAAGATACCACAGATTCTGAGATATCTGTTTCATATTTGGATAATTTACTAGAAAAAGACTTAATGGTAACCTTACAACAAAACTATACGATAAACGTGATTATTTTAATTTTTCCATCGTCAACTTCCCTTACTTATGTAACAATATACCAGCATCACCTGCTTATGGGGTTTATATCTCTCAGTTTATTCGTTAAGCAAGAGCATGCTCTACAAAGGAACAATTTCTTAAACGAGGCAAGCTACTAACAAACAAGTTGTTGGAACAAGAATATCAAGAACCTCGATTAAAATCATTTTTACGCAAGTTCTATGGTCGATACAATGACATTGTCAGCAAGTACAATGTGTCATTAAGAAACATGCTGACTGGTGTTTTTCATACTTGTTAGACCATTATTTACTGAATACGGCTTCTTTTGTTTTGCATGACCTTGACAATGAGCACATGGTGGGTTCGATCGGATGACAGGGGATGCTTATTCCACCTAGGCACTTGATCACACCTCTATCTTTTTAGAGGTCCGTGTTTCTCTGCTTTGAATTTGTATATCGCTATATGATTTTTGAGATGGTTGACAGTTTTTTATTGTCATTTTTGATGAAAAATATATGATAGACAGCCACTTTACGTTCGTATTTTTTGATTGACCCTCGTATATACTTGTAGCAAATCATTTTTGTACACGACAACCAAAATATTTACTATATAAAGTTTATAATTCATTATATATTATTTTGGTGATTTGTGTAGTTTGCCAAATTTTAAATAATTATTTTAAAAAACTACCAAGTGACAATTGCAGCTTACATTGATTAAAAGGTTGAAATCGAATCCATTTATCCATATTTTATATGTCGTTTATTTTATGTCGTCATCTTCATTTAATTCATTTAACAATACATGGGACTATTATTATCTAAAAGTTTTATACATATCCCTCTGAACGAAAAGCTTCGTTAAGTATTTCTGGTTCCATTTTGTCTGACGTTTAGCTGGAGTTAAATTTTGAGATTTTTTATCGCCTCATAAGCCTTCAACCAATTAAAAGGTTATATTTATCGTCATTTCTTTAAATACATTCTTAAACAGATACATATACAAATGCGATTGTACATGTATGTAGTAACTGACAATGAATGCATTAAATGTTGTTGAAAACATTTGTAGAATACATGGGGACTAACTGTTGATATTTTCCATGGATTACAAACAAAAATACGAGAATTAAGGAGATGTAGATGATACTTTACTGAGATTATCAAATATCTAATATTATTCTATTTTTTAAATACGAATTATGGGTAAAATACGAAAAACAGGAGTAATTCAATTTATCCCAAAACGTGTAAATGACGAAATCTTTCATGAACAATTGACTCAATTCTTAACAACTCTTTTGATAGATTCTGTGGATCAGCAAACTTTGAAAAGAAAACATTATTTGATTATAGGCAGACCATATAAAATGTACTCTAACGTAAAACAAACCACTTATACAGGATATTCTACTTTAATCCCTGCTGGTAAATCTTGAAACTCATAAGCTTTAAATACGTTCGTCAATAAACAATTTATAAATATATTTAAACATATTAGAGGCGATGTACTTAAGTTAACGGTGAAAGAAATTAAATCCAAACTAAAAATTTAGTGTTTTAATCAAATTCATGTAGAAAATAAAAGTAGAGTTGTGTATCACGACGCGAACAATTTGGCAGGTTTTTTCCCCAGGAACTATCACTTAAGATAAAACGAGGCGGGGGGATGACTATTCTAGTTAACCTGATTTGAAATGTCAAACGTGCTTTCTCTGTCACTTTTTTTTCAGGTGTCTTCCCGTCCATTTGCTTATTTAGGCATCTTTATAATGATAACACCATTGATAAGGTCACTAAGATTACACAAATCTATACAGGGTCAAATTGTATACCAAATTGAAATCATCTTCTTGAAAATATACCATTAGTAGTTGATATTAAATTAGAAAATCGTAGATTGCCCTTAGTGTGACCAGAGAAATTCAATCATGTGTTATCATTTTAAAGTGAAGGGATCAGGCCCCCACCAAATAACATAAAGAAGCAATCAAAGGGGGAATAAATGCTCACTTTGGCAAAGCTCATTTTGTGGTCCGTAGGCAGGGGGATTTCATTATCTCTTTAAAACTGTTACAGCGTCATCTTATTCATACTGCCTCAATATGTTGAAGGAAGAGTTTTGCTAAATATTTTCTGTGTATGGTTAATATAAGTAAAACACCTATTGCCAAGACAGTGGAGGAGTCAAGCTTTCGCTCTATGTTGCTACATGCCTTAGATTAACCAACAGAAATAATACTTATTGCAAACATTTCAAGTACAAGGTAGTAATCATGTTTATCTTCATGATTATTAAATATATAAGACGAGATTATTATTAACTAAAATAGCATTATAATAAAATGAAATAGCATTTGATTTCCAGGTTGAAACATACACTTCAAAACCTCAAAACCATTATAATGAATTCATCTCTACTTCGCATTTTTTTTTTATTTTTTTTTTTAATTTTTTTAGATTTATTTATTGATTTATTTTTTTATTATTATTTTTTTTTTTTTTTGCTTTTTTAAACAACTAAAAATAAAATATTGATTGCCTTCATCAGATTTTTAAAAAAAAACATCGATAATTGCTATTTATTCCAGACTGCTGTACATAGATGGTATGCCTTTATCTGAAACTTTGATTACATGACCATGTTGTAGGGTCGTAATCATAGTTAGCGCGGTATGATAATTTGTCTGCACCGCTTGGTGTGTTACAGGACCGACGACATCCAAAAATAAGTATTCAATGCTTATATTTAAATTCATACTGATGTCTATTTGTATGAAATATATGTGTATTGTCGCTGTAAAGCCATTATATACGCTCTCAGTCAGGGATATGAAACATACATGGAACAGCCATATTAACGTGTTATTAGTTCGCTTCCGCGACTAAACATATAGTGCCAGAAACTTTGTAGAAAAATCTTTTTTAATAAGGAGTAGATATAATTTAATGATTATTTTTCAACAAGACATATCAAATTGGTTATGTAAGATTGAACGTTTCATTTAATCTTACAAAAATAAATATACTCAAAACACGTGAAGACGTTAATTTCTGTGCTCATGGCGCATGAATTAGCAAAGTATTCATAGAAAATTGAACGTCATAGATTTCTAATGCAAACATAAGGGGAAATATACACTGAATGTAAATATATTTGTATGATATTCCCATGAGAAATTTTTCATCTGATTTTCACACGATATTCATATCAGAATTATGTGAGTCGCTTTTCCTTATGCAGGTATTGATTACTAGATGTGTCATAAAAAATTGTCTTATAGATATGCCTTATAGATGTGCTTCATAGATGGGTCTCATAGAAATCCCTAATGGATATGTTTTATTGATGTTTCTTATAAATGTTTTTTTAAGAAATTCCTTTAAGATAAGCCTTAAAAAAATCTTACAAATAATGCATATATCTAATGTATGTTTTATAGATTTTCCTTAAAGATGTGTCATAAAGATGTCTTGTAATTATAGATTTTTCTAACAGATATATGTCTTTCGGATATTTTTATTGAAATGTCTCTTTGATGTGTCTTATTATATGTTACATAGATGTGCAAAATAGATGTCTGATTGATGTGTCTTGTGGATGTCTGATTTCATATGTCTTATAAATACGCATTATTTGTCTAATATAGATATGGTTCATTGATATTCCCTGTAGATATAATTTACAGAGTTATTAAATACACGTGTCTTGTAAATGTGCTTTATAGATGTGTCTTGTAGATGTGTGTTATACATGTATGTATGTCTTATAAATAAATCTTATGGATGCGTCTCATACCATAGGCGCCTTTAAAATTTGTCTGACTTATTTAATTCAAAAAATCGTTTCATTGATGTGTCACGCATATATATGACTTGGAGATTTGCAGTGAGTTTAATCCTTTTCTGAGAGTTTATACATGTAATGTTTGTTTTAATCTTCGACATTTTATACAATGGACATCTTCTTTCCTTACGATCATCACCGGTTGTGTTGATTTGCGGAATCTTGTTTTTGATGACTTCAATGACTTTGATGATATCGCGTTTTCAAGACGAAACAAACATGCAGGTTATTTTATAATATCAAGATGATTTACCTTGAAACAAATATGTACAAATTTTCAAGTTTATTTTACGTCTAAAGTAAGTGCATTTATTTTTAAAAGCAAACAGCACATATTTCTTAATTTACGTTTGTAGAAGGGTATCTGCGTTGTAGATGATAATATAAATAAATAATATATTAAGACAAATGCGCATGCACTTGTCCTCTCTGTGTGCAAACTGTTGTAGGAACCTGACACTTTCTGTTTTGGACATAAATAAACGCCACGTCTTACAAATATGACCTTGACAAATACAATAATTATTTAAAAAATCAGTCATAAACATATAAAATGCAAGTCATAATGCCCTTGTTAGTGGTACCTTTAATAAATTTTGCCGCATGGACCCTTACAAACATGTAGTACAAAGGCTTGTTTCAAAGGTATTTAATAATGTCGTTCAACATAACCACATTTATAAGGCTATTTATGTGTCCTTGACTTAAAATAAATTTCATATCCTTTGTATAATTGTATTTTTCTCTACTAATAAGCGTTTCGTAACCAACTTTCTGAAGAAAAAAATATCCAAAATAAAATCCTTGAAAAAAAATTGTAGAGCGCAGAACTTAACAGTTATATCAATGTCCCAGTGTCATATAATTTTCAAAATAGAAAATGTCACATGAAATCTCCTTTTTAAATTTGCCGATTAAAGATTTTTCTTTAAATTCCGATGGATTTGAAGCAAAGTCTTACAGGATTTAGAATCCAGAAGAAAAATCTGATTACGTGTAGGTACATGTAATTTTAAAGTTCTGAAGGAAAAACCTTAATCCCATAGAAATAATGTTTCTTTTACAATTTTAGAAAACTTACAAAATTGTGTATTTAGCGGATATTAAAAATTGTTAACACTTTACATTTACCACTTCCCAAGAAATATTCGGGTTTTTTTAAGGTAATTAGGTAAGATAGATTTGGCCGTTGTTTGTTCTCCTATTAATTAAACAAATACATAGTTTTTACTAATGATTGTAAAGGAAAACAAACGATGAATATATAAAGCCAATTAATGAAGTCAACTATATGAACCTTTATTTTTTTATTTAAAAAGAAACCTTTACAAAATTAACAATAAAATTACATAAAAGGTAAAAAAAAATTATGTAAATTTAAATTATTTATTTGTGACATAAAAAGGGTTTGCATGGATTATATTTTAATTTGTGAATTAAAGTGGTAAGAATTCGAATTCTGTTTTTCAAAATAATTACACAAATTACATATTTCAAAGATTTGATTTTGTTGAAAATGTAAACGAAAATTTATCTACAGCCAATGTTTTGAAATAACAGAATGTGAAAAAAAACCTGTACGGAAGGATTTAGAAGGGGTCTGATCGATTTGATTTAAACAAAGCCAATCTTCTCGTTGTATTTTAAGATTTTTTTTATTTTTTTTGTTTTGGGGGGGGGGGGGGGGGGGGGGGGGGCTAACATCCATTATTTACACATACCGAATAGGTTTGTCAAAATGCACCACATATGTCAATATACTATGCAACGTTAATTGATCGTGTCAGTAATAGGTGGGAAAATTCTCGTACAATTATAATATATATTTTTAGCCATTATGAAATCTCACTGTTCATATTATCTAATTACTGTGGTTTTTCTCAGTTCTTTTTTAAGGTGTTTACAATATTAATTTTATATGACAGAAAATATCTATTGTGTGGAGAAGTGTACCTGTCTTCTAATACAGCAAAATAAAATGTAGTCAAAAATCAAATTACATGCCCCTCATGGAAATATTTTTTTCACAATACTAGTAGTTTTATTAAAACAAAATTTAAAAAAGTTAAGAGAAACCGCTGATTTTTATTTATTTTAATTCATATTTTATGCTTCATTTTTAAACAAATTCTTATTGATATAAAACTAGTCTATGTCTAAATTCTTACAAAACCAAAAATTTCCAAAATTTACTGCCACCAAGAAACATTTTATAAAAAAACAATATTTTACAAAGAATCAAACTAATATTTATATGTTTTCAAATCTGGTCGGAAAACACTAAAAAATTATATTTTTAAAGCGATATTAGGCGTACTTTTTCATTTTCATTTTGCTGCAAAAAAACTGCTATCATAATAATTCTGCATGCATGTAACATAAACCTTTATAATAAATAAGATTCATTGTAACAGAAGAATAAGAATTTCTCTACTAAGGAATATATAGCAAATCAAATTTGTACAGGACAACAATAATGTAATTTTGCTTCAATCAGCGCTTCTAAAAAGGTTTTTTTCCCCCACAGAATTTTGACTTTATAGGCTAACATAAGCTTATAAACCAAAATTGTAAAGTAGATATACTTCAAAGTTCATTTACATTTTATTGTGGAAATCCGCCTTACAGTGATCGCATCACTGACAAACCTAACTAGGGTTAGAGCAGAAAAATGGGGCAGGCATTGTATTTTATGGTAAAAGGATGAGCAAAAAGGTAGGTTAACACACCGCGGATTTTTGGATATACCGGTATATTTTTACAACTCAAGAGAGTATTGTAATATTTATAGTAAGGGTTCGTTTAATTCTTATCTTAAATGTTTTTTTTTTCTAAATGAAAAACCACAATAAATGATATAATGAAGTTCCTTTTTACATCAAAGAGGAAGAGGTTGCAATAAATAGGTCAGCAAGCCAACATATTTTAAAATTAGATTTTAATTCTTTTACCTCAAATAAATCATGTATTATTCAACTGCAAATTTTATTGTATAATTTTTATAGCTCGGTCTATTTACCATTGGCATGTGTATTAAAAGTCAAATTGTCTATGGAAAAAATAATTTGTTATTGTTTTAAGAAGAAATGGCACAGTTTACCAAACTTACCAAAACACACTGAAGGTGCCTGCGTCATTCGTTCCTAGGATAATAGATGTTTTTGAGACCTAGGTTTTAACCCCGAGTGACATTGACAGGATGACATCTGATAGGTAAGGTACAACACTGATTGGTAGACCAACGCAATCTACCGAACCCTATTATTTTTTGGTGATTAGTATAATCACTAAAATCACAACGTTTGATTTTATTAAAGCTGTTAGGACTTACGATGCTCGATGGCACTTACAGAAACGAGTTCAATTTATGTTCTGCATTCACATAATTATGTGAAGTTTAAACGGTCTGTGACACCTTTTTTGCAATCCCTGTAAGGCCATACTTTAAAAAATGCTTATTTGGGATTGCCGCTTGGGGGTTTCCAAACCCAGAAGGAAGGGAGGGAATTTATTTTTTATTTTTCCAACTTAAAGTTTTAACTAATAAAAATCTCCATATAAAAACAATTTTTTGCTAATGAAATTTTATCAGCGGGGAGTATTTCAATCAATGAGGCCGGAGGCAATTCCAAACAAACAATAATTTTATTTTGGCCTAATACGAACACTCAGTGCAACAACGCGAAAAGATTATTCGATATGCCTTCCTTAGGTTAGACAAACACGTATACATCAAATTAGAAGCGGGGGTATAGGTTTAAAAGAATGGATCCTGTCTAGTACAAATAAGACGCCCTATTTCGGGGTTAATCTGTTCAAGGTTGCATGCATCATTACGCCAGAAAAGTCTTTCATAATAGTTAAATATGTTCTGTAAACGCTTGCTACTTTGTAATTTGTGGCTATGGGGTTAAATTTCGTTACTCTGCTGCAATATCATGTGAATGAGTCAACGACGAAAGTCCTACTAATACCAAACGTACACGGATGAATGGTTCTCAGCCGAATGTTTCTTCACACAGCTGCAGTGTCCATGGTGGAATATTTACATTCAGTGTATATTTCCCCTTATCTTTGCATTGGAAATCTGCGACGTTCAATTTTCTATGAACACACTTTGGCAATTCATGCGCCATGTGCACAAATATAAACGTCTTCACGTGTTTTGAGTATATTTATTTTTGTAAAATTAAATGAAACGTTCAATCTTACATAACCAATTTAATACGTTCTTTTGAAAAATAATCAATAATTATATCTACTCCTTCATAAAAAAGATTTTTCTGTACAAAGTTTCTGGTACTAAATTTTTAGTCGCGGAAGCGAACTAAATAACATGTTAAAATGGCTGTTCCATGTATGTTTCATATCCCTGACTGAGAGCGTATACAATGGCTTTACAGCGACAATACACATATATTTCATAAAGATAGACATCAGTATGAATATAAATATAAGCACTGAATGCTTATTTTTGGATGTCGTCGGTCCTGTAAAACACCAAGCGGTGCAGACAAATTATCATACCGCGCTAACGCGCGGTATTCAATTTGTCTGCACCGCTTGGTGTGTTACAGGACCGACGGCATCCAAAAATAAGCATTCATTGCTTAAATAAAATTTTCTTAAGATACAGTAACAAGAAGACAACCATGGACAACATCATTCCCCAGAACAGCTGTTAAATACTTAACAACTCTTTTAATATTTTTTTCACTTCTCTGAACAAAAATTGCAATACAAATCTTTTGAGATTTATTTCCGGTCATTTCTGCATCGCTTCTGGGCCATTATTTTTTTTTAGAAACTTTGAAAATATTTTCATATCAGTTTGTTTCTTTATCAATATCACTAAGGTTAAAACTACACATACTGTTCATCTAAATATTTTTCAAAAATTCCATTTTTTCGACCCCTTTAGGCATCAGAGAGGCTATGGTGTGAATAAAATTAAAAACTATTCATACTAGCTTGCTTCAATATAAATTTACAAATAACAGTTAACGTCCACCATCAGCTGCAGCCCATCTTTGACCTTCGTAGAGATATCTTTTTCCCTTTTTACATCTTTTATTACAAAAGATAATATATAAAGGTCTACAACAGTTTTGAAGAACAACAAAAAAGCAGGCCCAGCTTATAAATAATATATTGTATCCGTTTCCTTCAAGAGAGTATTTAAAAAATAAAATGCTTTCTTTGATGATTCTTGCGGTATATGAAAGTAGCGCCATTGCAAAAAAATACACAACCCGCGTTAGCGGATTAGGTAAAATTAAAAAATTCTGCAGTGATTTCAATAACCCGAAAGAATCATCAAAGAAAGCATTTTATTGTTTATATTTACATCTTTCTTTTAGCAAATAAAGGTGGAATGCTACACTTAACTTTTATTTTATTGATCGTTAAAGTATCCTTCATGAAACATGATTTCTTTGTTCAAAGAAGGATATATGCTCTTAATTATTTCATACGATTTTTTTGTATTTTTTATGAGAAAGTAGAAAATCTGTCTTGGTTACAGGTAACACACTGTTGAGTTAAAATTTGGTGTGAATAAAAGCATGATATTAATATCTAATAAATCATGTCCAGTAATAATTAAATAAAAAAAATTTGGTGTTGCATTCCACCTTACTGAATTGATCGTAAAGAGTTAGTAAAAGTAACTTATTATAGAAATAGCCAAGTCGTCTTATATTGGAAGTTGAGTCGGACATCATCATAATATTTCGTGCAGTCCGTGATTTTTCTTAGGTTGCTAAAGGTTTCGATCGATAGATAAACTGGTTAGAACTGGATCTTGTATATTTCAGCCCTGTCAGATCAGTTTCTATAGAGCTATAAAGGATGAATCCTTTCATGTCCAAAATCGACCCCCCCCCCCCCATCATTGGCAAAAAAAACACCAAATTGAAGATTTTATACATATTATTGCCTTATCCTTTTCTTCAAACACCGAACTTTTTAAATATCAATTTCTTTTTTTACTTTCATTACGCATTACCCCAATTGATATAGCAGGGGTATGTTGTTTACATCGATTTTCCATAGATTTTAGACCACGGCCACATTTTGAAAGCCTACTTTCTATATGAGCGCATTGATGTTCAAGTTGTCATAAATCATAAATGTGGTCGATGAAAACAGTTGTAGTAATCATTCACATCCATGAAAAAAATTGGAACAGCAGTGCGCTAATATGTTATTTATTTAAAAAGTGCAAAATCTTGAGTGCTTCTCTCTATAGTAAAGGTACCTTGTTTACGAATTTTAATCCGTCTTTGACCTCATGAATAACAAAGCCCCAATCACGTGACTCAACTCTATTCAGATTTACGCTTTTAGCACACCTATGCGACATCGTGTTCAAAAATTTTTAAAAAGTATCAAAAAATTGCCAACATCTAAATCATAATTAGTATATTTTGTTGGTCTCAAGCCCAAAAGACGGTTTTTAGATTGCTCTTTTTGGTATTACTTAAAAAACTTAGTAAAAATTTCAAACATACTTTAACATACCCATGCATACTATTTTCACGCTTGGTTGCCGCTCCGCCTTCTTATTCAAATAATGACCGATACAAAGGGCCATCCTTAAAAAAATGCTTGTATGGAATTACCGCTTGGGGGTTTCCAGACCCAGGAGGAAGGGAGGGAATTTATTTTTTATTTTTCCAACTTAAAGTTTTAACTAATAATATGCATAAGATTTTGTACATTTATGTCATTTAAAATTATTCAAAGAAATTTAATAAAAATTTAAATTAAGATTTTGATTGTTCAGATTTAAACAAATAACTTTAAATAATATTAATACAATTAGCCTAATATGCAAAACAGGACGCAGTGTGTGACGTTACTTTTGGATCAAGTTGATCATCAACCCATGAAGCTGATTGCTTTAATATCATTTAAAAGCAGGAATTACAGTGAATCTTGAACAGCATATAAAAAATACATCATTTTTGATGTTATATAATGCAAACATTTATCAAATATCCAATTTTAAAAATCTACACTATTTGGGGGCATTAAGTGCTAACAGATATTCATTAAAAAATGTTTCAACATTAAAGCTGGTGTTATGAGTAAGAACATTGAATACCTATTGAATATAATCCTTTTAATTCAGTTTTCTATGAAGCGTAGAGATCAAATGACATGATTATCAGGAATAGAAAATGGTTTAGTAATAAATTGACAGAAATTGAAATTGAATGTTGAGCATAGTTGTGGCTGCAAAGAACCTCATTTAAATTCTAAGTCAAAAAGTATATTACAAACAAATTTAGAAATGTTCAATGTCTTTATAAATAAAAATTATGTGGTTCAATATAATAAACATTAAATGCAGCTTTTAATACATGCCTTGGTAACATGGTAAATAATTGGAAATGTGGTATAAACAATTACATTGCACTCTGAATTTGGATTCAAAATGAAATCTCAAAAAAGAGACATAAAATATAAACCCGTAGATTTATCTATGTCACTGCTCACAAGAAATACATTTGTCATATGTCTACAAAACACAGAATGATGTAAAGATTTACAAATCAGTGATATATAACTCAGTTGCAGACCTGAAGCTCTGTATACATAAGACCAGGAAACTTTTCCCTCTTTAATCAATTCAGGAAAGCTTTGGAGCGCCTAGTGTGATTATGCCATAAAAAGTGTAATAAAAAGTGCACAAATATTTGGATGAAAACTATAACTCAAGGCCTTGACGGTTACCCGAGTACCATAGCCCATAGATGGACCTGTCAGGGAGTCTCATGTTTGCATTTTAATCTTCCTTTGGTAGTCTAACCCTAACCTGAGACTCCTATGACTGTTACTCCCATTTTTATTTTCTGTTTGCAAACATCAATTCATTAAAGGGGGAAGGAGGTTCTCGGAATATTTATACCCTACCTTTAGGGGCCAAAATTGTAAACTTTTGGTAAAAAGGTACCTGCAAGCCATAAATGGTCAATCTTTTGTAATATTCAAAGTTTCATATATAATGCTCCTATCAATGCAAAATGTTAGTAGAAATTGTAATTCAATGAACATTTAAATCCATAAATTAACTTAAAAACCACAGTATATGAGAGTAGAGTAAAAGGTTTTCTAAGATTAAATACATTTTCACTATATGGCCATATTGGCCCCACCCTAGGGCCTGAACCCCTGATCCAGGTGTCATGAATTTCACAATGTTGGTACAGGGCTTCATGGAAATCATAACTATGCATTCAGATTTTCCCCACATGTGTGGAAGTAGAGAAAATGATTATTGAGTATTGGTCTTTTTTGCAAATTTGGCCCCACCCATGGTGCTGAGTGACTCAGGTGACCTAAAAATAAAGTCTTCTTCTTTCTTTTTGTTTAAATATCCCCTCTATCATTGAAGGTTCTTCAGATCAGGAATTAAAAACATCAAATCAAATTTCAAATAAGTAATAATATTACAGATATGTACATAAACTAACAAACACAGATGCACATTCTATCACATTTCAGACATATGGTAATATTTGTTTTGTTCCATTATCAAAAATCGATTACATTCTGATTTTGATTGGATGGCTGTATTGTACACATAGCACATAACTGACATACTTTTTATACATGTACATCTAGGACTGTAAAACTGACAGAAGATTATGCAAAATGTATTAAACAGACATCATCTCCATAGAGTGCCTGTATTTAAGTAATTCTATAGTGCTTAATAAAACGTCTATTGAACACTCATTGATGTAAAAACCCAACAATGATAGGTTTACATTCAAATGGATTTTTCAAACTGCATAATGAAATGTATGCATCGAAGATCTCAGAAAGTGAGTAAACTGTCCTTCATAAAAATTCTTCTAATGAATGAAAGTCTATTAAAACTTTTTTCTATGAATAAAGAAAATATAATATATTTTTAACAAAAGAAGGGACTTCAATATTGCACATAAGATACCATATCTAGCACAAATTCTTATCACAATATGACATCTTTCTAATAAAGGATAAAAGAAAAATTGAAAATACAATTCATAGCTTGAACGTAAATAAAACAGAAGTGAACACAAAAACAGATGACAAGACCTTTGTTAACAGAGAAGTGCATGTTTGCTTGCTTGGATCTATAAACATGGAATGTTTAAATGACCCGGATTTCCGTGTCTTAAATTCTCAGGGCTTTCCCATTAAAACCTTAAAAATGACCTCTTTAGGTTCTCCTGATGTTACACACTATGTATGGATGTGGAAGGATGCTTTTAAATCCAGATATGTATCACAAAGAGTCAGAAAGTCAAGACATCAACTGGACATCAAGTCAAGACATCAACTGGACATCAAGTCTTGGTGGAACTTCTCCAGGGCCCACTGCATGGACCAGATGGCCAGGGGCCTCATGTAACCCCAGTGAGCGGTAGATGTTGTCCGTCATGTAGGCCTCAGGAGTCTGGAAGGCTAGCCCGTACCACTCCCAGCACACATGGTAGGCCCCCCAGGCAGTCTGAAAGGCCTGGTCCAATAAACCCTGCCAATAAAATAGCATTATATACATGTCCATATTATCCAGAAAAGCCTGCCATTGCACTGAATGCAATGACAACACATACATTCAAAGGAAGCAGAAACTAACAAGGATTCTCAAGGGGATGTCCACCACCTTTTACGTATGTGGACCAAAAATGTAAACATTCTTTAAATGACTTGTTAACGCCAAAAACTGGCCAAAACTGTTGTCAGAAGATAGAATAACAATAAATACAAGGTTTTTCATGTTTTTTTGTAAGCAAATTGTGTGCACAAGTACAGAACAATGCCTATTTTTAATCCATTGGAACCCCACAGCTGCAGACTTAGTTTAAGATTAAAAAATCTCAAAAAATATGGAGGGATCATAGGTGTCCACTCTACAACCATTTGTTGAGAAAAAGATTGAACCTTGCACAATGAAGTTGTAGCTTTGTCTCAAAATACCCTATTCTTATTTTTATCAATCAGAATGAGATCTATTTTTAGAACAAGAAAAATTAGACCTTCTGCGTCTATATGGCGGCACATTGATGTTATATTTTCATTAAAAAAAATATATGTCAATTCACAACAATTTGTGGGGATTGTGACAGACATCTCTATGTCAGCCCTAAATTTGTCTTTTCAGTTCTATTTGTATAAATTAAAGTAAATTCTTTTTAGAAATGGGGGGGGGGGGGGGGATGTCAACAAATTATTTATCCTAATTAAGAAATATATTTTTCAATGAAAATATAACTTCAATGTGCCCCCATAGACACATACAATATCTTGTGCCAACTGATAGTTTTGAGGATAGGGTACCCTATTTTGAGACAAAGCTATAACTTCAATGTACAAGGTTCAACCTTTTTCTCAACAAATAGTTGTAGAGTGGACACCAATGACCCCCTTTCATATTTTCAATTTAAGTCTGCAGCTGAGCAGTTCTAAGTGATTAAAAAAAGCATAATGATTGTTCTGTACTTGTGTGTGCAATTTGACAGCAAGACAACATGTAAAACCTTTTTTGTTGCTTTTTTATCTTTTGACTTTAGTTTTGGTCAGTTTTTTGGGCATAAACAAGCTAGTTCCAGAAATTTTTACATTTTTGGTCCTCACATGTACAAGATGGCAAAACATCCCCTTTAAGATGGTTTTCATGATTTATTTCAATAATTAGTTCAAGAGCAATAATTCAACTAGATATTTAAAAGTTCCTATTTAAGCTATTAAGCATGCATGTAGAAGATTACTTTTTCAAAACTTAACCTCACCATAAAAAAGTACTAATTGTAAAAATTGTACAGATATTAAAATATTTGCACGCAGTTTTGATTATTATTTCTTACAAAGCAGCTAGTTTTGTACAATGAATTTAAATCACCCACCTCTTGAATCATGTTGGCAGCCAACCCATATGTAACCCCTACCCAGAATTCCTCAGACTGGCAGCTGCTGATGTCTTTGCTCCCGTCAGGGCGTGTCCCATTTATGGCCCCCATGTTCCCGCCCTCAAACATCATCACATTGTTCTCGAAGATCTTCATTAGCGAGGATTTCACACGATCCGGAGGAAATATCTGCAGTCAAACCATAAGAGATCATAATACAGTAAAAAAAAGGTAACATTTTCTTGTTTTATGCATGTTAGAAATATCTATAAAAACAAATTCATCTTAAGGAGATAAAATAAAATGCCAAATATTTGTACTTCTAAAGAAAGACAAGGGTCAAAAATAGTCATCTGAGCATTATTTTTTTTATTAATTTTAGGTAAAAACATATCATAAAACCAGATATTTCATAGATTTTGTTTACCTAAATTTATCCCCAAAGTGCTTTGTGAGATAAACATAAATAGGGCATCCTACACAAAAGCACATATTCTCAGAGAATAGTTGTTTAATGATGGCTGAACACAGACTACATGTATGACAGACTGAAAGCAACAGACTCGGATGACCTAAAATGCAACTTCTTATGACTGACTTACATCATCATCCTGCAGCCCTGACGCCTTCAGGAACCAGTGGCCAGCTAGCTGATCCGCCATGATGCTATCATGGTGACCACCTGAACTACAGTCGTAGTTATAGTAGGAACCTAGATAAAACAGACAGGAATACTTCATTCGTGTTCACTACTGGTAAAACATATTAACATTATTAGGTGATAACCCTTTTTTCATCATTATCATATAATCTTATTACTGTTTCTATAATAATCAAAATTTCATAATTTTTAGTGAATATTTGGTGAGGCTCCTTTATCTGCGAAATAGTAAAACATCAGTAGTACAGTACATGGTTTACTCTTGAGATAACTAGTCTTTGGAATGATACCACAGTGGTGGAACTTACCATTCCAGAGTTTTTTTTGGTACGAGACTTTGCCTTTGTCCAGAATCTCCTTATAATGGAGAACATCCTCCTCCTTCTTTAGAATGGTGGCCATCTCTATCATCATGCGTAGAGCGGCCAGCCACATACCACCACAGTAGGCACTGTCAACAAAATCAAAGATAATCTGATAATCCCTGGGCAGTATAATAAGATGCCGAAATCCCCCCTATCCCCCATCCCTCCCCCCCCCCCCCCCCCCCCCCCCCGGAAATAAATTTAAACAAATCTTGTAACATCATTAAAAGTACAAACTGCATATTCAACAAAGCCCTGAATCTTTAACGTTATGCATAACATTTAAAGCATATCAAAATTACAGAGTTATTGAAGTTCTACAAATTAACGACGGAAACTTGTTTATGATTTCTACAAATTCTCCAGAGCACGGGAACATGAACCAGATATTTGTTTTCTCATAGTCAAAGGAACCACGACGCTACCTTGCTCCTGTCATTGTCCAGGCATCAAACGTCTGATCAGCAAATCCACCATTATCAATGATTCCATCGTCATCTACATCCCATTTCTTGGCTGTCTCCATAACATACTAGTGAAAAATAATTAGATTAATTATAGATTTTTAGTTAAATCTGTAAATAGTCAGATTATACATTAAATTATAAAAATAACATAAATCTTCAAAATATTGACAGTAATCGTTATACATTTAATTCTGCAGATCTTCATGTTAAACGTGTTAGAAATATTCTAATATAAACTTGGCAATATTTCAGAAAATTCACAAAGAAATAAAGCTTGTCAATGATCATAACAACATCCCAGTAGCATAACTTCCTCTACACCGACCTTCGCCACAGGGTACATGTGTCGGAGGTAGGCGTCATCCTTGGTGGCGGAGTAATCTCTATAAGTCTGCAGTACGAACTTCATGTTGAGGTCCTTCCAGTTACAGGTCGGGTGTATTACGTAACAGTTGACACGATTCCATGGCTCATCCTCTACAGGTCAAGGATGAAAATTTTATGATGACAAAATAATTTACTGCCAACCAAATTTTAGTTATAACAAATTCATCAAATATTTTATTACAAATTGTATATTCGTTACTATGAACTCAACAAAATACCGTGATATAGTTACAATTATGTTATAAAATGTTTTAACGAAATTATTTGTGCATCAGAAAATTATAGATCGAATTTACCCGAGTCCCATAATTTGATACATGTATCAAAACATGCTAATTTTCATATGGAAATTAATATATTGAATAAAAAATGACATAGATGATTTTATCCTACCATTGCTTTTAATATACTGTAATTGATATCAATGAGAGGGTGACAATCTTTAAATACTTTGTCATATCACAAGCAACAGGGAATAAATCTGCTCCTAACAAGTTTTTTTTCACCTCGATCTAATTCTGGTCAGAAAAAATATCACTGTCACAGTAAAATTTTTACCTGAAGGTACTTTAAGGGTGAAGTCCAAGTACGATTTGGTCAAGTAGAAAGAAAATATTTTCCAACCAAGCGACATTTGACAAACAAAAAAGAAAGAGGCCCTAAATAAACTTATGTCATATCAACTCACCAGGATCACCCATGTCATGAGGAACGGCATGTAATCTCTTTCTAATTCCCGCTTCTCCACTGGTCAGAAATTTGATTCGAGTTGAATCTTCCGATTCTACTGCTGTTGCTAGAAATTCAAATTCATTAAAACTTGTTATATAAAATATTGAATACATTACCATCTTTATATTTCAAATTCAAAATGTTTGATTTTGATAACATAATTGCTACACAATGTATATGAGAGCAAACAATAAAAAAAAAAACAGCAAAGCAATCAAATACAA
The DNA here is from genome assembly GCA_033439105.1 of Magallana nippona. Classification (NCBI taxonomy): domain Eukaryota; kingdom Metazoa; phylum Mollusca; class Bivalvia; order Ostreida; family Ostreidae; genus Magallana; species Magallana nippona. The sequence goes on from CM065923.1 coordinate 4,069,191, forward strand.
CAGCAATTATGTGTTGTATACGTTATTCAAGCATTTTCCTGACTGTTCCGCAATTGTTCTAGGATATAGAACATAAAGATATTACCAGTATCATACATGTTTAACCAGAACTATAAGAAAGTGCTACATCTCTCTTTTAAGTACACTTTTTATCAAGCTTTGTATAAGATTACACAATGTACATCTTAAATCACAAAATCTGTCAGTTACAACCCAATACTGGTAGTACATAGTGTATTTATGCTGTAAGCTCTCTCCTGTGTATTGTACAAAATACATGTTTATATGTAGGTAACAATTCTACACCAGCTGACACCATTACCGATCCGTCAACATTTCATGAAGAAACCATGATTTGTATCAAGTTTCTTTCACCTATAGAAGGTAACAATATACAAAAAAAATATCAGTTAACTCATCACTTTACATTCAAATGTATTGAAATTTTAAAGCCATAATAACAACCGTAGCCAGACCTTGTTCCTGTATCATCCTGTAACCATTGATTTGATTCAATAAAATCAGGATAAACTGCAGTATCTATGAATTTTTACATATCACATACATGAATAACAACAATATACATGTATATTCAATATCGGCGCTTGTCAAAACATGTCAATTAACAACATAATCATACACATCATTCTATTTAATAGATATCCCAAACTTCAAAGTACTCGTACTTCACATAACAACCCAATGTATATCGGAGATGAAAATTAATATTTAGTTAATGTCATTCTTCTTTTACATCTGAGCAGATTCAATATTAAAATATCAAAAGTAAAGTACATTACTACATGTATCCCCTTGAGATATCAAAACAAGTAATATCTCTTTTTAAAATAATGATATCTGGAAATGATCTACTATATGCATGAAACTGCACGCTAATATCATACTGTAATGTGATTTGTAACATAAAACTACCTACCAATATCATACTATAATGAGATTTGTAACATAATGCTACCTACCAATATCATACTGTAATGAGATTTGTAACATAAAACTACCTACCAATATCATACTATAATGAGATTTGTAACATAATGCTACCCACCAATATCATACTGTAATGAGATTTGTGACATAATGCTACCTACCAATATCATACTGTAATGAGATTTGTAACATAAAACTACCTACCAATATCATACTATAATGAGATTTGTAACATAATGCTACCTACCAATATCATACTGTAATAAGATTTGTAACATAATACTACCTGCCAATATCATACTGTAATGAGATTTGTAACATAATACTACCTACCAATATCATACTGTAATGAGATTTGTAACATAATATCATACTGTAATGAGATTTGTAACATTTTGCTACCTACCATTATCATACTGTAATGAGATTTGTATCATAATACTACCTGCATGTACCAATACCATACTGTAATGGGATTTGTAACATAATTCTACCTACCAATATTATACTGTAATGAGATTTGTAACATTTTGCTACCTACCAATATCATACTGTAATGAGATTTGTAGCTTAGGCCATAGCATGACGAGGGAGAAGGAGGCATAATGGTGAACGTCATAGGTGTTGTACATTCTGTACTCATGGCCTGCAAACAAAAGCTTGATAAGTACATTTCATTCTAATATATAAATAACAACAACTTAGCATAACACAGTTTACTTTCATTGACTGATTTTCAATAAAACTCATCAAACCCATGAAAAAAGAAATTACATGTATCTCAACAACTAAACTTGATTGATGCTCCATAGGTAAGTTAGAAACTAAAAGCAGTATATGTATATGCTTTCTTATATGTAGCTTTTGTCTATATCATTTCAACATCTAACACTTCTCTCAGCTATTGCTCCTGATTATCATTGTCACTGACCTTCTAGATATCCGAATCTGCTGAACTCCTGGACAATGGGGGGATCCTTGGGGTCAGTGACCCGGACCAGTTTCCCTTCTTGTCCCTCCACGGGGTCAATCCACACAGTGCCCCCATCACTGACATAGTACAACTCATTAAACAGGGCCGACTTGTACCAGGCAGGCAGATTTCTACAAACATTGTGTTAATTACTTGTACAAGAAATTTCCTCATTTAAAAATTTATATAGCATAATTTATTTTAGATTTTCCCCATCTTTTTTTTTTCAAAATTATTTGCTTGTTGCTGTTGAAGATTGACAAACTGATACCATTTGTGATAAATTGAAGCATTTACGTAATTATATGTTCTATGATGTAATCAATCATGATTTAAAATAGTTCCACTGCCCGTTGTCTTTAACAACTACTTATCTACAATTCATTTTCAATGGTTGGTTACTTATTTTCTACTGACACATATCTGACTATTTTGATTGGTTACTAATAAATCTTTATTAAACTATGATTGATAACTGATTGACTATAGTTGATTTTGATTGGTTACTTGTTCTGTAGGACTGGTTCCTGCCATTCCTCTATTTTCTGTTCCCACGAGCTGTAATTAGCTGCAGCATAACTAGACATCCTGGGTCCTGCCTCTCCATCCAGCCCAAACCAGCGCGAGTATCGCCTGTCATCAACATATAAAATAATACAGTACCCAGTCCATTGTACATGATGTTTAATACAAAGTGCATCACAAATATTATTTATCCACATTTTTTTTGCAATTAAACATATACATGTATCAAACAAAAAACATACACTTCTGTGTGATTATGAGATATACAAGGAAACATGTACACTTACCTTGCATAGAATCTTTCTTTGGCCTTGAAGTGGATAATTGGCATGTCCCAGGTCAAGGTGAACTCAAGGTCTTTGGACTGTTTTGGTGGAAGATTGGCCTTGACACAGACTGCTGCTGCACTCTCCTCACCTTTACCTGTGCAGGTCGTTTTACCTGTAACCAAATTACAGATATTTTAAGGAAAGCTTTACCGGTAACTATTTTTCAAATAAAAGTGAAGTTTCAATTGATATAGGGGATCAAAATCCTACTTGACAATGTGTAGATTGTAAATCATACAAGTTGTAATATATTTATGCACTAGTACTGTTACTATACTATTTATAAAACAATAGATTTCAAGTAGTTAGATATCTTTAATCATATTGTCTAATTTTGTTTTGTCCTAAACATCTTGGTAACAACAAGGGTGAGAGTCTATTGCTAGGAATCTCTGTGAAAACTGAACAGACAGACAAACAGGTGGACAGACAGATGGACAGACGGATGGACAGGCAGATGGATAGGCAGACAGACAGCGGACAGACAGACGGACAGGCAGACAGGCAGGCAGGCAGAGAGATAGACAGCGGACAGACAGGCAGACGGACAGGCAGGCAGACAGTCAGGCAGACAGACAGACAGACAGACAGACGGACAGACAGACAGAGGGACAGACAGACAGACAGACAGACAGACAGATAGACAGACAGATGGGCAGACAGATAGGCAGAGAGAATAGACAGACAGATGAGCAGACAGATGGACAGATAGATAGACAGGTAGAGATAGACAGACAGATGGGCAGATTAGCACTAAAATCACATGGTACATGGATTAAAGCCCTTTTCTTAGTCCATATGATTCCATTGTTCATTATTTACTATTTAATGTTATTCAATAGTTATTCTATCATAAGAATTTGATTCACACACATGGACTTGTTAGACTGAACAGCTTCATCATATTCCTTGCTCTCACCAAAGACGTGGTATAAACCACAGAAAATCAATAGACACCTGTACCTGGTAAGTGTTAACATGATGAATGTTACTATCAAGTACCTAATTACTTTGACTTACATGTACTTAAAGTAAAAGTTCTGCTACTGACAATAAAGCCCTGGGTGGACTCTGTGATGTATTCATTTCTCATTTTATATCTATACAGTAACCGATGTTTGATTAGATTACATGCACTAGCATCTTTGGTTAAATATCTTAAGATTTCCATCATTGTGGTTTACACAGAAGCAACATTTTGTTAATTTAAAATTGAGATGCAATGCTAGTAAGCTGCTAATTGTACCATCTTTTACCTTTTAAACTAAATTTTTGATGAAAACTAAGAAACTAAAAGGTTTGCAAATAAAAAGAAACAATTAAGCCAACAGGAGGGAAAAAAACATTACAAAAATATACATTTGTAAGCAACAGTTTGCTTTGATTAATATATTTTTCAATACATTTGTAAGCAACAGTTTGCTTTGATTAATATATTTTTCAATAAATTTGACTTTTTAATGAATTCAGAAAGCATGCAAGTTAGATATATTAGGTCAAGATAAATACATAGACTTAGAGTGTTTTTCTCCCAACTGACCGTAAATCAAACAAAATTTTCCAGACGTAACATTCTTAGCTTCACTTTTGAAAATTCTCATCTTAGTCTCTCCTTCATTTATTAAAATGCTTACCTAATCAGTATATTGTCACTACTGACAGCAAGAAACAATATATGTAGGCAACACACTAATCATTTATCTTGGCCTGGTATTAAAAAGGTGCATGTTATCAATGTCATGCAAGGGTCTCAGCTCTCTTCTCCAGCTCTACCGAGCTAACTTGATCATCCCATATAGCCTTCCATACAAATCCCGACAAAAAACAATACAACATTACTTGAGAAGGAAACCCATCTGCTTTAAAATGATATAACAGTCAACAAAGAACAAAATCACACACCAAAACAAATTGAAAACAAAAATAGGACAGTCCTGCAATTATTATTGAGGAATGGAAATCATTTAAACCATTAACTAGAATTATGAGAGACTTAAACCCTTGGCACATCCAACTGTCCACTCAGCAGACACATGCAATACATGTACAATCAACTTTTTACAATTACATCCCATGTCCACAGCCTCTGTTTAACATTTTAAGCACATAGGTATGGCACCTGTCAGCCAGGTGTAAATACAGGTGACTAAGGTATATCTTACCTGAAGGAATTGTGAATAAACTAAGGACAAGGTGTGCCAGAGAGAACAGAAGCTGTAGGAGAAGTGAGAGGGGAGAACAAGTCCTGCTCTTCTCACATTTCTCTACAAAATAAAGTCAAACTCCAATTACTGGCTGCAGCCGTCTAGGGAGGCCAAGACCTTGACTCAAATAATATATACACTAGAAATGACCAACACCTAAACAATGAAAATTGTCTACTTTTTAAGATAACCTAGCTACTAAATGTACCAGAATTGAGGGTTGGGAGAGATTTTGGAAATGGTGGTGTGATTGCCTCACTGCCCCAGAGCAAGCTAAGCAACTGCCCCATCAAATTATTTGTAAGTTGTCTGTGTGTATGAACTTTAGGGTGGCAGTCAGAGATACTGAGTTTTAAATGGGTGTTAAAAAAGTGAATTCTAAACTTTTCTAAATATACAAATAATCTAGAAACTACTTTAAAATAAAATCTACACTGTGACAGCATATATTAAAAATAGTTTTTTTTTTTTAGAAATATCACAAGTTGTAGCATTGTAGATCTAGAAAAGAAAATTTTCATTATATTTAATATTATGTTAAACTTTGAATTCATCCTGGGGCCCAATTATTCATCATCTGGGATAACAATTTGAAATCTGCAGGGCCTTTACTCTATCAGAATGCTTTCAAGAATTATCTAAAAAAATATAACATTACAGTCCTTCAGAAGAAGATTTTTATAAAAGATATATCCCTATAAATTTTCTGATGTTGAACTTTGCATATATATCTACCGGTACTGGGTTCCCAGTACATGTATTTGTCATTGGAATAATGTCAAAACATTTTTAAGTTTATTGGTGGGTGGACATACAGATGACTGGACAGTTAGATGAAGGACAAAATTTGAACAGAAAAGCTCACTTGAGCACATACATGTAGCTCAGGTGAGCTACCGGTTCTAAAAACATCCCAGTTGGCTACTATTTTTAAGTTGGTCAGAAAAGGGCAAACAATATAGTGAAAGTGAACTAATACATGTACATGCATGTGTAAGTGTATCAAGTTTCAGAACACAAAAATACTAATACATGTACAGATATTCCTTAATTTTGATATCACACACATACATGTACATGCATTGACAAATGTATTATATTTATTATGAATTATGGAAACTGTATCAAATTACATGCAATATGTAATGTTATCAAAAAAATGAAAGTTCATGCTGAAATAGGAGTAATCAAAATAGAGAGATTAAATGTATAAATATTTCTAAAAAGACATGGAAAGTATCAATTAAGCTGCTCTGTTGCCATGACAAATTTACAATGCCAAAACTGTGGTGTACACGTACTGTGGTATATACTGTACATATGCACAAACTAATAAAATAATGCTATTTGGAATTCAGCATTGCCTGATAGGCTATGATTTAACTGTGATTTCAAACAGTAACAACAGTTTTAGTTTTTGTTATCAATGGTATGAGAAGACAAAAAGATAACAAGTCATCAAAAATATCAAGATGCATATTGTGCAACAGAAAAATGGCAGTAAATAGCTGGTGCAAGAAGCATTTGTTGGGTTTAAGAGACTGAAAGAGAAGTAAAACATCCGTAATCAATGGATGCAGTACTCCCTCCTACGGTTAGTACAACTACTGGAAGACAGAGATACATGTACTATCTTGTCTGTGTTCTCTACACTGAAGTAGGAATCACATTCAATAAATCATGTTTTTGTTTTTGTTTTACATATCCAGGTTGTGGGAAAGAAACACCATGATTTGATTGGATCCAGGCTTCTTTATGGAACCAATCAGATCATGCAAGATGAGGAGATGAATAGACTAATTCACCCAATAGAGGTAAAGTTAAAACTGTTTTAGATGAATACCTCCATTCTTCTAACTTAGAAAATACAATGAAATATTTAAGGGTAATTTTATGGTTATTGATATCAATTGTCTTTTATTAAATGAATTTAAAAATTTCATCATTCTGACATTTTCAAAATTTAGATAAAACCATTAATTCAGGATTAATATAAAATTTAAATATGAGTTTTTCAGTGAAAAACGGTTCAATGACCCATAGAGTACCTAATTAGCCTCTATTAGGAGCAGTAGTCTAGCTGTCACATAAACTAAAAGATTATACGGCAAGCAGTGAGCCAACACTACACCAGCCCCATGGTCCACCTACCCCCCTCACTGTTCAACTGTCCATCCTCTTTAAGATCCTCCCAGACTTCCTGTCCCGTCCCCTGGGGGTCAAAATATTCTTTACAGGTCACAGAAACATCATCCTGTAATCAAACAGAAAGCACTACCCTAAACAATAATTGTGTCAATGGCAGCAGTTGCAATATTATATACTTCAACGCGAGTCATGAGTCACAAGTAGTAGTTTATTTTGACTATATTCAGAGAATCTATGTTCTATCTGTTCATTTTTCTTTGAAATTGTCTATAAATGATGTCTTGATGATCTGATACTGTATATTGATTATGAATACACAACAGTTTAACCTAACAAAAAGACCTTTGCAAAGAACAGAACAGTTCATATCAAAATGCTGAGCGCTCTGGCAAGAGGATATAATCCCCTATCCCTACTGTGTTGATTTACTGAATAGTCACAACATTGTTAACAATTACTCAAATTGAGTATGGTAACATGGTGGAGACACTTTTAATTTAAAAAAATACATGTACCTTCTAAGCATCCCTATACATTAAATACACTTTAACGTAAATAATTTCTAATGAATATTCCCCTACAATACTCTACATAAACATACCCTGTGAACCCCTCCTATACAATAAGTACACTTCATGTCCTGAATGTTGTGATTTATTGAGACGCCTGACACTTGTCGTCCTTCAGAGTTCACATCAAACACGTGGTTATGACAACCTCCATTCCCATCATCCTTCACTCCACGGCCATTTTTAAACGTAAACATGATACTGACATCTAGAGGTTCAGTGCCATTGTTTTCAGCTGTCCATATAAAGGTTGCCATGGGAAAACTTGTGTCCTTAAATGAAAAGAAGAGAAACAAGGATTTATTCAGGATAAAAAAAAATACACAAAAAAAAACATACAGTCGCACCTGCTGTTACGGCCACCTTTAATACTTAGTACTTATTATGTAAAATACATTTTACATATTAAGTACTCAGGAAGAGAAGGTGGGTGTAGAATCAATAGCATCAACTCATATCTTTTTCATATTCTGATCTCCTTGAAATATGTCTTTCATTTCAACAAGACTTTGTTCAGATAAATCTGATAAGGTTGGTCAGCAGTCAAAATTAGGCCACAGCGACATACGTTTAAGACTCTTCACTCAAACACATACAGTAACCCATTTTTGTAGCACTGCACATCTTTATCTAAACACACATCACCTGAGCATGTTTAATTGTTTTAGGTCTCAGCATGAAAGATATAAAAAAAAATCATTTTAGAGGGATGGACTAAAAAAAACCCTTAGTATGATACAGTAGTTCAAAAGACAGCTGTATAAAATAGGCAACTTGTACTTCCATGTACATTTCCATGCTGTGTAATGATGTCCAACTAATAATACCTTATAGTCATGTGGGAATATAGGTGACACTTGTCTACAGATCAGACGTAGGTTGAACTCGTCCAGATGGTAGACTGTCCAGGACCGGGGGTACAGGGCATGGTAGACGTCCCCCTCCCGGGGAGCCTGCCACTCCCAGGATCTCAGAGACTTTGAGCTTTCCCGCTGACCAGTCAGGACCTTCTGATACACTGTCTGACCATTCTTTCTGATGCATAGAATGAACTGTAGAGGAAATGAACTATGAAGTTAAGATAATGTTGAGCATAACTGTACTAAATTTTCATTTAATATCCATGGCAAGTATGGCAAGTGCTAACTGACAGTTGGCCAAACTTACTGAACTTTCTTTGGTTTAATGAACAATCCATTCTCCTTTCCCAATTCTCTTTTCATGAGGGAAATCATATAAATCACATACATGTAACTGGTAATACGTAACTGGTAATGCAAGCTCATAGTAGCATGTTTTCATAAAATGGTTTATTTAGTGTATTCACACCTTCAAAGCTATATGTAATTAAAACTTAAATTAACAAAATTCAAAATAGTGAAGTTATGGAACGCATTTAATTATTACATTTTAAAACATTTTTTTCTTAACTTGAGAATGAAATCTATTGTGTCCCCAATGGACTTATGTGCTACAAGTACCTGGTTGGCTTGAATGACTGTGTGATCATAAATACCAGGTACCATCTGAAACCTGGCAAACTCCCCTCGGTAGCCTCTCCCCATCGTCCCACATCCAATTCCCCCTATGGGAGCCCCTACAAACATAATACACTGATCAATTTGGGAAGGGGTTGATAAGTTCCAACCAAAGACGTCAAAACTATATTATCCATAAGCCTGAAAAAATCTTGAGATAACAGAGGATTTGTGATATCATGGTAAAATATTAATATATTGGTTGGGAAAATCAAAAATACATGATTAAATTCAAACGCATGCAATTTATGATGATTTGTACCATATATTGCCTTGTGAAACAGCTGATCCATGTGATCTATAAACATCTTTCGGCCTTGGCGCCGTCTTTTCCACCATTCTTTTGCATATCTGTAACACAAGCCATATACTCTTAGACTGGGTGTACATATTATCGTAAAGTATAATCATGCATTTATTCGAATTTCAATCTACATGAAATATGCCCTGTTCACACCAATAAACATCAAATTTATCTTTGCATTTATATTTTGTTAATAATATGAAAAAATGATTGAAATTAGCTTCACATCAAGTCTCTTCAGAAAGTTAAAGAAATTAATTGTGAAGTAATTTGATGTGTTACAGTAGTAAACTATTTGTAAGTAAATTAACTATGTTTTCTTTATGTAAATTTTAAGGGGGAAAAACTTTTGGGGGGAGGGGGGGGGGGGGGTTTGAGGAGGCAGCTTGGCACCATTGTTGCTATATATGTGCCTGAATACTCTTTAATAGGTTTAGTGTATGTAATTCAAATTCGATGCATACAGATCTGCATGACATAGCTCAGTATTTATTTCATTCACAGTTTCTACATAAAATGTGTGATAACTGAATAAAGCTTCACACATAGAGTTCATTAATGTGAAATTGGAAATTTTATATTTCCCAATATTTTTCAAAAAGATATTTGGGAATGTAAGCATTTTTCTTAGAATTGTATAACCAGGCTTTGAAGGCAACATACCAGAATTCTTGCTCCTCATGCAGTGACAGGAAAGCCACGTCAGAGTTGTGCCATTAATGAGATCAGTATGTCATTGATTAAAAATAAATCAAACCTTCACAAAAGCTCCTTTTCATTTGATTGCTATGTAAACATTCTTTATACGACAACAAAAACGAGCTAGTGATGGTTTCATTTTAGTCAGACTGCAATGAGATGAAGTGATATAAAAATCCATGGCTTTCCTGTCACAGATGGATACATACATCATTCTGGTATTGTTTTAACATCGCCTGAAAAGCCACGTAAATAGTGATATATATGTACCTAAAAAATGAACATTTATCTTAATCAATAGTTATAAGCGTTAAGCAAATGACTCACCCAACCTAATTAATATGCAGGCTAATTGTATTAAGAGGTTAATGTACATGTATGTCTCTTAATTATGGGAAGGCAATCTTCATAGCTTTTCCGGTGTATTTCAGCATGCAATTTTCAAGACAGAAGGAAAAACTTGTCACATGAAACTTGCGATATCAGGAAAAAGTAAATTATGTTATATTGCTGTGTATATATCTGATCTTTACTATCAATTAACCCTGTATGACAAATATGAATATTTCATTTTCGTAACTTATTTTTTTCTAATCTCATGTCATTTTCAATTCTATAAGACAACATATAATTCCACTGTATCATATAGCTCCCTGATTTCACTTGCAATAATGTATTTCCTGTACATAACAATCAGCAATAAAGCAAGCGGCAACGCATACTTGCACTCAAGTCCATACCTGTATGCCTTTCACCAATAATGTTACACCTGACAACGATACAGTAGGAGATATATATCCATCTACAAACCTTATTCCCAGCCCAATAAATCCGATGACCTGGCTGAACCGAGGCTGTGTAAAGGGTTTACATTTGATGCCACATTCATAATTCAGGTTGACTCGCCACCCAAAATCTGGGATCCCCTCAATCCCAGTTTTCGGTGTTGATATGCTGTTGTCGCTGCCGTGGCGATGAGACTCCATCGAGGACAAGTTGCAGACACAATCGTGTCTTACAACTGAGCTCTAGTCGTTACAGGAAACTTAAATAATATCTAATTTTCTATTCCATTTCGCAACCGCTAAACGACTAATCAACACGACAACACTACTGCAGGATGTTTATTTCAATACGATCGGGTTCGTTGTTTATAGATTGTGAGGAACGAACCCGATATCTCTCTCTCTCTCTCTCTCTCTCTCTCTCTCTCTCTCTCTCTCTCTCTCTCTCTCTAACTGTGGTTTCAAAGTGTTATGAAAAATATTGAGACAATTAACAGTTATATAGATATATATTATACTTTTATTTTGTATTAGTGGTATTTTTACTATTTTGGGGTTCATTTATGCATGGTTCAAAGTGTTTTACTTCGCCTATGAATAATTATAATGTCAAACGTTATAATATTAGCATCTTAGACATTTATCAATCGAGAGCTTACCAAGGTTTATACATATTATACGAACCTGTTTCTATTATTAATAAGATAAATATATAACACACACATCGTTGACGTACCGTGGCACATATGCTAAATTATAAGCACAAATATTTTTATTTGAGAAGTTTATTTCTATGTTTGTATTGATTTACATAATTATCACATATGATCGATCTGTTTAATGTGGGGTTGGGATTTAATATCAAAGCCCAATAAAAGGTCCGCCTAAAGCAATGATACTTGCATTACATATATCATAAGGCGATCTTAATGTGAGGGTTGAGCCCAACATCAGAGCCCTATAAAAGTTCTAATTCGTTGAAATATCGCAAAACATTGATTTTTATTTGTACTTAGATTACAAGTTTTCGTCTAACGAGTCTGTGGTATTCCTGCTGCAAGGAGCAAAAGCCACAGTTTTGACAATTTTTCAAGGATATATAAGCAGCCGCTGTAAAATGGCACCTATATACATGTAGGGCAAGGGACTCGAAAAGAGCCGACTTTTCTTTGGAAGGTATTTATTTATTGATTATAATGGAAGGAAAATTTATAGGAGTAACTACATGTATAAAGTATTGGAATGTGTTTTTTAAAAACACAGAGTTTTACTATTGCCGATCAGTCATGTTTCTGATTCTCTCTTATTTCAATTTCATTGAAGTTTGATATTCAAATGATAAATATATATATAAATTAATCACTGATAATTATAAAGGCCTTCGTTTTCTGACTAGCAAAGAAACATTTATAATACTCATTTACACAGATGAATATGTACACATGGAAAGCAAAATGGTCAAATATTCTATCTGATGTGTAAATATACTGTACCCATTTGTGTTTTCCAAATGCGTGAAAAATTAATCTAAACTTAAAAAAATAAAATATGTATATATATGTTAATATGTCTTAGTAAGTCGTACTTAATCATATGTAAATCTTTGTTCATTAGTACCTTTTCAGAAACTTGATGCTAGTTAGACATTTGTACTTGCATGTATCATATACTTTTTTTACTTATTTCAATATAAGTAAGCTATTCCAGACGACTGGGGTATCTCGGGAAAGGGGGCTTGAAACCCCACTAATTTTGGTGTGGTTTTTTTTTTTTTTTTGTCATTTTTCGTACTATATGCTCTCTCTTGATGTTAGATATATGTGCAATTTAAAGCCTCTAAAACATATTTATGTACACATGGCACACAATCTACGATCTCGTCTCACTTGCTTAAGAAATAACCAGAAGTTCCTTGTCGGTACATAAAATAAAAACCGGATGCGTGAAAGCCTGGTCTACCTTAATCGTGATGGTTTCTTTTAGAAATCTTTACAACACATAAGACGGAAATGTATGAGACAATAAACTATGTTCTTTATAATTGACTGTCATTTACATAAAACCTTTAATAAAAGTCAGTATCTTCGTCTCCAAAATAGTTGTCATAGATGCATTTGCCAGAAATAAGCGAAACACAGTTCCAGAGTCTGTTTATAATCTGACACGTGGCCTTCTTTGGCTGCCCGTCGATGACGTAATGTAAAGTGACATTTGATCCGTATCTCCCAAAAATGTTAATCAACAAATCGTCATCTAAATAATTAATCCCAACAGTTCGCATCTTATTCACCGGCATCCACTTTTCCATTTCTCCCAAAAGATAAACTTCGTGTCCACTAACATGAAAAATAAGAAATGGATATTATGGTCCAAATACACACATCTTAATCACGTTACATTACAAAACGCTAAGTGGATTTATTTTAAAGAACATGTAAAGTTTCAATTTTACAGATTTTAGCGCAAGATGAGCAATGAAACCGAATATTTATGCCAATATTTGTAATTTTCTTACCTGTGTGAAATTTTAGGTGGAAAGTGGTACAAACAGAAATCTTCCTTGGTACACATAGTAAGTTTTAATCCAGTCTTCTCATCGAACACACGAAAGGAGTCTGGATCTCTGTAACTAAATACCCCGTAATCATTGCCATCATCCTACAAAGAGGAAACAGAATTTTATGATGGTCGATCATTTGATTAGCAAGAAATATATCAATGTAATCGCCAAAAGAAATGCCGTGAAACCATTGTGTCACTTTTTAAAAACAATTGTCGATTTTTTTTCATTTGTTGCATATATATGTACATGTATTACACATTGTGCAGACAATGTTAATTGTCTTCTTAAAACACTACAATTTAATTTAAAGTTTTCATTAAAAAATAGCCGACTGTTTCATGACTGCAGGTAAAATTAATAAAATTAATCTGGTCTGAAATTTCCCTTCACTGACCATAAAATCTAGATCCGCCTTGTTTAGAACGAGATCAGTGGGTGTGTCCACGGCGAGGACCACGCCCCACGTCCAGTTGACATCAATGACCGTACTGTTGACGCGGATTGTTGTATGGGTCCACCACACCTCCATATCTAGGTCTGAAAAGGCTTTCTGAAGCATAATAAGTAAATAAACGGCCATTCTCATTAAAGGTATACCTTATATTTTGCTTGGTCAGACAAACGTGGTTTTTTCTTTCAATTTGACCAACTAATTTTTGTATTCCAAAACCAAACACGCTCACTGTTGGAACTTTTAGACTTGGATTTGACTTATTTGGTGCTTCGAACACCATTGCAGTTAACCTGAATCTTTGCCAATTATTTATTTTACTTTCAAATTGTATACATGTATAAACAAAGCAATTGTTACAGAAAAAAACAGTAAATGATAATGTAAGTTTTTATCGAGTTGCCCCACCTGTTTGATTTGGAGATCTGTTGCAGATATGGGTCTGTCTGGCTTATAGATATGACCATACTCCCCACAGCAGCTGTGTGAGCACAATGTAAACAAATCAAAATATTTGTGTAGAAATCAACATATTCACAATATTTGAACATTAATTCGATTGATACAATGATGAGACTGCAAGCACCAAGTTACCGCATCAGTAGAGACACGTTGACGGCCCCGACCCTATCACTCGGCCCCACCGGTCCCATAGACATAGTGGCCACTGCGGCATTCAGGCCACTGTACGGCTCAGTCCTACCTGTAGGAAATAATAATTGATATTAAAATATTTAATTATAATCAAAGACGGTTATAACTTTCAACACTAATAAGTTCAAAATATCAAATTAAAATCCCTTATGTTAATTGTTTAAACGATTCATGAAAATATATGTTCTCAGTAAGCAAATAAAACGTTCATCTTGTTGATTGCATTCCAGAGAGAAGCACTTCGGGCTTCAAGGGATTTGATCACGTGACCGATGAAGTTCATATCCCAGTAAATTTTCTGACACTGCTATTTATATTCTTTGCAATTTTTATCACTTGTACTCATGCTTTAAGAAACAATACCCGGTGGATCTCCTGGTTGGGTTCTGACTGTCCAGAAGGTGTCTTTAGATGGTCGCATCCCGAGGGCGCCCACAAACAGTGACGTCACACCAACCTTCCACTGGTCGCCGCCGGGGTGGTAGTCCTCGCTTACCCTAGCCTAGTCAGTGAATTCAAAGAAAATTCTGTTACCTGCAGCGTTCTATATTAGTTCATATAAAGTATACGTTCTACAAAGTTAACAACCGTGGTTCCGTTGATATTCGCGGGCATCAATTTTCGTGGATTCATTTAAACGTAAATGATTATGGCCGGTGATCTTCTTAAAACAGTTTGTTATTACAAATTGCACTTCTATGAACATTTAACTTCGTCGATTAACTCAACAGCGAAATTCACTAAAATTTGAAATCAACGAATATTGATGAAACTATACAGTAAAAACAGTCATGTAAATATATATGTAGAAGGGAAGATTGATGAGTATGCAATGATCGGAACCTGTGTAACCCAGGGAAGGGTCAGAGCTTGCATCACGTGACGAGGGTTAGCCATGCAGTACTGAATGGAGTTGTACTGTTTAGCGGCGGCGGCGTGCATCTGTGTCAACCACTGTTCTCCCAGGAACAGATCCGTCTTCAGTTTATCCACCCTGTCCAGCTCCCCGTTTAGCCAATCCTGAAAATAAATTTGATCCACTATATTGTACGTTTGCGCGTGTGTTTGTGAAATCTGAATTGTGACAAAATAAAAATAAATGATAAATGTAGACTAAAATCAAAAGTTTTTAAATTAATGCTTTGAACATTCAGGTTTGCCTAAATACATAATATAGTTCTAATGATTTCAATTTTAAAATGTTAGAAAAACTAATTTCTGATATACGGCCCTGCTAGGAGAAATATTACGTCTCCCCGGAAAACTAACTTACTTGTTCATACATGAACATCCCCCACTTTGATGCATTATTAAACAGGTCTTCCCAAAACTCCTGGAAAATAAAAACCAATCGATAAATCACTTCATACAATATGTATCATGCATGATGTTTGATAGAAAAAATAATGGATACATAAAAATGGCTATACATTCAAAGGCCCAATCGTGTTTTTATCAAATAAATTATCACTATATAAATGGGTCCATAAAAAAACAATATAAAACTATGTATTCAATCATTATTATGTTGAATATGAGAAGTTCATGCGCGGATCCAGAAAAATTTTCCCGAGGGGGGGGGGGGGGTCCGAGGGATATTTAAGTTTGCCAGGGGAGTCCGCATCTTCACAACGTCAAGGCTTTGTGATTACGGAACTCCACACAAACTGTGTGGAGTTCCGTAATCACAAAGCCTTGACGTTGTGAAGATGGGGAGTCCGAGGCATATGTTCGGTAACTTTACAATGTTAATTTCACAAAAAATGGTTTTTCCCGGGAGATCCGGACACCTCCCCCCCCCCCCCCCCCCCCCCCACCTCTAGATCCGCGCCTGAAGTTGGAGTGTTCACTTACTTGTTGTAAAGGTAGAGCGCCAATACCGTCGATAATGAAATCATATTTTCCGCCATTTTGTTTTGCGTATGTATTGTCTATTGACCTGTATAATTCAATTAAACCTTTTAAAGTCTGTCTTATACTTGAAAAATTAATTGATTCGAACTTTTGATATAACCATCCGTTTAATATTTCAAATGTTTTATATTTAATTTTCAATTTTATATTTTTGCGGTTTTTTTTTATTTTTGCGTATTTAAACCATTCTTTATATATGATTTTTTTGTCCTGGATGCTCATGAATACGATTAATTTGCTTCTGTTTATCGTGATAATAATATAATTACGTGTAATAATAATTATACTATGCATATTATATGTACTTGCTCATTATTAAAACAATATCAAAAATCTCAAATATTTCGCTTGAAAAAAAACTATTTAGTATATTTACAACGCTTTTCCGTTAAATGCTCATTCTTACTTTGCTTAAATACTAGTGCCGTCTTATATTTGCCTATATTCTTCAACATGATGTAACAATTAAAAAGATACCAAAAAAATTAATACATGTATATTCACAGACCAATATTTACTGTGGAGTGCGACTGGCATGTTCGTAGTCTTAAACATGTATCTGTAAAATATTAAAAAAAAATAAAGATAGAAAAACTCTCAAATTTACAGCCATACACTTGTCTTTGCAGTGAAATTATCTGCCTTATAATTTTCCTTCTTAACAAAAAAGTTTTTAATTGCGTTTTGAATCATATGGCTGAAGTTAATTATAAATCAAATATTGAATATAAGCGGTAACACATTACTCCAGTCCGTCGGGAAATACTTCCGGTCTTGGATCCCAGGTTTTGATGCCATTTCCGGTTCCAGTGTAGTACCACCACGAATCATACTGAACGTACCTACAACACAAAGTTGGCGTAAAATCGGCGGGCGACCATTTGGACAGCTAGAGTATGCATGAATAAGTGATAAATAGACAAGCGTGTATAATGGTAGTTATTTTCGTCCATTACCCGATGGGTAGACCCGCCATTGTCACCTCCTGCTTAATGAAATCAGACATCGTCTGCTCGTACGTTTTATTGTGTTCCGTGTGAAAGTAGTAGTAACCCCCTACAAGAGAGACATGTCTGAACCGTTAGTTTCTTGGCATCTGTGCTCAAGTAATCTGTTGCTAAGCTTGTCCCTGAAAGCTTCTCACCATTATCCGTCCAATATCCAAGGAAGATTAAAGTACTGTCTTGCCACGTATTCCATTCTTTTTCTCCATATTGTTTCTGAAGAAATTCGCCCCAACCTCTAAAAGCCTTCAATCATATATAATTTATATACTGTGAGGTCAAATCTTTATATATACTAATTTTTGTTTAACTGAAGAAAATGTCTAATAATTTAATTGACCTTATTTATCCCTTCTGCGTAGTAAATGATGGTACTGTATGTGTAGTTTGCCGGAACTTCATCAACACCTCCCATAATTCCCCAGAATACGGTTCCACCTTTGTCAGCATCATGCCAAGCAGACGACGCCATAAATCCAGAAAATGTTGAGAGGAGAAATGTCCGACCTTGTTTGTCAAACACCGCTAGAGGTCCTCCCTTCAGTCCATCTCCAATGGCGTCCGTCTGAGAATTCCACCTGAAACACCATAATATAACCATGCATTATAACCATGGAAATTTTACCATATTTTTATTCAACCAAAATTTACACGCATAAGATATCAAACCGTCCAATGTGTTTCTTTGTGTCTCCTGCCATGAAACCATCGAACGACAGATAGCCAAGATCGGTGTCGTAGCTTTCAACTCGAGCACTCGGGAACCCGGAAATGGTCTGGTCAAACGTGCTTGCTTTGGTTCCCTTGGCTCCATTGTGATACGTCTAAAATATTACAGAATAGTACTCACTCAGACAACAAACTCCAATCAATGTGGCGGGATTTGTTTCTAGCAAACTCCATGTGCCGCCGCCTGTGCTGTTTGTTTTAACTTACCTGGTTGAATATCACTACCTCAACATCTTGGTATATGATAAATGAAGTTGATATGTTTGCTTTGCCAGCGGTATAATAATTCGTGATCAGATCGTAGTCCCCATTTGCGTCACTTCCGGTGGACAACTGTTGAGAGGTGAGCTTTAAGCTCCCGTCATTCAAAGAGTAAATGGCGTTGTCTGCCCTAAAGAAGGTGTCTGATGACTTCAGAAACGCCGTGTTACGTGTCCCCAATGTATAACTCCCGTCCGACAAGGACAGCTCAAAATTAAAGGACCTTGCCGTGGTGACTCTTATTCCTGAAATTTTTCATGAACAAATTTGTTCACATTTTTTCTTTGAATTTCATAATTTAAAATATCAATTGATCAATAGTTAAAATTATTAATATTTCTGATTTATAAACAGTATAAGTTGTCTTTATTAATATTGAAAACAGAATGAATGGATGGATTGATGGATCGATATAGATTATAGTCTTTTGACGTGCTTTTTAAAAAAAAAAACCAACAACAACAAAACACAAAAAAGCTCAACACTCGGCCAAACAACAAAATTCAAAATCCTAATCCGTGTGTGTGTGTGTGTGTGTGTGTGTGTGTGTGTGTGTGTGTGTGTGTTGAGGGGGGGGGGGGGCGTACGTACAATGTAGTATATAAATACATAAAAAAAATTCCATTACAATGTTATAATGTTAAGTTTCCCTATCATTTTAGCATGTTCCCAAAGAGTCAGAGAGGGACGCAGTTCCTTCGAATTCAAAATTCAAGTTTTTATATGTAACTTAGGAAAAATGTCTGTTTTGAGGAAAAGTGGGGCTCAGGGGATCCTACGATTACATTAGGTTATACAATATAACATATAGGTCAAACACTGTGTTGGGACATGAACATATGTTAGACTTTCAGGGAACTCAATAACCTAGTCACCACCCTGTTCCTTATACCCTATGTCCTACGATAAAGAAATAATAAGAAGTTCCTTACCCTGTAAACACAAGATGACGGACATCGGAAAGAAAATGCCCATGTTCACGATTTATCTTGTCAATATCTGTGTTCAGATAACAAAGCTTTCGGAGGAATGGTTAACTTTTTTTATCCAGTTACTTTTTTGATTTTCAACTCAAATTCATTAATTTGACTAAAACCTTTTTTTTTATTTCGTGATAATTTGACCATGCAAACACCCCCCCCCCCCTTCCCCACTTAAAATGTTTTTCTCGGAAAACAGTAGTTTGTGCGGACATACTTTTAAAATTATGAGGCTCAGATTGTTTCCTGCTAGAATTTTACCCAAGTGCCAAGGCTATGTATCATTGCAACTTGGAATAGCCACTAGCAATTTAATTCAATAAGAAAGAGGTAGACAGTTTGGTGCAGAGTTGTATGTATAGGTTAGATTAGACCAGATTTTACTTTTAGGGGGGACAAACGTTGTTGTCAATGGTTAAAACCGGCAACGTAAAGCTACAGTAGCGATAAATATAGAATACAGTCATTTGGGGTATTCCCAGTCACTTTTAACAACGTGGTTACAAAATAAGTAAATAACATGTTTATAATGGTTGTTTAATATTAACAGAAAGAAGGTGATCTAAGTCGCGAAATATACATTTATCTATAAAGTGACGAATTTGACGGGGGTTCTTGTGACACAGCCATCATTGTGTAAACACGATTTAAACCAAAAATGACGGGGATTGAAATTAGTGTTATCAGAGACATAAATGATTTTACATGCGACATTGTCAGTGTGTAAATCAAAAGTCCTTGATTTACTATTCTGACTAACAGACCACATTATTTAAAGAATAAAATGAAATTGTTATTAAAAAAAAGTAATCATAAAAATGGATTCTTGATTGTTATTCACCCCAACAATTGACATTTCTGATATCAGCTATTTTCTGCACCTGGAATGGTAAAGCAGATGAGTAGCATGTCACATGTTCATGTCATTTTTATTCCAGATAAATGATGTATCAGAAATGGGAAGATTTACCTTGAGGAAGATTCTGTATCTTTATTGCATTTCCTCAGTTGTATTCATCTTATGGCTTCTTAATTTCCACAGTAAGTTATTTGGATATGATCATGCAGATTTTAATTTGATAATGAATGAAAGACCTAAAGACTATACACAGTATATTAAACATATATTTTGGTTATTTAGCATATTAATATGTACTTCTGAATTTTTATGTTTTGTGAACTTGTCTTTGTAATTAGTGAGCAATAGAGAAAATGATGATTGGGAAGAAAGAATTACAACTCTCAACCAAAGACTTGCCAAAAAACAGACACAGTTAGATGAAGCCAGGCAGCTAATCATTAATTATGAAGAAAAACTACATAAATGTAGGATGCTTAAACCATATCCAAAGAACTTCAATTCTTCCCTTCCTACCATATACTTAATCACCCCTACTTATGATCGCATTGAGCAGAGGGCAGAGCTGACTCGCCTGTATTACACACTACTTCATGTGCCAAACATACACTGGATATTAATTGAGGATTCGGACAGAAAAACAGACAAACTCAGACGCTTCCTGGCTAACTGCCAAATTCCTTACACTCATCTTAATGTGGCCACCCCGGAGCAATTAAAATTGAAGAGTTCCGACCCCAACTGGCTGAAGCCCCGGGGGGTGCTGCAGAGGAATGCTGGGCTGACCTGGATCCGGTCATCTCTTGACTCTCAAACAAATAGGGGGGTGGTGTACTTTGCCGACGATGATAATACCTACAGCGTGGAACTCTTTGAAGAGGTATCTAGTAAGAAAATTGATCTTAAATCAAGGATGCAAGTTTTATTTATAAAACTCTGTGTATGTGCCCTGCAAAGCATGGCCAAATTGCCAAATTACCAAAATTTTTATAGATTTGAGGAATTTGACCACAGATTGTATTTTACTAAAATATATCATACACTTTAAATCTTCATTTTTGAATTTAATTACTAATATAGTGATATTCAAGTATTATGGGAGGGGCATAGTATACCTATAACTTCAATTTCACTCTTCATTTCCTTTTTTTTATTTCAATTTTTATATACTCCCAAAAAAGTGGGGGGGGGGGGGGGGGGCAACTCCATGATAATTCAATTTTTTACGGTATATGTAAATTTAAGCCCCTCCCGCTAAATCCATGTAGTTTAATGTTTAAATGTAAACAACCATAGTTACAATTTAAATGATTGTGATCTTCATCAATGAGTATGATATTTTGATGTGAACATTTTTTCAGATGCGATCAACAAAGAAGGTTTCTGTCTGGCCTGTTGCTATGGTAGGGGGACTGAGATACGAGAGTCCAATCTGTGATAGAAACTCGGTAAATATTCTATTACAAGATGTCAGTTATCTCCTATACTTTGATCGGCCTTTGATGCCAGCCTAAAGATGAAACTTAAATCTTTGTTTCAATATTGATTTATGAAAGAAAATAGCTTTAAGTTTGGTTAATTAGCATTAGTTGTTGCTAATTTTTTGGATTTAGTATTGTACTGATTAAATCTGTACTGAAATATGAACCAAGGCTTGTGCCTTGTTTTCATTATAAATTGTAGCCCCCAAAAATACAATGCTTATTTTCAAATAAAAATGTGTGACAAACAAAAATAACTTTTTTTATTGTGTTCATTATTAACTTTTATCAATAAATATTAGTTATTGCTATCTTTATTTACCCATGTAAACAAAAACACGTAGAGGTCGTGTTAATATTACAATGAATCATGAACTCTGTATCTCACTTAAAAATGATTAAAATTTTGGTTCAGCATTAAAAATTCTTGTACTTAAGCTAAAGCATTGTTGATATTTGATATCATATAAAAAATAAAAAGATGATTATATTAATAAATGATTTGCTTTTTATTTAAGGTGACAGGCTGGGAGGTCTACTTTAGGCCCGACAGACCCTTCCCAATAGACATGGCGGGCTTTGCCATCAATTTGCAGCTGTTTTTTGATCATCCAAGTGCTTGGTTTAGCAACAATGTCCAGCGGGGCTACCAAGAATCTACCATACTCAAACTTCTAGACATCACAATCGCTGATCTAGAACCCAGGGCTGAAAAATGTACAAAGGTCAGTGTCAGTTGTATACTTGAGTGGGTAATAAAAACACTAAACAACCAACTTTGTACTTAGCCTGAATTCACCTAATCCTAAAATCTGTTTGTACATTAGAAATTAACATATACAACAGGGATATACAGAACCTGTCTTCCATGTACTATTTGGCAGGACATTTATATCCTATGGACATATTTCTTTAGTTTTATGTAATATATTTATGTATTACTGTAAATGTATTACATTTGGCTGTGTATTCTATTGAGCGTTTTTGGCAGAAAATGGCGTCCGCTAAATCAAGTACATCGCCAAATGTAAAATATATAAGTAGATAATTAGGTACATTCAGAAATGCTCTGAATCAAATCCACGCCAACTTGTTGAAAAATCATATTTCGCCAAATATTGTACACGCTAAATATAATACGTTTACGGTGTATGGTATGCAAAACCTGCATCATCAACAAAATAATTGGATGTATTAATTGTTTCAGTATTGAAAATAATAATATATTTCCTTTGGTAACAGAATATTGTCTTGGTCAACTTATGACACATATATGTATAGTAACATGTAACATGTATAGTTTAATTGTAATTTGAAATGTTATTATATAATCATACACACATTTCCCTCTTTTATCTTTATTTTCAGATTTTAGTCTGGCACACTAGGACAGAAAAATATAAAATCAAAAATGAAGCTAAACTGAAACTGAAAAGAGGAAAAGGGACAAATCCTAAGATAGAAATATAGCCACTAAGGTGTCTTCACTACAAAATCAGATGAAGTGCAAAAACATCCCTTCATGTGAACATAGGAAAACCTTTCATTCATCAATTATCATTTTATATTTGTATGCTTTTGTAAAGTATTGAACAGTAGAACATATGTTGCACAAGGTTGGTGTATGGGTGTTTTTCCTGCTTACTGTGATATGCTATTTTATAACTGGGCTGTGTTTGTTGGAATATGTATAGATAGATGGATGAGGAAAATTATATTATAAATAAAACTAGCAATTACATGCACAGTTTATATATGTACAATTAATGAAAATATTAAAATTTGCTATTTTTCTCTATGAATCTCTATTGGGTCATTCTGCAGTTGATTATATTAATATATAATTATGTCTATACAATTTAAGATGGAAAAATAGTACTTAATAAAACCTATACACTGGGTATTTATACAATATAATGTAAGTTGAGTCAGTTTATAAGCTTATTTTACCAAGCAAAAAATGTCCAAAGTTATATTAAAAAAACAAGAGGCCCATGGGCAACATCCTCACCTGAACAACAATTCCTTGTATCATTTTATATTAGGTTTTAAACATTTTACCAATATACTTCTATATTAAACTTTAAACCCCTCTTTTGGCCCCAGTATTGGTCCGGAGGTCATGATTTTAACAATTTACAATATACATAATATGAGAATGCTTGCATAGTAATTTCACAAATTGGAGCATAGTAGTTCTTGAGAAGAAGATTTTTAAACATTTTCCCTATACATTTCCATGTTAAACTTTGAACCCCTCTTTGGGCCCCAGTATTGGTCTGGGAGTCAAGATTTAACAATTTACAATCTACATTGAGGATGCTTGCATAGTAATTTCACAAATTGGAGCATAGTAGTTCTTGAGAAGAAGATTTTTTAAAATTTTCCTTATATATTTCTATGTTAAACTTAACAATATAGAATCTACATTATTTGAGGATGATTCCATAGTAATATCACAAATTAAAGCATTCTAGTTCTTGAGAAGAAGATTTTTAAACTTTTTCCCTATATATTTCTATGTTAAACTTTGAACCCCTTTTGGGGCCCCCAGTATTAGTCCATCGGTCACGATGTTAACAATTAAGAATCTACATCATTTGAGGATGCTTGCATAGTAATCTCACAAATTGGAGCATACATGTAGTAGTTCTTGAGAAGACGATTTTTAAACATTTTCCGTATATATTTCTATGTTAAAATTTGAACCCCTCTTTGGGCCCCAGTATTGGTCCGGGAGTCAAAATTTTAATAAGTTACAATCTACATTATTTGAAGTTGATTCCATAGTAATATCACAAATTAAAACGTTGTTCTTGAGAAGAAGATTTTTAAACATTTTCCCTATATATTTCTATGTTAAGCTTTGAACCCCTTTTGGGGCCCTAGTGTTGGTCCGTCGCTCACGATGTTAACAATTTAGAATCTTCACTATATATACGTGTAAATATTGTCATTTCTGGTGCAGTGGTTCTTGATAATAATATCTAAAGTTTTGTTTTCTCTTGTCATGTGAATATGTTTTACCCGTTAACCCTAGCAACTCAAGATGTTATTAAATGATACTATTTTTGTAAACAGTCATTTATTATATGATGAACATACAAACTTGATAAGAACATTTATTTTGACTGGTCAACATAAGTACATACATGACTTTGTATTAAATGAGTCTGCGCAGTACTATGACTGCATGACTATATCCCATACTGGATTGATCATTATAACAAATTTGATCAATATAACAAATTTATCGCATATATTCGCATGTAAATGCAATAAGTTGAACTCGGACCCTTGTTACTTTCTCATTCAAATACAATATATACAAAAATGGAGTTTTTAACTCATAAGAATGTGAGATGTACAATAAATAATACCTACATGTATGAATATATATAATGTATGATACTCTCACGAAAAACACAAACTCTTTAAGTGATTATGAGTACAATGGTATGCACTTTTTATATTTTCATGTTCTGCAGGCTTGGGTACACCTACAAAACAGCTTCAGATTTACAGATAGAGAAACAGCTCAAGTTCTCTGCACATGTATTGAAATTAAACCATTGCATTTTATCAAAGAATACATAAAACCCTGAAAATATATATATTTCAAACATTATAATAAATTACCCTGTTTGTGGGAACTATATTGAGGAACTATTGTTTATATACAATATTACAAAAGATTATATATAGTAATTAAGACTTAATAATAGCGAAGTCCTGATGACCTTGGAAATTAACTTCATTTTGATTCAATATAAAGATATTTAGATGTTTTCTTCTCAAGACTACAAGGGTATGCTAATTAAATTATTAATTATAAAACCCAACCTCGAAAACTAAATTTCCAGGTTGTAAACTGGAGGATTCCAATTAAAATACTCAACAACAAAAAATTCTGTTCGATATTTTGAATTAAAGGTACCTTCAACAATTTGTTTTACTTACTTTAGTTATAAGATGTTAGACTAACCTTTATAGGACAAAAAATCAACTTGTGCTATACCCATGAATTTGTTTATGCAGGCAGAGTTTGTCTTGACCAATAAATTTTAAATAGTAAAGAATGTTATAGATGACCAAAAAAATAGCTATGTCAGTAAATTGATATCTCTGAGAGTACCATACAAAAGGAGCTTTACACTATCATATATTTACAGTGTAAAGGCATTTAGGCACTGAGAGTTAATTTTTAATGATTGAATTTATCATGACAGTTGATAAAAGAACAGTTCCCTTTGGTATATGATACTCAATGCACAAATAAATTAATACCATATATCTATGCAATGTATCAAAATTAAAATGAATTTACAGAGTTGTAGCCCTTGCATTTAATCCGCCATTCATTGAAGAATCGCACAGATTGATAGTGACTTACACAAGTATAGCCATGGAAATGCTAAGTGAAACAATTACTATTATAATTGATGTACAAAAGTTAAAAAAAAAAACCCAGGTACAGCACTTGATGACATCAAATACAAATCACTAAAGCTATATGTATACTGATGAAAGAAATGATACAAGCTCACATAATGGTGACAGACAACAGTTTTTACTGTTACAGAAATGGTGGGCTGGCCTACATGTATACAAATTCCAGATGGTAAGTGGAGCTGTTCTTTACAAACAATATCTATAGTTAATTTCAAATTAAGAAATCTTTCTCAAATCCCAGCACAGGATAACAAAACAAGTAACCAATCAAAAACTTATGAGTTACAGGACCACACTGTTCAAAGGTTATTCACATCAAGTGAGCAGTGGGTAATTTTTAAGCATTCAAACTGAATATATAACCAGGACATCAAATGAATTTTCACTGTTTTGCTTCTCTAAAGTACATGTATACATGTGTTGAGCAATTGCAAGCATATAGAAAATCAGCCCATTAATGATATCAGTGACCAAATGTGTACTGAACCTACGATTCATTTGGCCCATAAAAAGATTGCACAACTTCTAATATAAACAAATTAAATAATTTTTAAAAATCTGGGAAAAAATAAATATCTAAAATTAAAAAATAATCATTTCAAAATGATATAACAAATAAATCAAGAAACCTTCTCTTCTGCTATTCATTCTAGCTATCAAATTTACATTTATTCATCATATGCACAAGAATACTGGACAATATCTCAACAAATGGTACGGCTACTTATGACGATTGTGTATATGAAAACTTCCATCCCGTTCACTTCTCCCTGAGGCTCCCCGGGGGTCGTAGTCCCGTACTACAGGCTCCTGAAGGGCTTGCTGTAAGGCTATGGGGGTCAACCATTCCTTGGGTAAAGCTCGCTCTAGGAATGGAATACACGTACTAACGTAAGCTAGTCTATTGACCCAGCTAGGTGGGTCCTTCCCACATAGAATCTACAAAAGACCCACATTTATGATAATTAATTAAATTCAAATATTTAAGAATGTTCATAAAAATATAATAATTCATTAAATAATTTATGAAGTATCTTTTAATACTAGGCTATAATGAAGTGGTTACAGTTCTTGTTCAGTGTTTGATGGTGCGGTGTATTTTACCTGTGTAAGGGACGTGGTAAAGTGGTTACAGTTCTTGTTCAGTGTTTGATGGTGCGGTGTATTTTAGTTGCATAAGGGATGCTATGAAGTGGTTACAATTCTTGTTCAGTGTTGGATGGTGCTGTGTATATTACCTGTGTAAGGGACGCGTGAAGAGGTTACAGATCTTGTTCAGTGTTGGATGGTGCAGTGAATTTTACCCGTGTAAGGGACGTGGTGAAGTGGTTATAGTTCTTTTTCAGTGGTTAGTGGTGCGGTGTATTAAATCTGTGTAAGGGACGTGGTGAAGTGGTTAAAGATCTTGTTCAGTGTTGGATGGTGTGGTATATTTTACCTGTGTAAGGGACGTGGTGAAGTGGTTACAGTTGTTGTTCAGTGTTGGATGGTGCGGTGTATTTTATCTGTGAAAGGGACGTGGTGAAGTGGTTACAGTTCTTGTTCAGTGTTTGGTGGTGCAAAGTGTATTTTACCTGTGTAAGGGACGCGGTGAAGTGGTTACAGTTCTTGTTCAGGAGGTGGTACTGGTCACCCTTGAAGTCTTTCCCCAACTGATCGACTATCTTCCTCACATCATCTGGAGTAAAGTCTGTTCTTCCCATCCGGATAGACTCCCTGCAAGTATTCATCACTCAGATGTTACAACCGTCTCTTTTGTAAATTAAAACTCATTCTGATTTAATTGAATTGAATTTTTCCTTTACAATGCTTTCTCCTACTAATCTTTCACATAAGATGACTGGAACAGTTAATATAGCTTAGATTATCCAGCTGAAGTTCACTGTGTACAGCATGTGTACGCCATACACTAGAGTGAGCACTTTTGATATCACTATTAATCATCCTCAGATAATCATACCCTTACTAACCGTTAATTCTCATAATCTGATTTTCAAGATTCTAGAAATATCAATTAACCATCAGGGAATGGTT
This sequence comes from Magallana nippona, assembly GCA_033439105.1. Lineage (NCBI taxonomy): Eukaryota > Metazoa > Mollusca > Bivalvia > Ostreida > Ostreidae > Magallana > Magallana nippona. The sequence goes on from CM065923.1 coordinate 4,097,595, forward strand.
CAACATTAATTTCCTGTTTTGCACGCATGGTTTTCGTTAAAAGTGTACCTTCATGGTAATATTAGCATATTGAATCATAGTGGAATTGGGTTTGATTATCAAGATGTATACCCTTCCTAACCTAATCATCTATCAAACTTGTTCAGTGCTGCCAATCAAATAAAACTTCATTTTTCTACTTGATTTCTTAATTCTCCACATACATTTACTTGAACCTTTACTTCAAAATATACATGCACATAAGCTTGAATTCATATTGAATTATCTACGAAATTGAATGTTATGGAAACAAGAGGCCCATGGGCCACATCGCTCACCTGAGCGACAACCAGGCATGATAAAATCAGTTTAATGGAGTCATAATACAAAAATATCTGGACAAAGTGGTATAATACATGTAGATCCTGTATAAATAAAAATGGTTCTTGAGAAGAAGATTTTTAAAGATTTCCTCTATATATTCCTATGTAAAAATTCGACCCACCCATTGTGGACCCACTCTACCCCCGGGGGTCATGATTTTCACAACCTTGAATCTACACTACCTGAGGATGCTTCCACATGAGTTTCAGCTTTCCTGGCCAAATGGTTTCTGAGAAGAAGATTTTTAAATTTTTACTATATATTCCTATGTAAAAATTTGACCCCCATTGTGGCCCCACCCTACTCCCGAGGGTCATGACATTCACAAATTCGAATCTACACTCCCTGAGGATACTTCCACATAAGTTTCAGCTTTTCTGGCCAAATTGTTTCTGAGAAGAAGATTTTTAAAGATTTACTCTATATATTCATATGCAAAAATTCGACCCCCCCCCCCCATTGTGGCCCCACCCTACCCCCGGTGGTCATGATTTTCACAACTTTGAATCTACACTACCTGAGGATACTTCCATACAAGTTTCAGCTTTCCTGGCTGATTGGTTTCTGAGAAGAAGATTTTTAAAGATTTCTTCTATATATTCCTATGTAAAAATTTGGCCCCCATTGTGGCCCACCCTGACAACCGGGGGTCATGATTTTCACAACTTTGAATCTACACTACCAGGGGATGTTTCCACACAAGTTTCAGCTTTCCTGGCCAAATGGTTCTTGAGAAGATTTTCAAAGATTTAACTCTATATAGTCCTATATAAAAATTTGACCCCCCATTGTGGCCCCACCCTACCCCCAGGGATCATGATTTTCATAACTTTGATTCTACACCACCTGAAGATGCTTCCACATAAGTTTCAGCTTTCTTGGCCAATTGGTTCTTGAGGAGAATATTTTTTATGATTTACTCAATATATTCCTATGTAAAATTTCGACCCCCAATTGTGACCCCATCCTACCCCCAGGGATCATGATTTTCACAACTTTAAATCTATACTACCTGAGGATGCTTTCACATGAGTTTCAGCTTTCATGGCCTAATGGTTCTTGAGAAGAAGATTTTTGAAAGTTTCTCAAATTTTTTTAATAATTCCTAATTATCTCCCCTTGTAAAAGGGTGTGGTCCTTAATTTTAACAACTTTGAATCCCCTTTGCCTAAGGATGCTTTGTGCCAAGTATGATTGAAATTTGCCCAGTGGTTCTGGAGAAGATGTTGAAAATGTGAAAAGTTTACAGATGGACAGACGGACGACGGACAAAATGTGATCAGAATAGCTCACTTGAGCTTTCAGCTCAGGTGAGCTAATAAAACTGAAAGATTCATCTACTTGAGTTTAAATTGAATCTTCCACCTACTTAAATTTGAACTGCTCTCCCAAGTCCTCTGCATCTTTTGGCATGATCTCAAAAACTCCCGTCATTGGGAAAGGGTGTCCACCGTAAGCATACTCTGTAGAAGTAATCAACACTATAAATCAAACAGCACTCTGTTTCACACAGAGTCGGAGTAGTTAATACCAATAAGATGCATGTATTTTTGACCTGACGCAGTACTTACCAATTCCATAAACCTCCACCCCAGAGTGGAACACCCCAAAACCCAGGTTTGTTGTGTACTCATTGATCCAGTACTGAAAAATCAACAATCAAAAGTCACATCAATTTAAGGAATAAGGAATCATTCTTTGAGTATTAAGAGGTGATAATTTTGGTTGGGGCGTGGTCAAATCCAATAAAGCCCGAAGGATTTATGATAGATTTGATCACGCCCCGACCGAAATTATCACCTCATAATATTGAGGGAATAATTCCTTAGTACTTATATTTATATAATTTTCAGCAATTGTACGATTAAATATTAGAATATTGACATATTTGTGTGAATTTCATTTCTTTTAATGTTACAAACCCCGCTTGCTCCCCAACAACATGTTATTTGAACTTATTGGACTGTACATTACAAAATCGATTCGTAGTGTTACCACAGACAATGAAAAATGTAATTATAATGTCATCAAACCTATACCGGTCTTTGAGAACCTGTGAGATGATGTGCTTTAATTTCATTTTAATTCAATTTTTCATCTGGTTAAAAGAATATTTTCAATTTTTTTTTTACATATACACAGTTCAACCGTTGTGAAAACCTGTTGTCATCAATCCATTGCGTAACACTGCAATGGGTACTACATCCCCACTTAGATTGGCTAACACAGTGATTGCCTTTTTACCCCATGGAAATAAACAGGAAATTAACTTGCTTTTTGACTTTGCGTTTCATAAACAGTTCTCTCAGCAGGGTGACAGGATTCTGATTGATTGATTTTTTTTTCTTGTAGTAATTGTACAAGAAGCTGTGTGCTCTTATAAATTTCTCCTGGGAGTGTGAGAAAATTAAGACAATTTCAAACCGCCAGTCACCAAGTTCATTCAATGCTTGAGTCTATGTTCTACTCTCTACTCCAGCATGAGAAATGTGTGGATGTGTGGGTTTGATTCAGTTATTATATGCCATATATGTGTCTTCTTTTAAAACTAGTACCGGTATTAAGCACTAAATATTTACATGATGATTGTACATAGGCACAAAGAATTCCTAATATATCTATTAAGCTCTCAAAAGACAGTGATTAGTTTGTCAAAGAAAATATTAATTTACATTGGGATATATGTATCAGCTCGTATAAGATACTAAAAGACAAAACTTCCCGTAAAAGTATTTCGATCGGATGTCGATGCTTTTTTTAATTAGAAAGGTTTGAAATTACATATTCATAGAAATCTTGAAGAATTCAACTACCTACAAACCACCATTGTTTTAACATGGCATCACAAAAGGACAAACATTGAACAATGATAGGGACGGTAGAGAATGATAAAGAAATACAATTAGGATTATATATCATGATAGTATGAAGAACAAAATGGCATTTGATAGGGATTTCCATTAATGAGATAGGGATGTTCATTATTGATTAGGGATGTCCATTAATAAGATATGGATGTCCATTATTGATTGGGGATGTCCATAGAGGGAATTGGGTTGTTCAAGAAGACTAACTAAGGGATGTCATGAAGGGATGTCCATTCAGGATGTCAAATATAGAGATACTGTAGAGATGTCCATAAAGGAGAAATAGGGGTATCTTTTAAAAACATAGGAATATCCATTCAGAAGTAACATATGATTGTTATAACTATACTGCTTGGAAAACAAGCTAACTATATGAAATCCAATCAGAAATATGATACATAGAACCAGGACGGTAGATGCAGACAAATACAGGAAAATTAGTAACAGATAAAACCGGATCAAATTGTTGTGTATGAAATGTGAAACCAAAATATCACAATAATCTATTCTACATCTACATCTATCTCTCAATTATCCTGTTATTTGCATTTGTTGAAAATGAAATTGCTGACAGCCAGAGTTTGGTCAATCAATAAAAATCATATTTTAATCATAGATATCATGTGATTTACAATTTGATTAAATTTTACTGTAAATTTAATCATATTTTGATAAATATATTTGTAGAGAGCAAATAGAAAATCCTGTTAACACCTGTCTTTTACAATGAATCTGGTGAACATGTAAAAGTTTCATTTTTTTGTATCAATGTCTAATGCTCTTATCAAATATACATGTACCATGAAATACAGTGTACATGTATCGGTATCTATAAACAAACTAATATTGGTCACTGCTGACAAAACTATATAACAGTTACTGCTCAATCAACTCTTTTCATATTGGTTTGAGTCTCTCATGTCTATTGTGCAACATATCCAAAAATTGTACATACAAATGACTCATTGTTCTCAAATCAATTCATTGATTGTCTTGCTATTGTAACAAAAGGCAATTACCTACACATTTAACACTACATAAAGAACCAATGCATGCACTAATGTAATGATTCCTATACAGATCCTGGGTAGTGATAAAACTTATGTATATACAGGATCAGTAGGATCAAAATGACAGGATCAGTAGGATCACTAAATGAGGATGAGTAGGATCCTTTAGACATGATCAGTAGGATCCTTTAGACAGGATCAGTAGGATCATAAAGGCAGGATCAGTAGATTTACTCAGACATGTTCAGTAGAATCACAATGACAGGATCAGTAGGATCAAAATTACATCAGGATGATTAGAATCATTCATACAGGACCAGTAGGATCATTAAGATAGGATTTGAACTGTAAGACACTATAAGATAGTCACTATTACTTGGATCACTTAGTTTGGACCACTCATATTTGATCAGTAGAAATATTCAGTAATGTTTTGCAGGATCACTAACAATAGAAATATTCATAGAGACAATAGAAGCATTTAGCCATGTTTAGTGGGATCACTCGCGTAGGATCAATGGGAATTCAGACGGATTAAGGATCACTGAGACAGCACCAGTAGAAACACTATCAGCAGTCTTCACGAAAACTCGGTGGTCCGAAAGCCGCGGCCAGTGAATTTTGATGTCGGGTCAGTGTAAATCAAAAGTCAAGAAGTCCGATGGGCTTGTTGATTTTCAAAGTCATACACAATCAAAAATATATTTTAAACTGTCTTACTTGCATTAATGTTGTAAATAAATTAAACAAAAAAGCAAAACATGTGTTTGTGTGTCGTATCAGGGAGGTATTTAGGTCCATGGTCATATTATTTACACGTAACTATTAACTAGTACGTAAAATGTGCAAATATCTTACGAACAACTGACTGAAACATATGACAAAGGTTGAAAAATGGCAGCTTTCGAGAAACTGAAGTACAGAGAGGATGCAGTGCCTGGAAAAGCCACTAAAAAAACCTCCAAAACTGCTCATGTATCTAATTTTTGAATGAAGGGGGCCAGTAAAATTTTTGGGGGGCCAGTAAAATTAGAAAGTTCACTGGTCCTACTGGCCAGTAAGTTTGAAAAGTTTTCGTGAAGACTGTATCAGACAGGATTAGAAGGTTCTTTAAGACAGGATCAAGAGGAATACTAGTGCAGTAGACAGAAAAACAAGGATCAGTCAGACAAAATCAGTAGAAAGCTTACAACCGATTCAACTATAACGACGCGTCACACCTGTCATTAATAAAAATCGCCCCTCAATTTGCATCTACTGCCTTAGATATGCGACAAAAGGCTAAAGGGTGGACGGAAGTTGACATAATTGCATCATACTTTGGGTAATCCCTTCCAAATATAGCACTGATATGAATATTCAAAAGGCGTCGATTTTGAATTCGATCAACATACAAAATAAAATTAAGAAAGTTGATAATATAAACTGTCAATTATAACTTTTATTACATAAAGTTTATATAAACATGTTTATAAATGCAGATATTTTGAAATATTGACACAAACACACAAAGCTGGGAAATCTCATTTGCATAAATGTGACAACTTCCGTCCACCCTTTAGCCTTTTGTCGCATATCTAAGGCAGTAGATGCAAATTGAGGGGCGATTTTTATTAATGGCATGTGTAACGTGTCGTTTTAGTTGAATCGATTGTAAGCTGAGATGTTGAATGACCGATCGGGAGATGGAGAGGATCGCAAAATAATTTTACCGATGAGCTTCAAGCGAAACTTCCGATGTGACAGTTTGAAATAAATTCAAGATGGCGGCGATGGGTACCTTGTCTATTATTAGGTATAGGGTATTTATTTTTATTATGAGAAAAATTTATAACGTCAGGTGCCTGTGAATCCAATTGCTGACTAATCATGGAGTTAACACATTCATAACTTTCTAAATCGATTAATTTGAATATATACACAGTGCATATTAATATTATCAAATTCCAAAGCATTGGTAGAGAAGTACTGTATTATCTATTCTCATAATACATGTAATAATCTTCAACTCACCTTTTCAGCTCTCCATCATATTTATTGCACCACAGGCACCTAAATCCTTGTGCCTGTGATTGCACAGTAATAAAGTAATAATTAATCATGCTTACCATGTCATACACATTCAAAGTCACCTCCTCTTGTGCCATCTTGTAATAAATATTTTGGTGGAAAGGATAAATAACTTCAATATAATCACAACATGGTACTGCTTCTCATCCAAATGCGTGAGTCATCTTTTCGTAGATACGGAGGCTGACGTTCATACAAAACAGATGAACAATGAACAAAATCCTTGTGGTTAAATCATGGCGAGAACACTAAATCGTCACAGAAACAACAATTCACGTTCTAGCGGAGTAAATTGCTACGATGTCACTTAAAATGTATATCGTGCCAAAACATCAATAAAGAGGTGCGTAAGCAAAGCGGAAGCAATTCATTGATAGAGTAAAACGTCACTAACCCCGATCGTTAACCTAAGGTACACAGATTATGTGACGTTTTAGACAGTTAACGAGCTGTCTAATTGCCATAAAAGGGTCCCAAAAGTCCAATCACAAAGCATAAACATATTCTAAGTAATAAACATGTACACGTGCAATCAAAAGTGTATAAATCTTCTATCAGAAAATGCAAAAAGATTAAGTGATACATCTAAAATCAAAGGAAACTCTATACATAGTTTAACTCACAGGAGGACAGAGGACCGACCCCAAACCCCAACAACAACCCCCCCCCCCCCCCCCCCCCCCCCAAGTATAGACCCCGGGTCTTTACACCATTTTTCATTTAATTATCTTTTATGACATATTTCTGTCTAATTTATACAATCATTTTATAAAAATCATATTCACCTATAATTATACATATAGATGGGTATGATTTTTTTTATAAAATATATGTTTTAGGCATAATTTTTCGTGAATGTATTTAAATTAGATAGAAATATATTATAAAAGGATAAATTAAAGAAAAAATTAGTAAAGACTCGGGGTCTAGACTTGGGCATGGGGGGGGGGGGGGGGGGGGGGGTCGGTCCTGTCCTCAAGCAGATTTCTGTTAAATGTAAATTGTACAGGGAATTATAGATCTACATGTTTAAAGAAATGTTTAACGCCAAGTGCATGTGGTACTGCAACTATATATTCACTGATAAGAAGTGGAGAACAATGATCAATTCTGTATACAACTAAACTAACAGTATTTTCTTCACTTTTTAAAAAAAATACCTAATGATTGATGACACGGAATGGAATTTATTATAGTGTTTTTCTTTTATACATACGAAGAACTGTAGTATATCACTAATGATTGATCACGCGAAATTTTGTAAAGCGATATTGCAACCAAGAGAATATACTTAAAAATTACAATATCTATACACTTTTTCAGGTATTTAAACTTTATGTAGGCCTATAGTTATATAAAATGTAAAAACAAATTCTCATCTTTTTTAAAAAGCAAAATATATGTACATGTATGTAGAATTTAAGATACATTATGCAAAATTAACACGCACACAATAAATTCTAGAATCATAAAATCTGTCAACCTGGTATCTCTCTCTCTCTCTCTCTCTCTCTCTCTCTCTCTCTCTCTCTCTCTCTCTCTCTCTCTCTCTCTGGTTTATAATCGATCGATCATAACTGTGCATGTATTTATCAATCAATTTTCAATGCATGTGAATTATTAAAAACTTTTTCCTGATCAATCACTTATGCATTAATTCATTCGTTCGCTCGCCCTTGTTCCTTCTTTCGGGTTTTTTCTTTCATTTATTTATGCATTTTGCAGTTAGTTCAAGTCACGTAGTTATTCTTTTCTTCCTTTTCTTTATAATGATCATTATCTTAATTAGTAACTGTGATGTATTTTTCATTATTCAACCGAAGTGTCTTTCAGATAAAAATCACCTAAATTCTAGTTACTTATATAGTATCTCATTAATGGTCAATTAATTCATATATACAAAAAGCGCTCGATCGCAATTTGAAAAAAATTCCCGGTTTTATTAATAATTGAATTGATGCATATAGGTATGTGCATTGAAGCTCTCAATAACTGATTTATTGCAGTATATCAATATTTGAATTGCGGCCCATATCGAAATGATTGATAACATGTACGCACATTTAATAATATCAGTATTGATTAAATAACTGAGTTAATTTACAATACAAATGAAACCTGCACGAAAATGGTGATCCATATCACTTTATTCGCTCTACATATCGGCAGACATTGAATGATGAGTTAATCAAGCTTATCTATCATAGGGGTATTTTTTTTCTTAGAGTACATATATATTAGTCGTGGATATTCTAAAAATTATAAAGATTAACGAATTTTGATCCTCTAATTAACATGATTAAACTCATTCTTATCATATATCTTAATCTTTCTGTCTTATCTATCGCATACAAACAGTTTGGATTTTGGTGTTGTTTGTTTTTTATAATTCATGTTGTATTTGTTGTATATTTGTATGTGTATATAGGGACGTATATACACGTTAGTATATAACATACGTCCCTGATATATGATTTTAATTTTTGTTATCGTACTTTTGTTAGTCTTCTTATAAGTTTATAAAACTTCGTAGTATATGGTCATGTAAAATCTTTATGCATCTCAAATTTATCTGTTTATGGTAAAGATGAATAGTTTTGTGAAAATTATATATGAAATATCGTTTGTCAAGAACATAGGATTCAGCCCCCACCCCCCACCCCCCACCCCCGGCTCGGATATGGTAAGAATTTGACGAAACTGGTGTTTTATACAAGTTTTTCTCCAGTCATCATTTTCTGGGTAGGTCAATGCATGCCTGAAATCACTGAGTATTTTTACGTAAAATCGATATGTTTTTACCACCCTTCCACATAAAGTAAATCATAGTGTAAAATCCTAAAATTACGCTACCCGTAATGGGTCCTTTTGGGTAAAAAGGCGCACCATCGCTGTCAAGGTCACTAATAAAGCAGAGATGGCAGCAAAGTTTGGAAGAGCGCTGCGGACGTTGCGTTATCTTACCAACAGGCCTGTGTCATGTCGACTCATAGGCACGAGTCAGTCTCTGAAATTTGAGCACGTAAGTTTATGAAACTCAATATACCAGTTGTAAATATTTATTTTATATATTGAGCATGATGGGGTCATGGTAAAATTGGTAAATGTGCTAGCATAAAAAAATACAGTCCGCAATGCCCTGGACTTCTTGTATTTGCATTCAAAGTTTTATTTTACAATGTACCTTGTAAATGGTAATTTAGAGTAAGTGGTTTTTGAAATTATGAGCAGATCTGGATTCAAGGAACAGTCAGTGAATATGCAAACATTATGCACAATAGTTGTGTGTTGTTAAATTACTCACAGAATTTTACAGTTGATGCACCAATTGGGTAACCAATTGTTATGCTCATGATATTTTCCACATGGAGGTATGAACTATTGTCTTTTAAATAATAGTCTTTGACTATATATACAGAACTCACCAAAATTTTGCATGCTTTGAGCATTAATTAAAGTATTATAAAAATTTAAAAAAGTAGTGACAATTGAATATAGATCCTTTCACAATATCTGTAGTACTGCTCTCTTGCAGGGCAAATTGGTAAATTTTGTTCAGGTTAATTGGTAGACAATTAATTGATGTAGATTAAACAATTGCAGTTGCATCATATTTCACCAAACTATGTCAATTTGCTCTGCAAGAGAGCAGTACCACGGTTACCATAAAAGGGTGTATTGGAGAACAAGTTCATTAAAATAACCTAGTTTTGATTATGCACTAGTCTTCAGTTTCAATAAGATTTTTCTTTTTAAATGACCTTGATGACAAACCACAACTATAGCTCAGACAAACAAAATTTAGTTAGCATTTTCCTTCCTCTTTTTTGATTCGTCACATTGTATTTAAATTTAATACTTTCATGTATCTAGAACAGCAATAAATATTTATAAAGATTGACATTTCCCATGATTTCCTTTATTAGGAGGACCGTCCCCAGTTTCCTGGGTCAAAGTCAAAGTTCACCTATGAATTGTCATTTTTGGATCCAGATCAGGAGGCCGGTATCCCCGTGTACCGGGTGATGAACAGTGATGGGGAAATGACCCAGAAAAGTGAGGACCCCAAGGTAACAATGACATAAAGGCAGCTAAAAAAATATCAGCAGTGTTGTTCGTGAAATATAAATTTACAAATAAACATGAAAATAAAATATTCAGTGGATGTTGAGTCAATAAAAAATTTCCTTCAGTTTTATCGTAAAAATGTTTTAATTACAAAACAGGCCCGAGGGTCACCAGTAAATAAGATTTTTTTGTTGGTTAACCAAGGATGAGTTTCACAAAGCTGTTACAATACCTGCATGTTTAAATTTTACAGATTGACAAAACCACGGTTCTAAAGATGTACCGGGACATGACTCTGTTGAACTCGATGGATAAGATCTTGTACGAGTCGCAGAGACAGGGTAGGATCTCGTTCTACATGACCAACTTTGGGGAGGAGGCCACACACATCGGCTCAGCGTCCGCTCTCCACCCCGAAGACCTGGTGTTTGGACAGTACAGAGAGGCAGGTAGGAGCCTAATTTCATTATAGAAACCAGTGGGGGGGGGCTTCAATTTCTTCATGGATTTTCAAAGCATACAAGAGTGATGTGTTATAAAAGCTTGAATGAAAAAAGTAACATAACAATGATGAGCTCTGAAGCTTATTTATAGGTACCTGTTATATATACTTGTGAATGCGAAGTTTTCTCTAAGGTCTGCGAGTCTAAATATTTTTTCTGGAACACAGTTCTCTATATGAGCCTCTCAGTCTTAATTGCTGAGGTTGTATTTTAGGGGTGCTGATGTGGAGGGGGTTCACTCTGGATCAGTTTATTAACCAGTGCTACGGAAACATGGAGGATGGTGGCAAAGGACGACAGATGCCCGTCCATTATGGGTCGAAGGATCTCCATTTTGTCACCATATCATCCACGCTAGCAACTCAAATGCCTCAAGGTATTAACGATAGAGCAAATTACTGATAATATCTTGTGTCTGTGTTAATTTCACGACACATTTTAGGTGTACGTTAGTAACATTTCACTAATATGTATGTTAAACTTACATTCAAAAGTTGTTATAAGTCAAATATATATTTACAATTACACATTAATAGAATGAATATGATTTTCCCTCCACTCAGCTTCTGGTGCAGCTTACGCCTTCAAGAGAGCCCAGAACGGGAAGTGTGTCATCTGTTACTTTGGGGAGGGGGCAGCTTCAGAGGGTGACGCCCACGCTGCATTCAACTTCGCTGCTACTCTGGATTGTCCAGTTATTTTCTTCTGGTCAGTTTTCTCTCTATTTTATTTGACTAACAATATGCCAATGGTCAAAGTCACATCTTCATCATCATCATCATCATCATCATCATCATCATCATCATCACCACCACCACCATCATCTTCACCATCATTATCATCATCATCATCACCATCATCATCATCATCATCACCACCACCATCATCATTACCACCATCATCATCACCATCATTATCATCATCATCATTACCATCATCATCACCACCATCATTATCATCATCATCATCATCATCATCATCATCATCATTAACATGGCATTTATCTCTGATTGTACTAAAACTGTATAAATTATGTATATACGTATGAATTTAAAGACATTTTAAAGCTGATTTTTAGTAGAAATGTAAATGTTTGGTTTGTATTTGCAGTAGAAACAATGGGTATGCAATCTCAACTCCTACATCTGATCAGTACAGGGGAGATGGAATAGGTAAAAACTGCTGAAGTAACTGTTTATATTGTAAATAAATATTTCTTTAAAATGCCAGTTGAAATGGTCCATTCAATTGGACTCCATTGCATTTCCTGGCTGTAATGTAAAATCTAAATAGTAGAAAATGTACCGAAACTCATAAATTAATATTACCAACATGTAAATGATATGAAATCTATCGCTTTTGTTCTTGTTTTGTCTGGTAGCTTCCCGAGGCAGTGGGTATGGAATGCTGACAGTAAGAGTGGACGGTAACGATGTGTTTGCTGTACACAATGTCACCAAGCAGGCTCGAGAATACTGTGTCTCACAAAATCGACCGGTGCTTATAGAGGCCATGACCTACAGGTAAACGCATAGAACATTCAGGCACGAGAGCCATCCAGTCAGAAGGATGGATTTTACAAGGAAACTATTCTCTCATGTGTAATACTTTTGAAGTTTTGATATTAATTTTACTGTAATTTGCCAAATATAATATGCACTTTTTTGCACGAAAGGGGTGCATATTATACACACCAATGGAATTTTGACACCTTTTTTAACAGGTAAAACATTGGCTATCGTAGTTCAGTACATAGCCTTTATATGGAAATGCTACTTCTGTTTGTTTTCGGATAATTGTAATCAATTGAAACTTATTGTTATGGGGTATTTAGCAAAAAATGTTTTACTCTTAATCTGTTAATAGATAAATTGTATTAAAATTGCCATTTAAAATTACTGTAAACTGTTTATTCAGCAATCCGATCTGTGCATTCACTATCTCCGTGTACGCCACCATTACAGATGTTAATAATAGATCTGTGCAGTAGATCACGATCGCAGGCCTGATTCAGTTAGCCTACTACATCTTTTTCGAATTAATACGCATTTTACAGCTGTTTTAAGCAAATGAATAATTACTATATCTCAAAATAAAACAAATCATCTTGAAGATTCGTTTCATCTTTATTCTTAACACCTCTGTGGCCCTATCGAAGGCGTTGTATTGTTGTATACAATGTGCGCGTGCCACTTATTCAATGATGATTATCTCGGACCTACAATGTACCCTCGGGGCAAAGAAATGTAACATCTAGAGTAATACCCTGTTGTCTGTGATTCCGTGGTCACTCCTTCGAGGTGTTTGAAGATTATCACTAAGTAGACAGTCAAGACTTTTTTAAAATCTGTCTCAGACATCTCACATTGAGGATGAAAATTTTGCCCTTTTCCCTGAATTACCATGATATTTTGGTCATAAGTCATGGTGCGTATTATACACCTGAACTACGTTTTTTCACAAGTTTTCATGCCCAAAGTGGGGGGCTGTGTACTATACACAACTGCATATTATATTCGGCAAATTACGGTATTTACAATTTTAACTTGTAACACACATGTACATACACGTAGTATAAATATATATGAACAATGTATGTGCTTGGTAGTATATGTTGAGTTAGATATTTCAAGAAAATAAAATGAGAGATGTTAATAATTAAAAAGGTGGCAAAGTAGGTTTAAAATTGATTGAAATTACAGGATAGGCCATCACTCAACATCTGATGACAGCTCTATGTACCGAAAAAAGGGAGAGGTGGTGAAGTTTGATACAAATAATCCCATTGGACGACTGCGGAGCTACATGGTCAAACAAGGCTGGTGGGACGACGACCAGGAAAATCAATGGAAAGAAGAATCCAAGAAAATGGTTTGTAAACACTTTGTACATGTCTGACAGTCGATACTTGAAAGAGTTATTTTTAAATTAGTTTTGAACAATGCAGAAAATGGTTTGTAAATATACTGTACATGTCTGTATTTGAAAGTGTACTTTTTTATATAATGCAGAAAATGGTCTGTAAATACACTTGATAGAATGATTGTATTGTACTGTATATAAATTACAATGCAAGAATAAATGCAAAGTGAACTGTAATTGCACCCTATTTCATTTTTAAAATCCAGGTGATGGAGTCATTCGCTAAAGCTGAGAAGAGAAAGAAGCCAAACCCTACAGAGCTATTTAAAGATGTGTATGAGGAAATTCCTCCCCACCTGCAGAAACAGATGGATTCCCTTAAAGAACATCTGTCCAAGAACGGGGACAAATATCCAACACAGAATTACGAGCCCTGGTCCTGAACACTGTATTGTGTTACACCTCACTTCAGGAATCTCATGTTGTCATAATACTGCTTGTGTGTGAATATACCAGGTCTCTCCACACTAAGGAATACATGTAATACAGGCAGGCTCCATTGTAGGGGTCACTAGGAATCGTAGGGGAGGATGTTTACTGCATTGTTGGAGGTTGGATTATAGGAACTCAATTACAATTCCATTATTGTGATACAAAACCATGCAGTATCAACCAAGATACATAATGACACATGGCTGGACTCGGTGTGATTTTCTCTTTACTGTGTAAGAAAAACAAATTACTAGTCTACAGTGGCAACAAAAATGAAATAATTATTTATACAAATGCAAGTAAATTCATGTGTAGATGTGTGTATGAGATTTGCTCTACCTCATTATGAAGTGAACAGCATGAATGTGGAGTACTTAGTTATTACGATGCCTCAGTTATTTTATTTTGATGGAATTTTCTTAAACATCAAGTACGTGCTGAATTTCTAGTGGTTTTGTAAATGGACTTATGTTTATGACTAGACAAATATCTGAATAAGCGAGGCATTTTATGCAGACTCATATTTATAATATGAGTCTTTTGTCTGAAGAAACCTCTACCTCTTCTAACTGAAGGTTTCATGTAACATTCCTGACTGTTGGGTTATAAATAGGTAATAATATCTGGGAAGAATGTATTACTCAGTACATGTAGTAAAACAGGCATCTGATCTCATTTATATTAATTAACTGATAAAAGTACATGTAGTTATACAATAAATTTTACAAATTGTTGCAAATATGATGGACAGTTTAATTTTTCTTATGTACTCTTCATGAAGTTTGTGATCGATCTTTTTAAGGTGTTAACACTTCGTGAATAACATGAACAGTTCCTTTGTAAAGAATACACATTGCGTACATCATTCCAGTTAAAAAATTGTACCCTTGTGAATTAAGGTGGTATGGGACACCTGTCGATATTAATGCGGATGAAAGAAAATTATAATACAAATATTTTCACCAAGTTAGAATTTTACAATATTTGCCCCATAAATTTTTTAAAAATTTTTTTTAAAATGTCAAAATTATAAAAGTCCCAGCAGGATTCGAACTCATTACTTTGAGATTCGTAGTTAACGCTCAAACCCATTTCACTAGGCTGTAAGGTAACACTATTTGGAACGAACAAATTTATAAAATTATACTTGATTTTATTGTTTATTTCAGTAGGAAGTATGTCACAATATGGAGGTGTCCTATACCACCTCAACATACATGGTACAAAAGGTTCCACTTAAACAATACTCACTTGATATATCTGTAACTCTATACATGCATGTATTATCATGGTATCCTATAAATTATTCTTCAGTGTGGGTTTTTTTTTCTGCAGGCTTAATGATATGTTTTCAAAATAGCGCAATTCAATGATTAATTCTGTGAGATATTGAAACAAGTACATGTCTTTAGTTTTAACAGTATTTTATTTCCAGATTTCTATGCTTGAACCATGTATTGATGACAAATTTTTTGTTAGTATTCATACATGCCGGTACATTAAATGTACACATTATGTAAAACCCTATTTACAGCTTTGGTACCAGTTACTGTAATAACAAACACATGTAAAGCATCATTTTTTTTGAGTGCCAAATAAAATCTTTGAAAGTATTATATACATTATAATAAATGAGTTTGGTATTAAGCTTTTGTTTTAACCTGTCCGTCAATCAGCCAGTCATGAATTTTTGTAAACACAACTTCTCTTTAAACTGCTGCAAGGAATTTCAAACAACTTTGTCAGGAATCAGGACATAATGAGTAGATGTGCATATTACCAGTTAATTTGGATTCCCTTATTTTTCTGGAAAATTTGGACCTTTTGAATTTAGAATTTTTGCCCTATGTTGAATATTGTAATCAACAGTTTGTGAGGGCAACTCCTATCAAATTGCATAACAGAATTTTGTGAAAATCTGTACACATTTAGGACACAATCTGTAGATGTGCACATTACCAGGAAATTTGGATTCCATTATTTATCTTGAAATGATGGCCCTTTTGAACACAGAATTTTGGCCCTATATTGAATATAGTAATTAACAGTTTGTAAGTGCAACTCCTCTTAAACTGCTCCATGGAATTTAGTGAAACTTTGTAGGCATTTAGGACACAATGTGTAGATGTGCATATTACCAGGAAATTTTGATTACATTATTTATCTGGGAATTGTTGCTCTTTTGAACTTGGAATTTTAGTCCTATCTTAAATATAGTAATGAATAATTTGCAAGTGCAACCTCTTAAATTGCTGTATGGAAGTTAGTGAAACTTTGTAGGTGTGTAGGTGTATATGCATATTACCTGGAAATTTTGATCATTATTTTTCAATTGTTTTTAGCTGTTTAAGGCAAAGGAATAGATGTGCATGTTTGCAGGGAGTTTTTTTACTGATGATGTTTTGCGAGTTATGCTCTTTATCAAATTATTTTGTGTATATTTAATGCAAACATTGCCATTCATTATGTGTATCACTCAAGTAATGGGGGAGCATGGGGTAATCGAGCTTGCTCACTTTTTCTTTCATTGTAAATGACAAGTAAATAACTTGAAGGGAATCCTATTAAACACAACCAAGAGGCCCATGGGACATATCGCTCACCTGTACAACAGTTCTTGTATTATTCTCTTTCAAAATTTTTAAATAAGAAACTTTTTTAAAAATTGTAAAACTCACAAATATTCTTATATATTCCAAGATGTGACAATACATTATAGACAATACATAAAAAGAAGTCTATTTAATTGGACATCATGTCATAAGATCTAAGATGCATGAATTGACCAATCTCATTATCTTGGCCTTCAATGTATCAAAGATAACAAAAAGTGTAAACTGAACTATAAATAATTTTTAAAAGTTTAAAGATTACTGTGACCTTGATAAGAGAATATGGAGACTTGCATATTAGTAAAATAACTAAACATAGCATTGTATTTTTTAAAGAAGATTTTTAGACCTTTGTCTTATGTACTTCTACGTTGAACTCTGAACCGCTTTTGGGGCCCCTGTATTGGTCCAGGGATCACAGTTTGAACATTTTTGCATTGTAGTTCTTGAGAAGAAATTTTAAACACTTTACCTATATATTTCTACATGTATGTTAAACTTTGTACCCCTTTTAGGGCCCTAGGATTGGTCTGGGGGTCATGGTTTTTACGATTTAGAATCTTTGCTATATATACAAGCTTTGGTGTAAATATTTGCATTTCTGGTGCAGTGGTTCTTGAGAAGATGTTTTAAGACACACACCCTATTTCCACTGTTTTGTAATTATTTCCCTTATAAAAAGGGTTTTGCCCTTTAATTTAAAAATTTAGAACTCCATTCCCATAAGAATGCTTTTTACCAAATTTAAGTTAAATTTAGCCCTGTGGTTCTAGAGAAAAGGTCAAAAGTGTGATAATTTTAAAGACGGATGACAGTTGATCAAAAAAGCTTTGATTCAGGTGAGCTAAAAAACCTTAATTTCATTCTGCAGATGGGATCTGTATTTTCTTGCTTCAGTTTTTTAATTACATTGTTTACAAGATCAAAAATGACCTTATAGATAAAGCACCAATATACTTAATAATATCTAGTAAATTGCAAAAAGTACCATGCCAGGAAAAAATTAAAAGAAATATCTGTCTGTTTAAATAGTCTTTATACTAATAAATTCATTTATAACTATGTGACAAATACTGAAAAAAGCTATAAATTAAGTCAAAAGCAACTGAGTAGTAAGGATATGTATGAAAAATTCATTAATTATTTACTAATATAACAATAGTAAAGGACAACAACCAGTACACATTTTCTGACAATACTTAGATAATTCCACACTCAGATTGATAAATGCATCAATACATACATAATTCCACACTCAGGATGATAAATGCATCAATAATACATAATTCCACACTCAGGATGATAAATGCACTAATACATACATAATTCCACACTCAGGATGATAAATGCACCAACTTATAACTGCAACAAGTTCAAGAGAGGAACTAAGGTCATATACCGAGAAACATGAGACTGGATGGCTGAAACACTACATCCACGTCTATTAATTTACTAAATATATACATGTATTAACATGCTTAACTAAAAAAAAAAGACTTTGAAACATTTAACTTTTAATCATCAGATATAGATACATGTACTCATATACTACACATATTAGAAATTATGGCAGGCACTCTCCATTGACTTAAGGTGGTACATGACACTTCTATATTGTGCATACTTCCTATCGAAATACACAATAAAATCAAGTATAATTCCATAAATGTTTTCCTTCAAAAAACTGTTACCTAACAGTATAGCGCAATTGGTTAGAGCATTAACTATGTATCTGTAAGTGTTGAGATCAAGTCCCGCTGGGGTTTTTATAATTTTTACCTTCACAAAAAATTTTAAAACACATTGTTTGGTCAAACATTGGAAAATTTGAAAATTTGAAACAGGGGAAAGTACTTCTTTCCACATTAATTTCAACAGGTGTCCCATACCACCTTAATCTAAGGACAAAGATATTTGACTGTGTCTCAAACCCACACATGTTTTTGGTCTGGCTAAAGAACCAAACTCTACAATGCATTATAAATTGGTGTACAATTAAACTGACCAAGTTTCATAGAAAGTATAAAAAGTTCATGGGGTCATGGGCATCTACACATGTAGATAACTGCAGTACACAATGAAAGCAAAAATAACATGTACAAAATACCTGGTATCAACCACGTACTGAGCAATTTAAATACCGTTACATGTAGGAATGCATGAAGAAATTGACTCATTTCATTGGTTTTCCCGTGTATATTGTGTTCCATCATTGATTCCAATAATTAACAACTCGTGTAAATACACATATCAACATTGATTTCATAGTTTATAAAAAAAACATGAAAAATTGACTAGACTTGCATGAACTAGCTAAGGAAATTATACACATTTTATCAAGATTGCTTGCAAGGTCTTTGGATGTACAATGTACAAGAAAACTACTGAATTGATGGTCAAGTTTTTAAAAAATGTGCCCATGCAAAGAGATGAAATTATCTCTCTAGTATTGTATGCACCCTGTAATTCAAACAAAAAGTTGTACAAATTATGGTGTTTTTTGCCACATCAAAAACATCATCAAATTTTAGCCTTCACTTCTACTCAGTAGACAGATATTGTGGTTACAAGGTTCCTACAGAGATTTAACAGAGCTATAATAACTAAACAGTGGCCTTTCAGTATGATTTATTATCTTGTTTGTGCATCAGAACATATTTGTGTCAAGCTGAAATTGATGCTGACCTCAAGTGAAATATGTAGAGTTTAGGTTGACACCGCTAAATGTTGCTGCTTTCCATGAGCCAATGCCTGAATAGCTGATATATACAAAGTAAGTACAAGCTAATACACTATCCAATCTATCCCAATCTTGGATGTAGATTGTTAAATGGAATGCATTGATTTTGGAAAGTCTTCTTAACAAATTGATCATAAAAGTACACCACCAGTTGTCTGTCATTTACTGTAGATTCCTAATTAAATGCGAGGAATTAATATCTGCATAAAATCGTGAGAAGCACATCACGCGAATTTAAAAAATTTCGATTTTATTTTTCGGACAGATGTAAACTACATGAAACTATGATAAAAATTCAGCATTCGCGATTTTATATTCTTGCGATTTGATGGAAAACAGTTGAATTGCGGAATGAAGTACTCGCTTAAATTAAGGAATCTACAGTATTCTAAAGCTTTGATGATGAGGAGATCTTATATTCCCTTCTGTCATGCTCATCATAAGATTCAGATAGGAAAATCTGGAATAATTGATTGATTGATCAACTTATTTGAAAACCCGGCATCTATCGGCATTTGACACTATTCCAAATTATACACTATCATATTTATACTCGACAGTGTACATGTGTCTATTGATTTGCATGTGCATACACAATTACAGAAAAATTGTGGATCATTACAGAAAAATAAAATTTACTTAAATTAAAATTTTGAGAGAAAAAATGATTGACAAACTTTCATACAATCATTTTTTTAAACTAAATATTAAGCACACTGAGCTTGATATGACTCCATTAGATACATGAGATCTTCTTTGATTGGAGATAGGGGACCTCTTTTCCCTCATTTGAATCTGTCCTTAGAACTGCCTTATAATTCCATCTGACACCCCTTACTGAGGGCATTTTAATGTTTTGTTTTTTTGAATCTCTGGAGATACAGCCTGCCCAAATAAGGAAGGTTATAGGAGCCAAAGTACAGCACACCATCTTTGTCCTCGACCTCACTCACGGCCAGAATCACCTGACCTGTGGGGTCGTGTAAGCTCTGAATGACCTTGCCCTCTTCATTCACTTCCACAACAAGACCATATTTTGGCAAATATTGCAAAACTAGATCCATTGAAACTACCTATATAAGAATAAGTCATTGTTAGAACAAAAGTTATCCAATATTACAAATTATTTCAACAATTAAAAGGTTATAATCTCTATGATACTAACTTTCATGATCAGACCCCTTAACCATGGTTTTTCAGCACAATAATCAAAAAAGCTGAACTTGTTCTTTTTGCGGATAAGTGCCATTCCTATCCAGTATCCACCTGTACTGCTGCGTCGGATATTATCCGGAATTCCTGGCAGATTATTATTAATAACTTCTAGTGAACCTTTTTTGGGTCCTTTTAAATGATACCTAAAATTTAATAGAAAAATAGATTTATGTTGCATGTACTAAGCTAATGAAAAATTCAGAAATTGACAAGTATAGGATTAGATAAGCATTAATCCAATTATGGCTCAATGAAGTATAAATATACATGTATAACAGGAGAGAGAGAAACATTCCTTGAAAGATCAATGAGCACCATTAGGAGCTGCTTCCCTTGAAATAAACTTTTATCTTTCTGAACTATACAATAGAAAATTTCATTACAAGTTTAAATCTGGGGAACACAGGTGTGAGATGTTACTATCCTGTTGACTCACTTGAGCAGCCTGGCTCGAGTCGTCTCACAGATCAACAGCGCCTCCTCACTCCGAGTCAGCTGGATTCCGTTGGCAAACGACATACTGTTGATCAGTTCCGTAACTTCCTGGGACTTTGGATCATAGACCAGGACTCTACCATAGACAAAAAATACAACAATGTGAGAACAGGCATCCTTTGTGACCTGATTGACTTATTATAAACCAAGTTCCTATTTGTGACTAATTCCCTTAGCACTGGTCTCGAATTTGAAAATTACCTAGTACATGTACGTTACCTGTTCTTAACTAAATCTTGATTTGATTTCAAAATATGTACCGGTACACTTATTTTTGTGATTTTATTTTTTTGCAATTTATGAACTTATAACTCACATAATATTACATGCTATCTAAAATGATTTTGCAATTTCCTGAAAAAAAACCCCACACAAATGTAATAAATCTACAATGAATTTTTACATTTAAGATACTAGTACAAATCTTAGAAAATCAACAGTTGTAGGATTGGGTAATCTGTTGGGCTGATGATTGGGTAATCTGTTGATGATTTGTAAGAGCTGACCTTCCTGACAAATCTTAGAAAATCAAAAGTTGTAGGATTGAGTAATCTGTTGGGTTGATGATTTGTAAGAGCTGACCTTCCCGACACCTCCCCCTCCATGATCTGATGTCTATTGTGTCGTCGATCCCACTTTACTGACGAATCCGTCATATAAATAGTTCCATCCTCAGCAATGGTCAAATCGTTCAGTAATCGTGGCCTCTTGCCATTCACAGGAATCTCTGCCGAGTACAACTGATAATGGTCGCCTGATGAAAATGAAGAGAATACCATAAACTGCTTGTTTTTGAAGAATTACCATTATGACAGAAAAGAAATAAGAACATGCAAATACAAGATACTAGTTTTCTTCAATCTTCATGACACACATTTTTATGTGTGTTTTATTTTGGGCAATGAAAAAGACTTTTTTTCAGGATGAGAAATTCATTTCATAAAATTATATGTTAATTACCAGTAAGTTTTTTTTATCAAATAAATAAAAAGCATTGATAATACAATCATCTATAAAATAGTTTCTGGACAAGAAACATCAGTTCATTTAGAAGACAACATATAACACCTGTGGCTACGTTGACTTTGAAGAGTCCCAGGTACGTGTCAATAACAATCAGGTACCCTTCCCTGGTCAGCCTCATCCCCAGGGGTCTTCCACAGGTTGGCTCGTTGTCAAACCCTCCTGTCAATCAAAGTCACATCTAAAGTAGGTCTATGAGTCCACAGACAAAAGATTATCCATTCAATCATATTCACATCAACATTAAAATAGGTCACTGTCACCACAGACACAAGATTATCTATTCCATTACATGGCATTAACATAATTATTGTACTGGTATATAAAATACACAATGGTTTTGAACACAATTTTTAGCAACTTACTAAGTTCTTTGATGGCTATGTACTATAATTTTGTTTTAAAGACTACAATAATCCTACATTAGAAACTTTTGGCGATTTGGAACAGTCTGACAAATGATGAAAACGTTTACCAAACAAACATATTGTCCAAGTTACAATAAGATGATTTACAAGACTACTTGATCAGGTTGAATTCTCCCAGTGATTCTGATGCTATAATACCCCCGTCAAGAATATTGTGAAATGAATGATTAGGAAATAACAGTCAAATCCATTACCACATGGTTCTTTTCCGAGTTTGGCCAGGACACTGATTTCCCCCTTGTAGATGTGTAGAATTTTACCATCAGCCGTCCCTGTGTATATGTGGTCTATAAAAAATGAAAACAAAGTTTTATATCAAAGAAACAGTAAATAAACAGGCTGTTAAGATGATACTAATAACACTAAAGGTGCTTAAAATCAAGGATACGTTATCTGTAAGATTCATTCAACATTAAAAATTTGAATTTCAATTAAAATCAAGCATAGATTTACCCTGTCCATAAAAACAACTGATTGTTCTAATAAATATGGTATTATAGGACTTTAACTTAATTGGTGTTTCTTTTGTAGACTTAAATTCTCTGCCTCTCTTACCTCCGTCTACAACAATGGATTCAGGCCCAGATATTTCATTCTCAAAGATTCTCTCTGACTTCTGTAGCAGATTATTTGGCTCAAGCACTCCTTCAAACTCGGGTGGTTCCGGCAGCCTGTCAATGAATACAATTAGTGAAAGATATCTTATAATAAATGTAACATGAAAGAATATAAATAAAAGCCAATGATAGGATATCTGTAATTCTACGTAGAAGTATTAGTATTATAACAGCAGAAAAACAGAAACTGACCAAGAATAGGCCTAGATAAATTAGTCTTAATTTTCTTGGGCCAAAACTTCTAAAAAAAAAATTCTTTAATTAAATAAGGCATTCAGTTTTTCTATATGACGGTTAAAAATCTTTTTTTTTGGTCAAATATCATACTTTTTTGCACAATGCTTTTGTTTACCAGACTAATGTCATACATGAACTGTAATTAACTTAATATCCTTATGTGACATTTCCAAAAACCTTAAGAGAATCTTAAGTTTCATTTCAGCCATTAACATAAATTAGCACCATTGTACAGACACTGGAAAATTTCAGCAAAAATAATACTGTAAAAGTGGTTATTTACGCTGGTTTTTAAGTACGCATATTTTATGGTCGAACAATATGGGTGGTTGTTAAATACGAGGATGTGTGATTTACCACTCTATAAAGTTTTTACTCTTTACCATATACGCAGGGGTATTTTACGTGGTTTTAAACTTACCGCGTAACTAGTGTAAATTTCCCCCACACGTAAATAACCACTTTTACAGTAGTTATAGTTTAATGAATGAAATCCACAAAGGTAACAGAAAAACACTCCTTTTGTGAGAGTTACCATAAAACAAGGATATCATTTTTGAGAGCTACTCACGTGAAATGGACAGGATTTATCGGTGATGGAGTCAAAAGAATCACAACAGGTGTCAGGATAAAAGCCAAAAGTAGCGCTATGCAGGCAGCTGATTTCCATCTGTACAGACATAAATTAAACAAGTTCAAGTTAAACTGGAAGTATCAAATTGTATTATCATTAAGTTTACTGAAAACTTAGAACTAAAAAAATTAATGTGTTTGTTCTCTGGCACCACTGCAGATCATTGAAAAGGGGAAAAACTCAATTCTGAATTAAGTTAAGATAGGAAAATGAGCTATTTCCCTTAGCAAATCGTCACATTATATTTTTGGTTCGAGATTAAACTAAGCTGCTTCACCTGTTGTTTATCTACCTTATGAAGGCTACCAAAAATTGTTTATTTTTTTGTATGCAGATATTGATAATTTAAGCAATGGAATAGTGTTCCTAATATTTATTTTTAAAAAATTCATATGAATCAAATCCAATACAAAATTTGTTTGCAAAATAAAGTTTACTGAAAAGAATTAATTTTCAAAAAACCACTAAGTATAAAATATACAGGAATAAGTTTAATTCTCATCCTCTTATTTTTCAATAACAGTTTCCACCAAACAAATTTGAAATAAACAATTTAGTACTGAGCAGTCAAACCTATTATGTATAGATTTACTGATAATCCAGTGCCATTTAACTCAACTTCTCTAAAATTAGACATCACAAGAATCCTGTGTAGATACACCTGCAGATCAATGGATCTCAGTCTAGTCAAAATGCTAAATCACTAAAAAAATTTTTAAACATACTTGTCTGATGAATGTGCCCTCGACTTTGTAGGTACATCTTGATATGAATTATCTCCCTTGTAAACAGGACGACGTTGTCTCACATCTGACCTTCCTTGATTCATTTTCTGCAACAAAAGCAAACTGATCTCATTCATCGTATGTCACCGAAACCTTTGAAAATACAATGTTAACAAGAACAGAAATAGTTATCTGAAATCAAATACAATAGATAATTTGAATTGGAAATAGCAGGGAATAAATACCGGTACAATTAATGCAACTATCGCAAGCCTCCGGATATTAGGAAATCTCGTCATACATGATTTTCTACTTCAATTTTAATTTCCAATATCAATTATGCTATTAAATGTAATAGTATCAAACTTCTGATGCTAAAAAAAAATCTGTTTTTCCTTTATTTCAGTTAGTTTTTATCATTAAAATTTGATCCAAAAACAATCCAAGTTAACAGAAGAGTTTTAAAAACTGTCAAGGTTCAGATCATATTTGGATAAGTATAAATCGTTGCAATGAAGAAGTTTCCCATCCAGCAAGTACATACGTATTAAAAACATTTGTCTGACCCAAAATGTGACCCAATCCATATTTATCCAAAAATGTTAGGTTAAAAATCAAAGCCCAGAACACAAGGTAATTTTCTTGCACACACAGAGAGTATTAACTCCTTGATGAGATTTTCAAATTATTGAAGATTTTGATCTTAAATAGAAATATATATAAGAGCATTGTATATTTTTTCCCCCATTAATTTAGCATCTCAAGAACCTTTCACACATATGAACCTGACTTGACCTGCTGTTTTGGTTGTCATCATGGGAAATCAATTGCTTTAAAAAAATAACTTTATGTAAGAAAATTCATACATTAAGCACTGAGCTTCTATAACTTTTATTCAGATATATGCATTACTTTAGGAGTGTTTGCATATTCACAATTTTACAGAACTGGACGCCCACCTGTTTTTCAATATATTGATCTTCATTGACACTTGTTAGTCAGCCTGCTAGCTAACTGCTTAAATGTGCTTGTGTAAATTGGAATTCTGGGAAGGAAGTAGATTGTTAGAGAAATTTGTTGTAAACCAGTCAGCTTCAAGGTCAAACTGGACATCGTCAGTCTCGTTTCTTTAATGAAAAACTGACCATGGGTATCGTCAGCCAATGTCCGGAGTCCGCATATACATGTATATATCTTCCAGACTCTCTAAGTGAGATTGGAGAGTATATATATGGTGTTAGTGGTTTTCAACAAGGGACCATGGATTTCAGAGAGCAGTTTTTGCAAAGTTACAATGTATATAAGACAGCATGCACAGTGGCTGCAGTGACTCATTTTGATGTGCGTCCTGCGTAAAATACGCACAAATTTTGCTCAGGACGCATAATTTCATTATTTTTGCACCCCAAAGGACGCAATAAATTTAGAAATACACCTACACATTTTCTCGCTAAGAAATCCTTTCCAAGCCTACTAACTAAACAGAAATGTTCAGAATAAAAAAAATAACACTACAAAAGCTGAAAGCTCTTGGTCAACACTTAATGCAATTAACCATTCTTGCCATATATGACTCATCTTCGCTAGCCAAGTGTTTCTGATCCGCCCCGCTCCTCACGAACCCTTGGCATATCGTGCTATAAAAAGGATTTTTTTTGTCACGTGATCTCCTAACCTATTTTTAAATCAGCCAAATAATGAAAGATGCCATACTTTAACCTTGATATGGAAAAGTTGGAAGAACGTTTTAATGCCCAGTGTATTCAGTAAATAGGAATGTGAAATGTTACATATAGATCGAATTCATTCGAAGGATGTAAGACTGGGGGAGGTAAATCCTCAATCTTCGAGTGCATGCCTCTGTTGATTCACAATCAGGTGTACATGTTATTGCACTATTGAATGATACATGCATCATTAAGGCTCAAACAGATAGACTAGAAAAATAAGGGCTTTTAGCTTTTCATGTTAGAGACACTAGAAAATAAACAGTACGAAAACATTGTCGATTAAATCAGATATGTTTTGCATTTTTGGATTGGTCGAACGGTTTCAGTAAACCCAAATCAAATTCCAGGAAAAAAATCCCAACTTTTGGTAGCAAGATATGCCAAGGGTTCATGAGGAGCGGTGCGGATCAGAAACCCTTGACTAGCAAAGATGTATATGACTTCGAACGGTTGAAAATGCAGCTACTGTTTAAACACAAGCAAGAAGAGGGCGGGGAAATTGGATTTGACAATTGTATTTATCACTGCCAATGTTATCTGTATTCTCTAAACTTGTTTTAAACTTGTTTAACATATCTATCTAACCTAAAAAGAATGTGCTGGTTCCATAAATTAACAAGAATCGTACAGCATGAGCATCCGAGGGTGATCCTCCAGCTTCTTCCTCAATACCGGATTTTAAAACTGTGAAACTAAACTTTCATTTACTCGTGTTGATGTTGAAATTCCGGAAAAACACTGTCGCAACATTTCATAACATTTGATAAAATTAATCACAGCTTTTGATATTACTTTACAAATATAAAGTGAAAGATAATAAATAATTTCTCTCTCTCTCTCTCTCTCTCTCTCTCTCTCTCTCTCTCTCTCTCTCTCTCTCTCTCTCTCCATGTATCCATCAAATGTTATTTTAAATATTATTAATATACAAACGGCTAAAGCACACACATTTATCAAGTTGCAACTGAATTTCACTCTGTGATTTATAAAGATAACATTTGAAATTTAGCCCATTTTTATTTATTTATCTATAGGCCTCGACTGTTTACTTCCGTATCTAATTACTATATATGGCACACCAAGTTCACAAAAATGAGCTAAAACTAGGTTTATCGATTGTTAACTATAGTTTACGAACCGCAAACTATTGTTAACGATTCGTTAACTATAGTTTTCATCTCTAAAACCATATTAAACGGTTGTAAACTATAGTTTACGAATGCTTATCTAAGTTTATCTGTCTGTGAATAAAGTTAACGATAGATTTTGCTGATAAATATAGATTCTCATCTGTTAAACTATAATTTACATTCGTTAACTATAGTTAAGAGTTGTTAATCATAGTTTAACAATTATGAAACTCTATATATCAGATAAACTTTGTTTTGCAATTGCAAATGGTTGTTTTCAGTGTTAATTATAGTTTTACACTTCTAAAACATAGATGACCGCGTTGTCAATGGTTTACAGATGTGAAATATAGATTAACGTCGTTAACTATGGTTTTCTGTCAGTAAACTACGGTTTGATAAATATAGGATCTCTCATGATCTGCGATGGTATATGATTTTTATCCAACGAGTTGTGTTTTTTCTATCCCCGAGCCTTGGCGAGGGGATAGAAAACACACAACGAGTTGGATAAAAATCATATACCATCTCAAATCATGAGAGATTCTTTTTATCACATGTTTTACCACTTATTTTGTTAAACCTCAATCTTTTCTATAAAAATTATAAATGTGAACCGCACAACACTTATACTACAAGACGTCAACAACTTTACGCACGGAAAAAGAGTTCCTTAAAGATTAACAAACAAACATTCCATTTTCGAGCATATTTTTATCAATTCATGAAAGAAAAAATCAAAACAGCATTAAATGCTTCACATTTAGAACTCTACACTTTTCAAGTGAATTGTTTTGTTACTTTTTCACTCTACGTCAATCATCCGCATGAAGCTACGTAATGTTTAATTATGACGTCACGTGGCGTAAGAACACACAGTGGAATATCGAAAATTTATCCCATGAGTGATATCCACCGTATATTGAGATAAACATGTGATAAAATTGTTTATCGACTGTGTTTAGTTCATTCTTGTGACTTTGGCGTGCCATAAATTACATGTTTAAAAAATTTATGGAATAAAAATTCAAATCTTCGAATTTCTTGAGGTAGCAACCATTTCATTGGTGTGTAAAGAATTTACAAATTTTGGCTCAAATCACCAAAACATGTACATCATCTTTCCAATATTCAACTTAATTGAGATTATTGATTATATTTTTGAGATACCTTTTAATAAAAAAAAAAATATACTGTATCTAATATTTTTACATGTATAGATAAAATAAGATTTTTGTAATATTAGAAACTTTTCTTAGCTCGTTCAATTAATCGGATTAATAATCAAAATTAATACCTAACATGGGTGTTCTCATATGGCTTTGCTGTATAATCTAGCTAGATGATTTTATTTACCTAAAGCCACAGAAATCGTTACAACTGGACATTATTTCCCATTAAGATGTACAAAGCTTCAATCATTTTATTTATCCAAAGATATATATCAAAGTTCAGAAAAGAATGAAATATCGATAGTCTGTCGGTATCAATACAAATATCATAAAGGGCCATATTAAGTTTCGAGTATTGTAAGTCCAACACCATTGTGCAATAAAATTAGATAAACATCGACCTCTCGCGATATTTTAGGTTAGTGGTGTATTTATATGAAATTGGTTCCAGGAGGTCGTTTTGTCCACTGGCTTTAAATTTTGACACAGCTTAACTCCACGCAGAATTCGGGGAGAAAGATTTACGAAATCCTCAGGAGATAATCTATTATCTATACTATTGCTCGGACATTAAAATAACAACGGGTATCGTTCTTAGAAACATCGTTTTCTGCCAAAAACAGCAGATTTAACACACCGAATAATTTGGTCAGTTCGGCTTATTAGTATTGGATTATGTGATGCCCTGACTGGAAGATTAACTATTAATACCAATTAGGAGTTGAAGTGGAATTAATACATTCAACAAATAATTAGGACCTTAGGTAAATGGTTTCTTAAACCAAAATAATGGCCGAGGGTGAGAATACAACACTGCTGACTTATGTACGGGAGAAAGAGGAGGCGAGGGAGGCGGTGAAGAAGGTGGAACAGGAACTGGCCGCCACCAAGTCCAAGCTGTATGACGCAATCCAGAAGATTGATGAACTCAAAGACAAGGTAGGGAACGGGCTGAGAGAATATACAGGTATATTAATACAGGCATAAAGTACTTACTCAAAGACAAGGTAGGTTACGGGCTGAGAGAATATATACGTAGGTATAGAGTTAGAACTCAAGACAGCAAAGGGTAGGATACGGACTGAGAGAATATACATATGTAATTATAGGCATAGATCTAGAGTACGAAATCAAAAGAAAACTGAAGCTAAAATACTGGTTATATTTAGTACAATCATTAAAAAACATGCAAGTGGAAATTAAAAAAAATAATAAAGAAGATATTCCCCGGGTATAATACATGAACAATTGCGAGAAAAAGAATGCATGTTTAGTCTAGTACATGTAGTATAACATCTCGACAAATTTCGCTGAGATCATTAAAAGGGTATTTAAATACGAAATACGAAATAACGAAATTAACGAAAATGTAAGGTTAATTTCCTAAAAAAAAAAGAAAAGATATCTTCTTCTGAAAAAAATGCATTGATTGTTTATACTAGTTAAAAAAAAGGAAACTTTAAAGTATTGATTGCTTTTATTTAGATAAAGACACTGGAGGCAAGTAAAGCATCAGCGAAATCCCAGCCCGCTAAAGCTGCTAACGGCAAAGCCAACCCCGGGAAAAAGGCCGCGCCCCAGAGTCAGGGTAAAAAGACCGGGGCCCAGGAAAAGAAGCCGTCACTGGTCCCTCCGACCGATACTTCCCCCTCCAGTAGACCGGGGTCGGGGGTAGTGCGCCATCCCCCAATACCAGGGAAAGAGTCCCTCTCCCAGGATTCCGTGCAGTATTACAGGGTAAGTCACGGGAGATCAAACCTCGTCTGCTCGTTCTTGTCATTTATGCATTGGGAAAGGAGGGTGGGATGACTATACATGTTTCAGAGTTTTCAACTTAATTAATTATTTCTTATTTGACTGGTTCTGTTAAACAAGTTTATAGCTTTCCGTAGAAATTGCTGATAAAACTACCTATATCATCCTTTCGATTAAGTTCAATCAACGTCCATAAAAGATAAAACCCCTGGCACCTGACGTTATATATTTGTCTCTAAAAATATACATTTACCCTCTACCTAATTATTGAATTATCTGGAAGGGGGTATATATTTTTGTCCTAGTGGTTTCGAGCATATTACTCATGTATATTTATTTCTTCAACCAGGAAATAGGGAAGATGTTTCCTGACATTAAACTATCTGTAGTCATGGACGCAGAGAGTAAATTCAATCAGGCGGACCTCAATGGGGACGGGGTAAGTGATACTCTCAGTCCTCTCTAGACTTCGATTTCTGATCACTGCTTTTAAGGCCTGTCATGCTTACCTGTAACATTCCGTCTCTCGCAGCAAATCGACAAAGACGAGCTGGACAGAGTCCTGGCGCAGCACGTGACCTTGTTTACTCCCGCCATGATCCAAGAGTTGATTAAGGAGATCGACCAGGACAATAATGACACGCTGGAGTTCCCGGAAATCCTCATGGTAATGACAACGAGGCTACATATCTCGTAGTCCGAAATATCTGACGTTTTCCTGGCTTTTTGAACTATTTTGATATTTTACGTGCCTTGTTTTCCTAGCACGTAAAATATCAAAATCGTTAAAAAAGTCAGGAAAACGTCAGATATTTCGGACTACATATCTCACAGCCAATGTTACAAATGATTCATTAATCAGATAATAAAGGATCTTGCAGAGTATCCACAACTGTTATAGTCCTTTATTTCAATTTTGGTCATCTTTGGTTTCTATAAATATCTGTAGATTAACAAAAAGGTTTAGTGGTTGAAAATCTAGATGGGGACACATGTCCCATTATGTTTGAAAGATATATTTAAGCAATAAAGTGCTTTCTTTGGTGATTCGTGCGGGATATGAAGGTGGTGACATTGCAGATAAAATACATAACCCACTTAGCGGCATCGTCTCAAGCCAAGGGTCCATTCTATTATGTATTTTTTTTCTGCAATGACCGCTTCCTTCATAACCCGCATGAATCATCAAAGAAAGTATTTTATTGTTTATATTTACATCTTTCTTTTAACAAATTGATAAATTGATTGTAAAAAGTAAGTAAAATTCACTAAATTACTGTTAATGTACATCAGTACAGCCAAATCGTCTCCTATGGGAATTTGAGTCTGACATCGTCATGATGATTTCGTGCAGTCTGTGATTTTTCTTAGGTCGCTCTATAGGTTTCAACCAATCGATAAACGAGGCGTGTAGATTTCAGTTCTATCAGTTTTTACAGATCTAGAGCTATAAATTAACTAAAAGTTTCCGTAAGAAATAGAGGGAATCATACTCGGTAGATGTAAATATATTCTTATAACATCCACTACTTACATTTTTGATGAATAAGTACATGAAAAGTTATGAAATAAATAATAGTGGCTGTGAATTACAATTTCAGATTCTAGATAAGATGGGAAAAAGAAGGCAGAAGTTGTCCAATATACCGACGTCAATCCAAGATAACAGTACCAAAGTCTGCTCAATACAGTAGTGTTCCTAGAACATTTGTGTGTGTGGACTCGCTGTAGCCCAGACTTAGAGGGTATAGCTAGGACGTGTGTACTTTAGGCAGTGACTTACCAACATAATGGGAAGCTTGATTCATGATGCTCCCTAACACAACTTCATGTCAGACTCAGTCATCTACACGTAACTAGACTCGGCATCAAACAATGCCATCTCTGTATTCCTGTGTGGGAACCACCCGTTTAAACAGTTTAAAGGATCTTATTGTGACAGTCAGCCTTTTAAATTCTAAAAAACAATCTGTGACATGATATCGGAGCATAGGGTCGAGATACATTTTAATTACCTATAAACAGATAGATATGTAATCAAGCCTCTTTGATTACATGTCAAGAACTCTGTTTATTTACAGGAAGTAGACCAGGAGCATATAAATAGTTGGCACTGGACAGTATTTTGTGACATTATTTATAGACTTTTTCACTCGGTATACTTTTG
Organism: Magallana nippona; assembly: GCA_033439105.1. Classification (NCBI taxonomy): domain Eukaryota; kingdom Metazoa; phylum Mollusca; class Bivalvia; order Ostreida; family Ostreidae; genus Magallana; species Magallana nippona. The sequence continues at coordinate 4,130,510 of CM065923.1, forward strand.
GATTGAATTTGTGGTAGCCCTTTCTAATTCTAATTTTTTAAGGGGTGGGAGTGCCATATTAAATAAAATTCTTCAAGGTTAGTGTGGAAGTTACTGCCTGGTTTTCAATAAACTTTTTCATCATTCATATACACATGTATTCTGCATTTCATAAATTTTTGACTAAAGGAAGCAAGTTCGTGCATACCCCAGATATTAGGATTAAAGGTATACCCATACATTAAAAGGAAAAAAAAAGAAACCACAAATTCTAAATATTCCAGAGTATCTGTTATTTTGACAGGCTACCTCAGCTTCTTGCGGCTCAATTTACACAAGCTGCCAGTGGTCAGGCGAATTTACATTTGTCAATTCTGTAGTACAAAAGACCAACTACATTGCCACAGTGTAACCTATGTATGTCTGACAACCTAAACTGCTCTAATAAATATATACATTTCAAGACCCATACATGTGGATTTCTTTCAAACAGTAATATTATATCCAAATGAATCACAAAACAATTGGAAGGATGGACTTTCAGAGTTTAATATGCATTGTAACCATAAACAGTAAGCTCATGTAAAACCAAAACTTTAAGATAATTCTAAAAACAAATATATAAATTATATATGGATCTCATTTCCAAAAAAAAAAAACAAAAACATTAAAGTGTTACAATAAAAATATCTTAACCTGCCACTATCTGGTACAGACTAAATAATGGGATTGGAAGGGTTACAGGTTTTGTCAAGGTTTATTGAGAATAAAAGTAATATGATGGGACTTCCAAAATCGACCAGAATATCTGGTTTTGATGGCCGTCGTTATTGAGAAGTATCACTGTATTATTGTATAAAAAATATAATAATTAAAAGTAGAGTAAACAAAACTCATTAGGTTTATAAGGATACCCCATACATGTAAATATATGGTTTAATGACACTGCTGAAGACAACTACCAAGGGGGCATAACTATATAATTGCACATCATATACTGGTACTGGACTAGATCGGTGCTGAGGTGAGGTCTTTTTTTTTTGAGATTTGATTCAGGTTCAAAATAAATAAGAGCATTTTTTTTTAATGTATAGTAAATAAATTTGATGTCTCTGAGGGACCAGAGAACAAATACTGAGAAGAACAAAATGAACAATGGGGATCATATGTTGGAGGTCCTACTAAACAAAAACAGGTCTACAGAAATTGGTTACATGAACTTTGGTAAAAATAAAATGAAACAATAAAGCTTTAAAGACTAAACATCTATCCTTTGATTGATATTAAAACTCTTGATATTTGACAATAAAGCTACATTATAATACCACATCAAATTTTGCTACAACAATAATAAACAGATAACCTCAAACAAAGCTACATAGTCAGTGGCAAGATTCATTGAAAATAAATATACAACATCATGCAAGTAAGTAAATAAAGAAACAAATGGAAAGTGGATATGTATAAGAATATAATAAATATTACTCTGGAAAAAGGCAAAAATTGAAAATACATGTAAAAATACATTAAAGATCTTGTGACATAAAACTCAAGTTTTACTTGATAACAATATAACATTAAGTAATATCAACAAAAACTGATCCGACTCATCAAACAGTACGGTAATTGTCTGCAGCTATTTACACATTTCTAAGCTACATACTAGAACATTCATTGCAATAGTTCTGACAGTTCAATCAAATAAAATAAAGGAATTTTTTTCTATATTTAATACCTTTATACATTGCAAATTCTTAAAAGATAAATTTCTTGACAAAAGGTCCATGCAAAGAAAATATGTGCTTTGGTTTTGGAAGATAAGACTAAGTTATGTGTAAATCAAATATTGTAGCATCCCTGGGCCTGGGACAGTCAATATCTCGCAGTTTGACCACAACAGTGGTAATGCTAAAATGTCTGCAAATCTATCAACATCATCCTTAACACAACAACATTAACTTGTTCACAGCCTATTCTTTAAGAATAGAAAATGAGTGACCTAAACAGTCTCAAAGGTTCTATATCTTGAAATAAATAATCTCCAACATCAGTGAGCAAAGAATGATACTAGTCATATAGTTTTAAGGAAAGTTAATAAATAAAATTGGTTATATACAACATTTCAAAATACACTAAACTAGTTTTCTTCTCAAGAAGAAATCAGTGATAAAACCTCTGCTACAACAGGAAAGGCATTCATTGACAATATTGATATTTGTCAAGAGACAAGGATAATGCTTGTACAATGTAAATGCATAAACCACTGCTTGAGCTGTCGTCTCTGGATTATAGATTAATAACAGCACTATTGAACCACATTCAATAACACTTACAGTCTCAGAGAAACATGCTACAAATCCACAGAACAACAACTTGGTATTCAATGAAGGGAAAAATTATACATCAGTATCATTCACACATACACTTATATATTAAAGCCACTCTAACACTGTCCACTAAACCAATGTTCTACCAGAACAGAGAAGGAACACATATTCTTTACACAGCTACCGGCTCCTCATCAGTTGCCCCTGTATTTGCTGAGTTTTGATTGGCTGTTATTTGATTTGCTTCACTCTGATTGGATGTGACTGGGATAACACTAATGCCCTTGTTCTCTTCATTAGATGGGAGGGGTAGATCCTCTCCTGGGATCATTTCTGTCTCCCCCTCCATCCTTTCATACTCCCCTGTCTGGCCAGTTTCAAGAAACTTGATAGCTCTGTAAAGAATGTTTCAAACTTCAATACCCAGATATACATTTCATGCTCTCCCCAGTTCCTTGATAATCTTGTGATACCATCTTATGATCATTTGATACTGCTTCATGAGAAATATTTACAAAATTATCTCTTAGACAGAGACATGGGTTTGCTCTATTGATGCATTTCCTAATTTAAAAAAAAACCTGTTGGTGTTGGTGTTACCTGTTCTCAGTTTAAGTTTAAAATTAGTACATATGAGCATAAAATCATGATTATCTCTGGGATATAGTAGGTGTTATTAATAATTGCATAGTTGAACTACAGTTACATGTATGCATATTTAACAAAGGTATTTGACAGTTTGGTGTTAGCTCACTTTGTCATTCATTAGGAGTCTAGGTATCCAAAGGCAGTATCCTTACAATAAGTCAATAACCATGACTCATATTAGTGAGACTAAACAATCCATAATACACATCATTCATTAAATATTTATCACTGTATTACATATAGTACAAAAAAATTCTCCATTTCTTTACCACCCTAAACCATAGCAAACTCACATGACAAATCCGACTGGGATGATGAGAAGAATAACAGACAGCACAAACACGAACCCAGTGAAGTAGTCGATACTGTCCGCATAGAGGGACTGGAACATAAAGGGGGCCAGGAAATAGGTGATCCCCTCCCCACAGTGCATCAAAGCAAACAGAGACCCTGGAGAATACAGACAAAACAACATTAATTATTACCACTAACGGCAACATCACTCCAAAAATGGAGCACACTAATAGCATGTAATACATGTATGTGCTAAAATCAATAAATCACAATGAAACAAGGTAGTCCAGGAATGAGTATCATTAATTGCAGCAAGTGACATTTCAATAGCTTTATACCTTGGTCTGCAGTATCAATGCTGTTTGCAACCACAGCTCTCAACATTGGAAAAGGAACCAGTTCCAATACCAACATAAAAATGGCTGTAAAAAACATACATAATGAATTACATGTATAAGATAGAATTTTAAACAAACATGATCAATTTATTTCAAGTTTCATGTATGTAGTCAGGATAAAATTTTCGTTTTAAAATTTGTACTTAATAATGTACAGGTAAATAAAAGCATTTTCGCTAGCCAAGGGTTTCTGATTCGCACCGCTCCTCACGAACTCTTGGTATATCATGCTATCAATTAAAAGTCAGGATTTTTTTTGTGGATTTTGATTGGGGTTTACTGAAACCGTTCGACCAATCAAAAAAATGCAAAACTTACCTGATTTAATCGACAATGTTTTCGTACTGTTTATTCACAAGTGTCTCTAACATGCAAAGCTCTTATTTTTCTAGTCTTTCTGTTTGAGCCTTCATAATACATGTAGCATGCATTGGTGCAATAACAAGTACACCTGATTGTGTATCAAAAGAGGCATGCACTCATAGATGAAGGATTTACCACTCCTAGTCTTACACCCTTCAAATAAATTTGATCTATATGTAACATTTAACAATATTCCTACGCGGGTATGATAAGGCAACTCTGAGCGATCGATGAGTAAAAATTCCTCTGATCGATATGACGTCACAATATGCAGCATGATGTCATATTTTACTCAACAAACCTGTCAATTTTAACTTTATCTCTGGTCCAAATTATAAAAACTACAGGCGTTGAATGTCACTAGAAACTCTTCTAACTGAATATATCTTCGATTTTTCTGTATAACGTATTATTAACATTGATGACGTCACAAGCATGTTTAATAGAGAAGATCAATGTCGGGAGACAAATCATCGGAATGCAGTGTAAACAATGCCGAAATAAGACATATTTAATACAGATACCCAAGATTTAGATGATTGTCAGTTAGGATATAATCAGGATAATACAGGCATGGATATTTTGTGTTATCAGCGAGTGTTATAAGGTAAGCAGATAAACATTTATATGGCTTGACCGGCCTTTCCTCTGTCAATGTGTACAAAAAAGGCAAAAGTGTAACACTACCCCGAATATTATGAAAGATGAATTTGGCAAATATCAAAAGCATAAGACCTAAAATACTTGAAAAGTGCTGCTAGAATCCTTTGCTTCGTTGTTGTAATTGAAAAATACGTAGTATTTTCAATGAAATTGAAAAAGTTGAGCGGGTTTCCGATAAATAATGACAATATTTATTTTATGCGATTAACAATAGGATTCTAGCAGTAATACTAATAAACATGAACTAATTGCCGATCGAATTATTGTATAATACATACAAATGAACTTCAGGGTAGTGTTACACTTTTTGATTTTTTGTTAAGGTAAAAAAGTGATCTATTTTTAACTGTCACGTGATACCATGGCACGACAGCTTCAACGATCGACTTGAATCCGAAGTAGAAATATAATATCTTGTTGAACACATTCACTTGATATTAATATTTAGCACTGTTTTAATAAAAATAAACAATTTTTAAAATGACCATAATTGCGACCATCATAAAACTCAGAGTTGCCTTAACCTACCCTCGTATTTATTTACTGGGCATTAAAACGGTCTTTCAACTTGTCAATATCAATGTCTATGGAGGCTGCCATTACTGTACCAGTGACATTAAAAAAACGGCATCTTTTATTATTTGGCTGATTTATAAATAGGCTAGGAGATCACGTGACGAAAAAAAAGCCCGACTTTTGATAGCACAATATGCCAAGGGTTTGGGATGAGTGGTGTGGATCAGAAACCCTTGGCTAGCGAAGATGAAATAAAAGTTGCTGTTACTATTTTCACAAATAAAAATTAATCAAATATAATAGTAAAGAAAATTAAAAATTACAACACCAAAGAATCTTACCAAAATAAATCACAACTTCATTCTGTACAACAGCAAGCCAAAGGGTGCCTACAGCCTTTGAGAAGAGTCCCCCAAAAGTGATGTGTATATCTGAAAACCAGTTCCTCAGCACTGGGGGAGTGAACAAGACCCCTAGTGATGCCACTCCCATGGCAACGGACAGGAAGACGCCCACCTTGTGAGATTGCCAGTGATACGGGGACCCCGTGAAATACAGAACCAAAGTGTTGATCTGTCCAAGATGAACCCAGGCATAACTTTGAAATGCTAATATGGCAAGCCACATAATCAACAGTTTTCTATCTTTACATCTAAAAAACTTCCCCATTGGCCTAAATGTATCAATACAGCAGTTTTCTGTGTCATATCTACTTGCATTGTTGGTTTCTACTTTCACCTCCTTCACAAGAAAGAAAGAAATCAGGAAAGCGATGCAGCCACAAATTAATGTGAACCAAAATGGTTGATGAAAACCACTGGCTTTGACCCAGTACCCAACCATTATGTTGGCTATTGCATAGGCTAAGCCATTCAGAGATTCTTGAATAGCAAGACGGGATGAACGTTTTTCCCGTTGCGTTGTGTTTATGGCAAAAAAGGTACTTCCAGCTAGAAACGCTGTCATACTACCACTCAAACCCCTTATAGCTGAAGCCATGAACAGCCCATCCATGGTCCAGCTTGTATACAGGATCAGAATGTATATCAGTGAGTGAAGAATCCCTCCTAGCGAGGGCATCCACAACAGGATCTTTCTTTTGGACGTCTTGTCACTGACAGCCCCCAAAATGATCACAGTTATCACTGCAGGCAAACCCTCGGCTATCTGTAGACTCAGAATGGCCAGAGTACTCTCCCTGTGCGCAACATTGTAAAGACCGGAGCCGTTTCCACTGTACACATCAAACGACTCAATGACGGTTGCTTTCAGATGGCTTTGCTTGTAAAACTCTGATTGCACGTACTCCTGGAAAAGTGGTAAAGTCATATGTCTCGATAGAAAGAAGAAAAAGTAGGCAACCTCCACTAAATATGGCTGGACTTCTGACAACATGTCCATGCAGTGGGCGTTTGTTTGGGTCATTATTCTCCGGGCCCTCTCCATTTTAAATTATATTTCACATATAATCATATCAAAATATTAAATTTTTTTGGCAGAAGCAATAACGGTTGCTCATCATAACCGGAAGCTCTATCTACAGTGACATCTAACGGCTACAAAGTATTTAAAGGGAGAGAATTCAAATTACAATATGTACTTCGAAATTCTTCTAAAATAGTATATTTACATGTCATTTATGCCTTGCTTTATATATATATTACGATACCTTTTAACAACTTTTTGGCGTGGGGTTGGGAGGCTCTGTACATAAAGATTTACGCTAGTTGACACAATCTATTCCTAAAATGAAATTATTCATTTATTAGACAAATAAATAACAATCAAATATTAAATAAAATTGATTTTATCACAGGAAGAGATAGTTTAATACGTAGGTGTAGTTTATAAAGATATGTATTAATTCGTTTGTAATAAGGTTAGATGATTTAATCCTGGTTGTTACGCCTGAATGTCGCTATTTTAACATAACTTGCTTACGTCACAATACGACCCGCATGCAAAACGTATATTAATCCGCTTGACGTTACATTAAAATTTCGTACAAATTAACAGCATTTTATTAAATAATGTGCCTTATTTCCTAATTTAAGTTGTAGAAAATTGAATTTTAAGGAATAAACTTATATTTCAACCTATGTTAAAACATGTCATTGTATTTATAGTGTACTCGATCTACGACTATGACATCACAATAATCATTGTGACGTCACTTTATTGAAGTCATTTATGTAAAAAATGCCAACTTCGGGAATACGACGTGTCTCCAGAGCTGAGGCTGCTGACATTCGCAGCAACATCCCAGCAGCAATTTTCTGGTCTGATGCAGAGGTGGCAAATTGGATTGAGGAGTGTGGTTTTCCGCAATATAGGGTAAAGAACGTGGCAAAATAAGAAAATGCAAATGCCCATTTGTTTAATTCTAAGATGCAATTTCGATTTTCAATTTTTGTAAGTGATACAACTAATTTTTGAGATAATTTAATTGTTATGTTTATAGTTTTTAATATCTCTTATTCCTGTTACAGATACTTTACCAGTTCTTTCTAGAATATTGAATCGATTAGAATTTCAATGATTTTTCCCGCGTAGGAAGGGAGAGAGACCGACATACAGACAGAGAGTGAGAGAGAAGGGGTCGTTACAAAGACAACCAATCAGAAAAAAAATAACCATTATCAATTTTTAAAATTCATTTAAGATTTTCGTTATTTATGTCCAACATTGAAACTGTAGCGGTAGGCAGTGCTCACAAATAAATAAGGCTGATGTGGTTTTACTTTGATAATTATTATTATTTCAGTTCAATTCAATTCAATTCAATTCTGGATCCTAAAATTAAAACATATACACTACAATAAATGATTTGCATACAGGATCAGTAATATATAATAACAGTTGAGTAAAATCAATTTACACCAAATGCAATTTAGAGTTATTTCCCTTAATATTTGATAATTCAAATATGACTTCCACATTCAATATTACTGTGATATTACAATATACAAAACATACCAAACTATGGGCTTTAATCCCATCATAGTATTTGCATCGTGAGATCTCTATAATTTATGAACATATCTGTACATGTTGGTGTAAATATTTAAAATGTATATAAAAGGATGGTATATATTATTTTAATCTTTTATGAATCATGTCAGTTTCTCTCTTTCATTCATCTTTTTCTCAAAATTATATATTAGTAATTGGAATTATACATAAAACCAATGTTAAGGACTCTGAATATTGTCAAAATGTCAACTTACTGTCACTGAAGCTTAATACTCCATAAGAATATATTCATAATACATACAACTTCTCTAAACCACTGCCTTTCTGCTACTGGCAGAGTAAGTATATATAGAAACAATGAAGGGTCAGTGGACATGGCGGGAAAATCTAGCCAATGAAACACTAGACTTATATTTTATTTAAGTTCAAAGGTTAAAGGTGTAAGTAATTATGGTCTGGAAATTTGCAGATTTAAACCAACATATATTTATTTTCCTATTTTTTAAATGGTTTAGTTTAACTTTATTTATTTGTTATTACTTACTAATTAAACCTTGAAAGTTATTTCATAACTTTCAACAAAAGTTATTTCATAACTTTCAACAAGACTGAAAGAAATGATCATAATTAAAATATTATTAAACACACTATCACAAAACAAGATCAAATATTTTCAGAGTGTTCGATTTATACTGTGTCTGATTGTACATATTCAATTTTTGAATTTCAGCAATGTTTCCTTGCCAACTTTGTCACAGGAAGGAAACTAATTGCCGTAGATGTCTGTTCATTACCAGAAATGGGGATTCGCGATTTTGAACATATCAAGGTTTGTTAACTTGCAATTATTGTTTGTTAGGACATAATTATTAGCATTCACAAGTTCGTTATGCCAGATGAATATTCTCGATATAGAGAAAAAACTACAGGCCCTGGCGTTAAAAAAAAATTTTATATAAGAAGATAATTTCTTGTACTAAAATAATAATTGTTAATAATATTTACCATTACAGTACATGAAATTATCTTAGTTCAAGAAAGAAAATGTTTAACGCATGGTGTCTGTAAGTACAACATCAATATCATTTGGCCATTTTATTCGACACGAACAGCAAATCACGGAGTTAATCAGGAATTTACTTGGTTTGCCAAAGTTCCCACAACAGCGTGATGTACGCATGCGTGATCCTCGCATCGCGTACTTGGAGTTCAAGCGGCGAACCGGAAGAGAAACCGACAACACCACCTATAACAGCTTCCTGTTTGATAACCGTCACCTCTTTCCGATGAGGAAAAAGTCGGAGTCCTTGTGATTTCTCGGAATAACGACGTCTTCGCTTTTCGATCGTAACGTCACAGTTTTGATGTCAACATTATTTGTAAAATCAATTGCTTGAATATTAAAAAAAAAATCAAACCCAAACTAACCAGGGTATAGTGCATTTATTGTCACAATCTAGTGTCTTATACATAAAACGTACAGGTGCACGATTGGTAAATATATCAACAAACATCTCAATTTTCATCCTTTAATTTAATGATAAACTTATACCTAAAGTAAATTGACTTCCTCAACTTAAACTTGCCAGTGTAACGGAGATGATCAAAATTATGATCAAGTAATAAGGACATTTATACAATAATATAAGAGAAGAATTAGGTATAAGATGAAATTACTGAATGAGAGTTAAAATGCAGGTACTTGGCCAGTCTTTTCAAACATATACCCAGATGATCACAATGCGTTTTGCAATTGATTCTAACGCATTGACGTAAAGTGCATATGTATGTACACGTATATAAATGAAAAAAAAAATCTAAAGCTTACTTGCGAGAATAATTTCTATTTTACTATGAAATATTTTAATGTTTTAAATTTGATATATTTTTTTTTTTGGGGGGGGGGGGGTTCTATAATGAGACTCGTTACCATTGCCACTGTCAATGAACAATAAATTAACTAAGCTAAGGGACAGAAGCCATTTGATTATCATTTTTATCTCAAACAAAGAGTCTTGCAACATTTTAATAAAATATAACGAATGATGGTAGAATTCAATCAACAGGACTCGAGTAACTTCTATATGGTAATAAATAGAGAAATAGGTTAAATATTCTACGTCTAAAGTAGATCAATTATTGGCCACCAGCTCGATAAGCAATGAACAAATGATTCTAAATCATCTAACTTCTAATAGATATGGGAAAAAGTAACAAAAAGAAAAAAGTATATATACAGGTATATAAACTCGCTGCTCATTTTTAGTAATTTACGATCTGTTGACACAAGGGAATTTCGATACCCGCTACCAATTAAAAATCCGAGAAAATATTTCCCGACTTTCATATTTCCAACTAAACAAAATACATGTTATTATTCGTCACAATCAAAACCTTTATGAAATGTTATTGTATAAACGATATACAATCGGAAAAAACAAACTAACAACATAATTATTCCCTGTACCTGTCAAAGGTGAAAAGTGAAGTGTTTACAAAACCTACACCATGCCCACATCAAAAACTACTGAGTACTAAAATGTACTCCTTTAACCACAAAATTAACCACAACATAAGAAACGACTTGTAAATTTAGGTCTTGACTCTGGGCACGATACAGTCCAGACCTCAGACACTATACAATGTACCTATTCAAGAGGTCCCACAGTATATATACGTGCGTGAAATATTCAAATGCATAATAGCTTATTTTTGAAGATCCTTCCATTCACTAAACAGACCCCCCCCCCAATTCAAGAGAGAGAGAGAGAGAGAGAGAGAGAGAGAGAGAGAGAGAGAGAGAGAGAGAGAGAGAAAATGAATTAAGAGGTTGCCTAATGTCTAAAGAACCCATTTGTAATGCGTTTCTTAGGTTGCTTCTTTTAAATCTTTCTTACTATGGATGCTTTACCCACTTCTTTCTTGCACTAAAGCGATTAAGTAACTACATGTATTCAAGTTATGATATTCCAACATAATAGCAGAAAGAAGAAATCACATATCAATATCTATCAACTCCATTCTAAAATAATAGTTGACAATTGAGCGTTTGTTTCCACAAATAAACACACATATACACAGGTTACACAACATAGAACGAGGCGCGGGGACCCCGACTGTATGTCTGTCCAAGTTGTCGCCACTCCGCTCATAGAGCATGCGTTGACATGACGTCGATGTCATTCTAAAAACAAAAAATCACAATCATTAAGATATTGAAGTTAAAAGACAACCATGTCGAAATTATTTTCCACTGTTGATATCTAAAAGGAGCACGATTCATTTTTTCGAAAATATACATCGTGTATTTTCCAGCCCCATTACATGTAATTTTTCCAAGTAAACATTAACCAACACGTATTACATTATTCTTCCTCCAACGTTATTTTAAAAAAATATATATTCACTTACCGGTATTTAAATTTTAAATATTCAGTCTGTTAATCAATTAAAGTTTTTCTTTTTTTCTTATCGATATTAAAAAAAGAAAATAGAAAGATATACCGAGTATTTCTGAGATTACAGAAATTTTGTTCTCCAAAACCAAGAAAGTAACCATAAAATTAAAACCAAAATGATGTGGACAACACAAATATTGCCCCCCCCCCCCCCAACAACGCAAGGGTTTTGTGCATTACTGTTTGCAGAAATTTTACTGTATATGATTCAAAGCATTGAAAAAAATAGCAATACTGCTTTAGTGCAGATCTAGGAGGGGGAGGGTAACCAGACCCTTGGGAAATTCAAATTAAATTCACGTAGTGAATTTTTTTCAAAAATAAGCATCAGACAACCCCCCCCCTCCCCCAGAAAAATTTTCTGGATCAGCGCATGCTTCTTCAAGATTATGAAGATTTTATCCAAGATCAATGGAAAACTATGTTTCAAAAACCCCATGAAATATGGTATGGTTAAAGAAATTAAACTATGCATCTTATGGTTTTGTAGATCAATATCCTGTTATCAATTTGTAATTTTGTATTATCCTTGGAAAAATGATGAAGCAAAGTCAAATAACGCAGAAAGCATAACTCTGTGTTATATCACCTATTCCCATCTTTATTGAACAGACCAGTCATAACATCACACATATATCCAGAGTAGTTAACATACATAACTACAGCTATAATAATATTGCATATCAGTAAGTCTCACACCGGCGGTGTGCTACATTGTTACATATAACAGTACACAGTCATCTGATGAAGGGGTAGTAAGGACCCCTCGAGGTTATAACTTAAAATGTCCAAAGGATCTAAACTGATGAAGGGGTAGTAAGGACCCCTCGAGGTCATAACTTAAAATGTCCAAAGGATCTAAACTTATCTGTAATGGAACAAAGTGACGTCTTGTAGAACAAATCTAATATCATAACAAGACAAAGAGGTCAAAGTTCCTCTGGGATGAAGTTTTCATGATAAATATATGGTAACTTGCGTCTGAAATCCTTGAATGCCAAAATAATATTACTATGCTATGATAATATTTTCTAGTAGTCTAAAATATTCTCCATCTACTTTTGCACCATTATTAGAGCACTAATGTCTAATTAGCAGAATTACAGGTAAACGTTTATCATCAGGTGTTCCTAAACAAGTGCTATTGAGATTCTGTTTCTGGACAATGTGAATGAAAGAAAAAATCTGGATGCTTTATGAGAACAAAAAGGAATGGGGCAGAATACTCATAATTATTTCGGTTTACAAAAAATGCATCTTTTAATAAGTAACTTCAAAAAGGTTTAGACTAATTTAATGACACTAAAAAATTAATCCAGTATAATCTGTTCTGTTCCTAATTTTCAATTTAACAAGACATATATTGCAGGAAAAGTGACCAATATTATCAGTATTTTTCAAAATCAGATCAATCTGTGTAAGGATGTGCTAAGGTCATGTATTACCTAAATCATTCAAATTACTAAAGAAGGAAGCCCCATTTCAATTTGTCAGGAGTATGTGATGATACATCTATACGGCTGCCATATGTTTATACATAAACAAGTCTGTTATTCAATAGCAGATTAGGAAAAAGTTTCCCTGGAATAAGTTAATGCTGAGTGAACTAAGTCTAACTTGACAGACCACTGACAGAGTCCTACACTGTGGAGACACAATGACAAGCAATATAATACTATGGGTTAATTCACTGGAGTGAATGCGAGTTTAAGTATCTTGAATTTTGATGAAATGTCTGATGATTCTGCGCAAGTACTGCCTGTTCTAGTGATGGATGAAAGCACACTGATTGAAGACTAGAACCACACATGAACTCGTTAACGAAGTGAAAGTCCTCGCCCCTCATCCACTCACACTGGACGGTGTCCAGTGTTAGCTATTGGCTGAGGTATAGTGAAAGTCCTCGCCCCTCATTCACTCTCCAGTGTTAGCTATTGGCTGAGGTATAGTGAAAGTCCTCGCCCCTCATCCACTATCCAGCGTCAGCTATTGGCTGAGGGATTTATTCCACTTATTCTACATGAATGTATTCTATTGGTTGAAAGGTCTAAGCAAAATTTCAAGCCATTTTTATCTTGTTTTGTTACTGGCACAGGGAATACTAAGTTTCTGGTTGAAGGGGAGGGGTATCTAAGATTCTGATATTGGTGTGTAGGTAAATAAATTTATGGCATAAAGACAGGGTCTCAATACTAGTCTCATTATCTGAAGAGTCTATATATTACCCTATTTTTCTCAAATTATCTATAAATATATCAGTATAAACTCTCATATATTCATAGAAGAATATTTCAACACATGTTTAAATGTCTATATATAAATGTCTATTTATAAACATCTTTGAAAAGAGGAACATTTCTATTAAATATATATCATATGTAATGACACGATAGAATATCTATACATATATAAAATGTATTTCTAATACAGCTGTATATTTATGAAGATTCACATACCGGTACATCTTTTTAGTTGGGAAAAAAAGCTCTTCATTTGTGAAAAAAATAAGGGAAAATATGACTTATATAGTTCAGGACCAGTAAGGCTTCGATCTTTGGACAACCACAATGAGGTCAACAGACAAGCTTGACACTATCATGGAAATTAAGGAGGCTCAACATGTGACATCACAAAGAGTTATCCTTACCGATCTTAGTCCTATGTGTAGCCCTTAGACAACTGTCGTGTAATATGAAACATGTAAATAGATTCTTTGAATGCTAAGAGACATTTTTCAATCCAGTCGTATGACTATCATTTGATTTGATTTCCCAGGGAGTCACATGTTAATCATGTGATATTTTTCCTTAGAGTTGTGGAGATTCCCCAAAGTAAAAGGTAAATGTTAATATCAAAATATATTTCATAAAAATAATGTCCAGGCAACCCGAGATTCACTTCACTGGTCCGCTGTGGTGGATTTAACACTAATGTTGGCATTAACTTAGAATAAAGAAAGCAGCTTATCCAGTGAGCGTTCTATCAAAACGTAAAACGGTTTATCACCTGACTTAATTTTGAAGAAAAAAAAAGATTTTTTTTTTAAACTTCCAATGTTACCAATGTACATACCAGATTTCATAATTAAAAATTAAATGTTTATGTAATTTTTATGGGAAAAAGCATTCCCAATTGTTATCTTATATTTTTGGCTCATTTCTCAGAGACTACTATAGTATACAATTTGGTCTATTTCTAAGAGGCTGCATTCTCTTATAGAACTTGATCCAGTTCAGTGGTCAATACCACACCACTGTCATATCTGTGTAAGAAAAACTGTTGCCTGGACATGACAATATCACAACAGTGACAAAATGGAAGAACATTTGAATAAAAAAACACCATGCAGAGATTAATCAGCCGCGACTGATCGAACAACAATCGCCGTTCTGTCAAAACCAGCTGTTGTCCACAATCAGCGGCCGGGATAATGAAAAAACCTTAATGTAAAATCGTATTTACAAACAGATGACGTATATATCACATAGTCTTGTAGTATACAAAACAGGCCCTGGCCCTTGCTTCCCTCTCTGTGTATGACTGGGCTTCGCCTGTAACATGTGATGGGTTGCCACTCGCAAGGGCCAGGTATTGGACACCATGTATCAAAACATTAACAATAAAAAAGTATAACAATAAGAGAGAAGTGCCCATAACAAGGTGAGTGCGTGACAATAGTGAAACAACAGTTTGATTGTTGGTTGTAAATCTGCCCAAGATCTTCAAATCTTATAAAACAGGACAACATGCAATACTACAGTAGATATTCTTGTAAATAAACTTTTCAGTTCTTGCTTAGCAAGGACATTTAAAAAATAAAAAAAAATTAGCATTTTACAATCAAAAAAAGCTAATATAAACTTCCATCAAAAGCATATACTTCTAATATAAAGAAAAAGTCAATTTTGCAAGTCCGAGTGTAAAACACTAAATCTTAAAAAAAAAATTCCTGTTAAGATCTTTTTTTTTTTTGTAAAGAGAAACAGAAGATATCTTGTAACAGAAGCTGACAACAATTGGTCCGAATATACACCAGAAACACAACAGTGACTCAGGAGCTGGCATTGACGGTGCGATCGCTTCGCCACTTGCCGTATTTGTAAGTCTCGTTCACACCTTTCATGCCGATGTCCTGCCATCGCCCCAGATTTTTCTCTTTGCGGAATTGTTCCCATCGCTCATCATCCGATTCGTGCGACAGGTAGCGCTGTCCCACATTCTCCTCCAGCTGCCGAAGGTCGCACCACGTCTGGTAATCCTAATGAATCAGGCAAGACAATATTAGAAATCAGCAACAATTAGAAAAAGGCGATAATATCATTTAATTCAAGAGATTAACCACGTCTGGTAATCCTAATGAATCAGGCAAGACAATATTAGAAATCAGCAACAATTAGAAAAAGGCGATAATATCATTTAATTCAAGAGATTTATTCATTATCAATGATGCATTTAAACTCTAATATGAAGAGAGGATATGATATGAAATATTTTAAAAAACATTTACAATAAAGGATGTAATGTTTAAAGAATTTCTACAAGTATTATAGATTAAGTTCTTTTAAATATAAAAGCTACAGTGCCTAATTTTGATTTATTAAAGAATGATGGTACATGATAAAAAGGGTATTTTGAAAGCAAAGCTCTAAATCATAAAAGTCATTAAAATCACCAGAATAAAACCCAAACCCTACTTTTATTACAACAGATTGTCTTAAACATTATGGTTTAATACATTGTTAAAGGGAGATAAGTGTCAAATCACCTGAAGCCACACGTGAGAGAGAGACTTATCCACTGTGAACCGTTTGCGCATTTTGACTTGGAGTAGGTTACTGATCAAATCGATTGCTGCAAGAAGGCAAGAAATCTTAAAAAAATCGGAAATCTAACCTCAATGCTTAACTCTAATTCCATGCTCAGTTTTACAATAAATACCAGCTTATTTCTTAACTGGTCTCCAGGGATTAACAATAAACGGCTGGTTTGAAAATAATCATCCCATGCAGCACAATTTTATTCCATGTCTGACCTTGTATTGAGCCCAAGTGATGAAATTCCAATAATTTTGTTACCTATCATGACAACTTAAAATCATAATGGGACTTAAATGTCAAAAAATGAGAAAGATTTAAAGCTAGGGTTGGCTTCCAGAAATTCATGAATTAAAAGAGGGAAAAGAGAAGGAATCCTTTAACAGATATCCCAATAAACAAGATTTTATGCTCTGAAATGCTAATGAAGTGGCTATTCAGAATTATCTTTGAAGGGAGTTCAGACATGGAGAGATAATAACCAATAAATCAAGTACATTGTATATGTATATAATATAAATTGTAAGTCTACACAGAGAATTCTCAGCTTTGTGATTATCTGTGAGGTGAGAGACAGAGGAAATCAGGGTCTACAAAGAAATCGCTGTAATCTGTTTCACGATAGGAATCATCCAAGTCAGTGTTTGTAATAGGAGAGGCTTTTTATATTACCCTGATTAAATAATACAATTCATTAGACCTACAAAGGCATTAATATCTCAGCTGAAAGCATAATTATGTTATAAAAAGACACAGCAAATCATATAGGGTTAAATCTGTCTACACACTCGATCACTACATCCTAAAGCAGTCTTTATCCACACAAGAGATAGAAGATTGAGTTATCACACAGAACTGAACACACCCTTCTACTGGTCTTCAGTATGGAAATACAATGTAGTTCAGTATTGTTACAATTTCAGTAGTTATACTCTCAAAAAGCTAACAATCCCCACCTTCTGTAGAGAAGAAAAAACATTTCTAGTAATTCTCCTTCAGTTTGATCTCGTTTCCCAAATCTAAGTAACTTAAACATCTATATAAAGTAAGTAGAGCAGAGGAAAAGTACAATGTAAGTTCAACAGTATCTATCAAATTTTAGGTTACTATTGAAAAAAAAAAACCCTCATTAAAACTTTGTCCAAAAGGAAAATAAACTACAAATTTCCAAAACCAAACAGAATGAAGAAATCCTCACTAATTAAGACTGTCTTTTAATATTGAGTGCACTTGTGTGATACATGTTTTAACAGATGTGCCAGGGTGTGTTCAGTGAAGAAGCTACAGGTGGTGTACACATGTGCAGCACACATGTGGATATGTGAAGCACCTGCATCAACCATGGGTGGCTAAGGACTTTAGAACAAGAGGGACGCTTTTTATGATTGGTCTGTAGTAGAATGTTGATGCACTCTCGAGCTGTAAAGTAATGTTGTACATTAAGTCACAAAGCGAAACAATATAATCATTCACATAGGTGACTGTGTTATACCTTTATACTTGGATTACATTATACTTCTACCTAGCAAGGATTGTATACAGGTTAAATCTGTACCAACCATCATTTATTTCACCATAAATCTGAGTTGTGCTCAGCAGAACAGGTGCTCCCTCACAAGCGCTCCCCAAAATTTCCTGTCTTAACGCAAATTTGGGCGAGCGCCCCCTCTGCTGAACATGCTTCAGTTCTATGGTGCTGTTCTCAATTTGCTCTCTTTTCACTTGAAAACTATAATCATTCTGCTCTTCATTGAGAATGGCATCATCATATCATGCAGATGAAAATTCAAATACAAACGTATAACACAGTCATAAAGAAATGGATTCAGCAGTTGTATAATACAGAACTTCAAAATAGCATTCTTTTCATATCTGCTAAATCTATCTAAATTCAAAATAATCTTATTGAAAATAACCCTATCTACTAAATTCAAACAGGTCTAACTAGACATATTTATATGTGGTAAGCAATGTAAGCATTTCAAATGTCAATAACATCTTGTCAAGTAAAAGATGTTTATCATGCATTCTTCATAATGTCTTGTACGCTGTAAACTTTTTCTGAATCACATCAAAGATTTGGGTTTGAATGAGTTTTAGGTTTTGATGGAATCTAATATGTTACTTAACTGTAAAGTCACATACAGTGCATTCAAAATACATGTAAGTGAAAAACATATTTAAAATACAGACCATCATGTTCAGTGCATGAATGCTCTAAATGACAAAGGCTGCAGGCATTTAGATTGTTTTAACCATATTTTCTGAGTTAATGTTTCAAATGTCTTAAGCAGCACTGGTACATATCTCTGGCAAAATCCATGCATTCATGGACACTGGTATATTTAACGAGGTTTCAATGTCATTTCAGAAACAAAACAATATTTAATAGACACGTGACACTTGTTTTAGCTGATTACCTTCCTGAGAGAGTTCTTTCCAGGGCATGGCGGGGTACATGAAGGAAGCGTTCTGTATCTGATCGCTGATCTCTTCATCCTCGTTGAAAGGGAATGTTCCACTTAAACTGAAATCAGCATACAAAACACAATAGTATTACATGTATAATATAGGTTATGTGTATAGTACATGTGAAAGTGGATATCCATTTTATTTCATATCCAAATTTTCACCTTGCAGCAAAAAAGAAAACCCAGTTCTGTACTGTATGTAGAAATAACAAGAGTGTATGGGAGAGGGAAGTTGGAATTACTCATCAAACATACGTGTATGTAAGGTGGGTAGGGAAGATCAGATGGTGCAGTATGGATGAGTAGTGGAGATGGATACATACATTATAAAGTAAGGGAGGGTAGGGGTGGTGTTACACTTATCAGACATATATAATGACCCCCACAGACCACATATCCAGAGAGCATGATACTGTGGAATCATTTTTATTCGTGGGGGTCAATGTTCATGGCTAGCCAAAATTTTCCTGGTTCGTGGGGACATAATTTTGTTGGTAGTGTAATCAGTATAATTTTAATAAGGAGTAAACGAATGACTGTGTATAGGCTCGTGGTTATGTAAATTCGTGGGCAAGGGTTACCCATGAAAGCCACGAACATTGGTCCCCCACGAACAATGATGATTTCACAGTACATACATTATAAAGTAAGGAAGGGTAGGGGTGGTGTTACTTACCAGACATATATAATGACCCCCACAGACCACATGTCCAGAGAGCGGTTGTAACCTTTATCTTTTAGTACTTCTGGAGCTAAAACATAATTCAAAGATATACACTACATGTACTAGGTACTACAAATATGCACCATATATTTTATACAATAAACATGTAATAGATTAGAGAGTATCAATATGTTGTCTCACCAAGATAGGCAGGAGTGCCCACTACGGATCTCCGGAAAGATTTTTCTCCTATGATACGAGCAAATCCAAAATCACACAGTTTTACCTGAAAAAATAATGTCATTCATCAGGATCAAGCTCATAAGAAGAAGCTGACATCAGGGGGCAAAGCAACTGATGTTTGATAAGCTGTTAAAAATATGAAACTTGTTTAGAAGATAATAAACTCAGTCTCCTACACAGGGAAAGTGATTACCTGAGGGAA
The DNA here is from genome assembly GCA_033439105.1 of Magallana nippona. Lineage (NCBI taxonomy): Eukaryota > Metazoa > Mollusca > Bivalvia > Ostreida > Ostreidae > Magallana > Magallana nippona. The sequence continues at coordinate 4,150,523 of CM065923.1, forward strand.
TGCCGTCTCTGATGACAACAACACATTCTCTGGCTTTAAATCACAATGGACAATGTGCTTGGAGTGTAAGTGTTTTAGTGCCATCAAAATCTGTAAAAGGAAAATCAAAATATAAAACCAAAATTACGATTGTAAATTGGCAATACTTGCTAACAGAAACACAATGGTATTGTACCGGTAATTAGACATTCAATAGATTGCCACATATCTTTGGGGTAAAACTACTAGAAATTAAGGTCCAAAAATACATACTATCTTAATGCTTGTAATTTTTACAATTTCAAAATTTTCTTTATACAACTTTACACAAGCAAAATTTTAGTGACTCTAATTTTGGTGTTTAGTTATCAACTGCCTTATTCAAACATAAAATAAACAGGCCTGACTTGAAACAAGAATGTAAAACAAGTTTCTTAATAATGTGCTGAATGAACCAGCCTTGAGATATGGTTGAGTATACTAACTCAGGGATTCTTTCACTGATATAGCTCTGATATATGGATAAGTATACTGACCTGTGAAATGAGAAATTGAGTGATTCTTATGCTGAGATAGCCCTGAGATAAGGATTAGTATACAGACTAGTGAGATGAGGAATTTTGTGATTCTTTCACTGAGATAGCACTGAGATTAGGATGAGTATACTGGCCTGTGGGATGGTAATTATTTCACTGAGATAGCTCTAAGATACATGTAAGTATGAGATCACTGGCCTGAGGGATAAGGATTTGGTGATTCTTTTACTGAGATAGCCCCGAGATAAGGATTAGTTCACTGAACTAGGAAATGAGGGATTTGGTTATTCTTTCAGCGAGAAAGCCTTAAAATTGGGAAGAGTACACTGACCTGTGAGATGAGGAATTTTGTGATCCTTTTACTGAAATAGCTCTGTGATAGGAATGAGATCACTGACCTGTGAGATTAGTTATTCTTTCACTGGGATAGCCTTGCGATAAAGATTAGTACCTGACCTGTGAGAAGAGGAATTTTGTGATTCTTTCACTGAGATAGCTCTGATGTATGGATAAGTATACTGACCTGTGAGATGAGAAATTGATTCTTATGCTGAGATAGCCCTGAGATAAGGATGAGTATATTGACTAGTAAAATGAGGAATTTTGTGATTTTTTCACTGAGATAGCTCTGAGATAGGGATGGGTACACTAACCTGTGAGATGAGGAATTTGGTGATTCTTTCACTGAGCCTGCCCTTGGGACTGGAGAGAATCATTTCCAACATGTCTCCCTTCTGTTTCTCCATCACCACAAAGATTCTCTCTGGCGTCTCGAACATCTTCTCAAGGTTCACAACGCCAGGGTGATGTAGATTCTGTAACCAATCAGCGAAGATAAACTTTATAAAGCTCTACTTCATACTGCCTTCATGCTGCATCAAATTTAATATTAATTTCTATATTTCAATCTTCAACTGAAGTGTAAAATCTGCCTAACACGTTGTGTTATTAAAGGAGTAACGGAATTTCCTTCATTACCTGTAAGATGGAAACTTCGTTTTTGAGCTGAGCTTCCTGTTTGTTTGGAAATCGTAACTTGTCTATAACTTTAATGGCCACTTCTCTATTTGTTTTTCGATGTTTTCCTGTTAAAGATTTCGGAATACAAAAATGTTTCAATGGGAAATTAGGAAAATTCTGTACCAGTCTACAAACATTTTAAAATGTCAACTTCAAGTTGTTAAAAGACTCATTTTTTGTACTAATGTAAAATATAATCATGAAATTTTCTTCAGAAAGTTGACAAGTTTACGAATGTTGTTACAGTGGCTCACCTCCATATACAATACCAAACTGTCCTGAGCCCAGTACGTCTTCAGCATATATTTGGTACATTGAATAAATGTCCTAAAATCAGTGAAAAACACCTACTGTATCAGATGTTGTTATTTTTACAAGTCAATTAATGAAAAAATATGATAAAAGGAATAAATTTAAAGAATTGGAAATATAGAAAAATAAAGTTAAATTTAGCTAAAAAAAACTTAACTGTTAACCAATTAAAGATGAAGCCATCTATGAGTTTTGGAATTTTTTTCCACAGACAAAATTCATTTCAATCTTTTTTGCTTACATATGGACATACATGTAGATATATATAGAATAAATAGGAAATAATGATTTGCAACATATCAAGTAACTGATAAAGGTTTCTGTAATACATGTCTGTGAAAATTTAGTGTAATGATGATAAGCAAGGATTTATATCTTATATTGGGATCATAAGTGCAATCAATCATTGTGGACAAAAAAGAGTTGTGTAAATGCATTATAAAAAAAATGGCCCACATCTTTTAATCAGATCCTTTGATCCACACACATGGATCACTTCAAAAGGACTTGAAGTTACCCAAAACAAGGTCATGTCCTGGCAACCTTTCAAATATAACTATCTATAATAAATCTGAATGATCAGTGATCTTGAAAAAAAAATAGAGGAAAATATCAAAATTCCTTTTAAAAAGTGATCTCTTTTAAATGCATTTAAGAGATCAAAAAAACATAACAAATGCATATGTTGGATGTCTTACTGTAAGGATAAGCAGTGTAACCAACAGTCAGGTAAATCAAAACCCCCCTGTTCTAGATAGCTTTTTCTTACTAGGCAAGACCTGCAGCAATTTTCTACTTTGTACTTATTGTTTGAAAACCCTAAGACTTGTCTAATGTACCACAAAAATATCCATAAAGTTCTGAACCACTGGCAAAAATTTGCCAGCAAACATCTGATTGGATATCTGAAAGGTCATTCATACATAACTGGGTGACTTCATATCCTTAAGTAGTGTTATTTGATCTACATGAGCGGGTCAAATTAATCTGATTTTATGATCCGATTGTAAATCATTACATATTCTGCAGCTATACATGTACAAGCTGTATTGTGACACTAACAAATGAGCTGATTACACAAATCAAGACACACAAGACTGGCCATAGACCTGTTATCAACACTCTCTACATACATGTAAATATAGACCTTTTACCAATTGATAAGATTCCTCAAATTTACTTTTACTTACCAGAGCTAGATTTGTTTACCCTGCCTTAAGTTTTATGATGATAGTTTCTACGTGTAGGATACATGGTAGAGAAAGGTCTTCAAGCGGTTAACTGAGAAAGTTGTTAATAAACATGGTTGTACTTGATGAGAGAGGACAGAGAAACTCTACACACTAGATCAGACACTGACACACACACGGCTACGTAGCTCGGCACTTACCAGCTGTGTTCTGGTTTTATAAATCTGGACAAAAATCAGCCAATGGTTATCATTGTACACTATGTGAAATCACCCATTCCTGTCAATTCTATCCTTGAATTGCTACTATTAATAGAAAATCTGTTCTTCCATTTTTTTTTTTTTTGGGGGGGGGGGGGGGGGGGGGGGAGGAGAGTTAGACAATGGACGCATCCTTGGTGACCAGAATGGTTGCTATTTTTTAATGACAGAAATCAGACAAGCACAAAAATGGGTGATTTCACAGCAGAAGCGTCTGATATAATTACAAATTCTACTTAGTTTTCTTGACTATCTTCAGCAATCCTAGTTGTCTCCAACGATAAGGACTCACCTTTTGAATTGGATCATCCTCTGATACATTGCCATTATCTGTTGTTTGACCTGAGTAAAAATGAAATTAGTATATATGTCTGAGGTTTCATTTGTAAAAAAAAAAACAATGACAGTACAATAATTTGAAATATGATATAAATAAAGAATTATTTGGCATTTTTAAGTTGGCATTTATTTTTCTGCACTTATTGCATTTGTTAAGGATTAAAACTTATTCTTGGTCTTGAAAATGAGTCATGAGATTTTATTGTAACTGTCTCATTCTATTTTACTTCTTGATTTATTAATCAAAATAAGATCTAGCCTCGTCGTCACCAATTTTTTCAAATCACTCAACTCAGTCCTCAACTCAAATCCTTAAAGGAAAAGTGCATAAATTTGAGGTCAATACTCAGATTTGAGGAAAGTTGGTGACAGTACACTTACTTCCCCCTGTCGGTACTTACCCTCAGATGTGATGCTAGAGGTTGGGGTAACAGGCATCAGGGCCTGTCGTATCGAGTGTTCCCAGTAACGCGCCTGCTCAAGACCCGTCCCGCTTTCAGGGGACACAAGGAAGTCCCCCTCCCGACCCCCAAATGTTGGGTCCTCCCCCACAAAGTATGTAATGTTCTGTAGGCGAATCTCAAACACATGCGGGGCTTTACTTATCTCAGAGACTGGAGGTCGCATTTTGGACATTTCTATGGAAATGATGTCCATCAATAGAATTTCCTGAAATACCAAGTAAAGATATGTTTATATTCATTTGATGTGCAATGAAATGAATTATATACTTCAGTGTCCATTATCTAAAAGAAACTATAGTACTATCACATCTATTGTGAACTCTAAATCTATATCCTTCTTCAACCATTATATGACCAAAAACCTGCATGACTTCTTTATAAATGCTCTACACACCATTCTTGAGACATGCAGTGTAAAGCTCTTGCATCATGATGACAGAAACATGAAAAAGTAATTATAAATAGTACTGTAACTAATGAAGCCATTATAATCAATCAGATCTTAGACATAATGAACCTGCTTAAAACTTTCAGATTCATTGCAATTGACCTGTAGACCCCCCCCCCCCCCCCCAAAAAAAAAAAATGCCATATGTACATTCCCTTTTAAATTAGACTTCTACTAGGTCTGTTGAGCTACATGTGACAACATTCATGACTATGACCTATCATGGCTTGAAAGCTAGACCCAGCAACCCAGTTATTTGGATGTATAACAAAGACCTTGACCTGCTACCTTGTATCCTCCAAGGTCACTCTCTTACCTTGTAATATCTATTGGAGTTCTCTTGTTGGAACATCGTTAAGGATTTATAATCTAACTTCCAGAAGTGTCTTTTTCTCTGAAACAACAGTAAACAATATCAATGGATGACTACCAAGATGTACCTACAAAATCTTTAGTTATGGCAAAAAAACATAACTAAATTATTCAAATACCCGGTTTTAAGATTTAGTAATACTTTAGATTAAATTACTTTTTATAAATTTTAATAAACAATAAACCAAAAATAAATAATTTGAAATGATGAATAGTCATATATCACCAGATATAAAGTATTTTAGCTATTATTTCTTTGGTCAGTTTTCATTTTCTTAGCATGCAATGGGCCTGTGGTGTACACGTATTTACCTGTGAGATGCATTTTTTTACCTGCATTTACCAGTGAGATGGGTATACTATTCCTGCAGCTTTGTGCTGCATCAAACTGTGGGCTGAATAATATATGTATTTACCTGTGGGTCTAAGTTTGTTACCTGTGGGTCTAGGTTTGTAAAGTGCACCATCCAGCCCTCCTTGATGGTCTTAGAGACCGTTCTCTTTGTGTTTTTGATAGATTGTACAACTCTCATCAGTGGAATGTTGTTGCTCTCATTTGGACTGAAATTAAACAGACCAAAAATTGTAAAATAGTTTATATCTAATTAAGTAAAGCTAAACAGATAAATAGCTACATTAACATATAATATGTATTTTGAGGAGCAATTTCTTTTATTGTCAACAGCTTGTTATAAGTACAAGTAAGTATGAACCTAAGTGGAGGTTTCTGCTCAATGTCATCATCATCTAGGTCATCGTTAAATGCATCGTCAGCTTCATCAGTTATTTCTGTAAAGTTTGTATCAGTTTCTGAGGCAAAACTGTCGGAGGGAAAACTGGGCTCGGGAAGCACTGCAAGATACATGTAGATCAAACAAAGTGAACAGACTCATCTCTGTACATTAATCAGACTCTAGACAAAGTGAACAGACTCATCTCTGTACATTAATCAGACTCTAGACAAAGTGAACAGACTCATCTCTGTACATTAATCAGACTCTAGACAAAGTGAACAGACTCATCTCTGTACATTAATCAGACTCTAGACAAAGTAAACAGACTCATCTCTGTACATTAATCAGACCGTAATTACAAATTCCAATCCAACTTTGGTCCTAAATAACTCTGTTCAATTAAATAAGAATCTGCATTTCACAAAACGAGGAAATGAAGAGACACTATACAAGTACTTATCCTTACCTCCTATTTTGGGGAGTTCCCCGGTGCAGTCCTTGGGAACATGTTCCGCACATTTCTTGTGACAATTAAACTTACAATCTGTAAATAAGAAAAAAAATTATTTTATAGCTTAAATACATTATAAATTGGTGGTTATATAACTAGGTAATGTGAGTTCATGTAACACATATATGTAGTTTTGATTTCTTTTTAATTTTTTAATCTTTAGTCCTGGGATAATGAATTTTCAGTGTTTTACAACTATAAAGAATTTTATAAACGTTTTAAGAATTTCAAAGTGTTAAAATACTACGAGACTATTTTAATTTGCCTTGGCCATTTTTAGTGGATGGCCAGTTTATTTTCACGTTAGTAGGGACAACTTTTGAGAATATAAATGAAGATTTAGCTTCACAATTCATTGAGGATCTAGTATATTCATCGGTGATGGGTACCCACTAAAACCTGAAAATCTTATCCCTTTCAAATTCTTACGATTCCACTAGAGATATGAGAAAAATGCTTTATGATATTTTTAATTTTTAACATGCAGTTTTTTTTTATAAAGTTCAAAATATTTCCTTTAAATTCACAGAAAAGTGCTGGTTGAAGTATTGTACAAATGCGAAAAGGATAGAGAGAGTTCTTTAGCTGTGTAAAGGACCTATATAAACATACCTTTGCATTGCATTCCCTGTCTGAACAAGCCGCGTAAAAGCTTCTTACAATACTGGCACATGGTGGGGCGGGTGTAGTTGCGAACATTAAATGTGTGCGGTACTTTGATGCGAGACTGAACCTCTCGCTCCATCCAGATCGGTCGACCACTCCAGGATTTGGACCGGTTGTTCCGTGGCTCCCCTCCAAGGGACAGGGTTGAGCCGGGAACGGCCAGGGAGGTCTGTAAAATACAAACTCTTAGTTCATGGCCAAGAGGTCTGTAAAAACATTAACTCTTTTATTTCATGCGAAATGAAGAAACCAAAATATAACGTGAGACACAGACACATGCACACTGATATGTATGATGGCAAACCTATCTACCCTTTTCTTTGTGAGATTCATAAAAACAGAATGCCCCCAACCCCACCTATCAACACATGCACACATTTTGTAAAGAAACCTAACCTTAATTCCAGATAGAATAACCGCTTACTCCAACACTTTGAATAATTTTAATCTTTACCTCAAAATAAGATTGTGTATTGAATTCAGGTGCACTCATTAACATGCTTGCATATGCACATACAAAGTGGGTGCGACTCAACTAAAGCACTCTCAATTTATAACTGTGACAAGAGAAATGGTTATTAATTTGGACACAAAATAAAGGTAATATTATATCCTAAATATACAGTTGAACTTCGATATCTCGAACACTGATATATCGAATACAATGGATATATCGAAGTGATTTGTAAGTCCCAACCACTTTTTTAAAAGTATTTTACCCTCGGTATCTCGAATATTCGGATATCTTGAAGTTTTTAAACAGTCCTGTCTAGTTCGAGATAACGAAGTTTGACACTGTATTACTATCCCCTTTCCACATATAGCATTGTAAGTCAGATGCGTTACCTAACCTCGTGTAAGTCCAAAATAACATGCATGCAATCTTCACCTATTTTTAACATGAACTGTCCATTGACAAGTTAATTATAACTAGTCTAGATCGAGGCAAACTATACATATAAATATATATAATTCTGTGTATTATATAGTTGAATAGTCTGAGCTTCTCTGAGTAGCATCGTGTCTTACGGATTAATTATAACCGTATTCACTGGGTAACTTTATACAATTAATAAATAAATTTTATACTGACCAACCCAAATTCACAACAAAATTTAACTTACAACAATAATGCAGTAAAAAGAACAGCATTTATAGAGGATAATACTAAGCAAGGGAAAAACTACAGAGTTAATTCTTGTCAACAATACTGAGAGAGATATAAACCTAACAATCCTCTCAGCCACCATACAAAATGACACAAAGGAACAGAGCAGAAATCAGAATTAGACAGGATTCCTGGAGAAGGAGTATTTAGTAGTTCTGAATTGCCAGAGGACACTACATGAATATAAAACAGGTCCAGATCAATAGCATTACGCGGCGGGCCGTCTACAGAGACTTCCCCATTACATGATAAGCATGAAAACGGGTGTCAACTAATTGCCTCAAACTGTCACAAAACACAGTCACAGTTGAATTCACCCACGCTGTATTTGTCAGTGCATGCAATGTCTCAGATTGAGAAACATCTAGTACTTGTTGTTATACACATAAGGAAGTTGATCACTTGATTCTATTTTTGCTTCATTCTTTCGTCATCATATGTACAACAGTGTATCAATTGTAGCAATCAAAATCACATGAACACCTTTCAAACAATGTGTATCTATTTTGACCAGTTCACAGTCTGTGATCACTACATTAGAAGATTAACTATTTATATAACTCTTAATGCACCATCAACCTAAATATTACAAGAAACGCAGAAACTGTTATTCTACAGTAATTAACTCTGTTTCTCATGAAATTTGGAATTCATGGTGACTCAATTTTCATGATTTAGAGGATCCCCATAACCAACAAATATACACCCTCAATGAGTTACGAAACACTACTTTAATTCATTAATCTTACTAGTAAATCAAATCATTCTCAAGAACTTACATGCGTGAAAAAAATACAATTAACAGAAATTGGGCACCATAAATTTCAAAGATTCTTCATTAATTGATTCTAGTATTAGATATAATGGTCTGGCATACAAGTTAATCCAATAACATGGAAGAGGGAAAAGGTGAGAAACTGTATTATGGAAGATATTATGCATTGAAATTGGAGTCAAATACAAACAAAGAGGCACATTTAATCAAAGTTATATCCATGTTAGTCCAGCTTCAATATATATTCATCATGAATTCTGCAATGAAAACTTGAGAGTTGGAGGGAAACAATAGAAATATATATTTGGTTAATTACTAAGGAAGTAAAGGACTGCCTGCTGAATTAGGTCATGGGAAGGTCAGGCGATGAAGCGATCAACACTGCACATACAGCAATGTACCTCTGAGTAGGAATACTCTGAAGATAGCCATGGAATTCTACTCAATACTTGATACAAACAAGGAAGGCCGAGGCCTTACTCTTGATGACATTCTGGTGTCTGGTCATTTGTCAAATACACATTGACCTTTGCCTTTTATTGATACTTCAACCACTGATCAAAAGATCCCATCATACTTAATGTTTCATTTTAAAAATATTTCCTATAACCCAACTCCAAAAGAACATCTTTTGGTTGAATACTTCAAAAATACAACCAGTTAAACATTGAGCTGTAAGCAGACTGAGATAAGCACATAATACAGTTGCTGCCCACACAAAAAGCATGTGTTTTACAAGATAACAATAGAGAGAAGACAACAAGCATAATTTGTATGAGACAACAAGATAGAAATTACAACAAACATGTACTTCATTGCTTTCGCCTTTGACACCAGTTGAGTTTTTATTAGAGTCAGTCTGCAAATAAACAGTTAGTCAAAATAAACAGAGAGTTACTTTTTTCCCTACAAACCTAGGGTTATGTTATACAGCTTATTAAAACAGAAAGTTGTGTTAAAAGAAGTCTGACTAACTACACATAAACTTATTTGAAAAGCATTTCTTAAAAAATATAAGATTTAGTGAACTTTTCAGGAAGATATTATTTGTTTATTATTGTTTAAAGACTATGAAAAAGATAGTTAGTAAAAAAGAGTATTTTTAGGTTTTTAATTTTAGAAGCTGAAGAGACATAGACTTGTCAAATAGTCAAATATGCTACATGATGCGGAGTCTCTACCTGGGTCTGTTGGACATGCACAGACCCACACCTTTATAAAAATAGAAATAAAAGGTTCAAACAGCCAGAATCCTGCAAGAGTTTATCCCATACATTATAACAGTTATTTTATCAATTCTTTCACTGCAGAAAATAACATATTTGCACAGGATGTATTGGAAAAAAGGCAAAAAGGTAAAAAAAAAAATAGGGCTTATTTCTGTTTGCATGAGCTGAACTAAATTCAGGATGCCCAGTCTGTACATCTGAATTTTGTGATAGATCCACAGTTCTGCAGCTGCTACTGGTCATAGAAAATAGATTAAGAGTTTATCTAATCAAAAAATTGAAATACCCCCTCTCACATGAAAAAAACCTCTACAACCCCTAGTTAACTGTCAATAATGAAATGATTAATGTAAATACCCAGTAGTAAGAATCCATCCTTTCGTAATTGTCAACATTCAATGCCCTTTACAGGATATCCTACTTATTATGTGACTGTAACCTAACCCCAAATACAACAATTTCAACAAATAGATGTACCATATTTAAAACTGCATACTCAGTTCCTCATATTAACCTATACTTGAAAAAGGATACAGGGAATGTTTTATCAATGTTCATCTGTTCCTCGCATCTATTTGAATAGTTTCTACGTATACATAATACCTTATATTAAGGAGCATATCATCTATAACAGACATGCCATCGACAAAATTCAATATCTAA